>JANJGN010000012.1:144884926-145198198 GCA_026770705.1 Isurus oxyrinchus | reverse complement strand
GATAGAGGCCTTTAAAATTATGAAAGGATTTGCATGGGTCAGTTGGTAGCAATTCCTCTTTGGAGTTAGAGGTAGTGGGTTCAAGTTCTAATCCAATGGCTGAGTCCATTATCTAAACTGACACTAACTGCAATGCAAGCACTGTCGGAGAGTCAGCGCTGAGGGAGCGCCGCACTGTCGGAGGGTCAGCGCTGAGGGAGCGCCGCACTGTCGGAGGGTCAGCGCTGAGGGAGCGCCATACTGTCGGAGGGTCAGCGCTGAGGGAGCGCCGCACTGTCGGAGGGTCAGCGCTGAGGGAGCGCCGCACTGTCGGAGGGTCAGCGCTGAGGGAGCGCCGCACTGTCAGAGAGTCAGCGCTGAGGGAGCGCCGCACTGTCGGTGGGTCAGCGCTGAGGGAGCGCCGCACTGTCGGTGGGTCAGCGCTGAGGGAGCGCCGCACTGTCGTGGATCAGCGCTGAGGGCGCGCCGCCCTGTCGGAGAGTCAGCGCTGAGGGCGCGCCGCACTGTCGGAGGGTCAGCGCTGAGGGAGCGCCGCCCTGTCGGAGGGTCAGCGCTGAGGGAGCGCCGCCCTGTCGGAGGGTCAGCGCTGAGGGAGCGCCGCCCTGTCGGGAGGGTCAGCGCTGAGGGAGCGCCGCCCTGTCGGAGGGTCAGCGCTGAGGGAGCGCCGCACTGTCGGAGGGTCAGCGCTGAGGGAGCGCCGCACTGTCGGAGGTCAGCGCTGAGGGAGCGCCGCACTGTCGGAGGGGTCAGCGCTGAGGGAGCGCCGCACTGTCGGAGGGTCAGCGCTGAGGGAGCGCCGCACTGTCGGAGGGTCAGCGCTGAGGGGAGCGCCGCACTGTCGGAGGGTCAGTCTGGAGGTAGTGGAGCAAACTGTCTACCTATTGAGGTCAAAATAAAAGATCCTCAGACAGTTTGGAAAGAAGAGTTGGATTTCTCCAGGTGCCCTGGCTAGCAGTTCTCCCTCAGTAGGGATTGATTGACTATTTATTTCCTGGTTGTTTGTGTAATGTCTGCCAGGTTTGGCCTGTGAATTATCGCTTGGTTGGTAATGGCTGTGCAAACGTCCTGAGGAAACGAATGGCCCTGTCTGAAGATTCATTCTTTCTGGACTGTGTGAGCGAGTGGATGATTTGGTGGGATGGGTGGGGGTGACATCACAGTCACCTGCCTGATTCCTGCAGCAAAAACATTTGACAATTATTTAGAACAAAGATCTTCAAACTGTTTCTCTTTTAATATTCATTCACCTCTCTGACAGTCCTGTTTAGAAGCTACAGCCAACAGGTCTGTGAGCGTGTCAGCATTTACAAGAGGGTCCCCATGAAGGTGACAATATTTACAGGGATCCGGAAGCATGTCAGTATTCGCAGGGGATCCCCGGGACTGCGTCGGTATATGCAGGGGCTCCCGAGGAGTGTGTCCTGTATTTATAGGGGGTGCCCGGGGAGTGTGTCAGTATTTACGGGGGTTCCCGGGGAGTGTGTCAGTATTTACGGGGGGGTCCCCGGGGAGTGTGTCTGTATTTACGGGGGGTCCCCGGGGAGTGTGTCTGTATTTACGGGGGGGTCCCCGGGGAGTGTGTCTGTATTTACGGGGGGTCCCCGGGGAGTGTGTCTGTATTTACGGGGGGTCCCCGGGGAGTGTGTCTGTATTTACGGGGGGTCCCCGGGGAGTGTGTCTGTATTTACGGGGGGTCCCCGGGGAGTGTGTCTGTATTTACGGGGGGTCCCCGGGGAGTGTGTCTGTATTTACGGGGGGTCCCCGGGGAGTGTGTCTGTATTTACGGGGGGTCCCCGGGGAGTGTGTCTGTATTTATAGGGGGTTCCCGGGGAGTGTGTCAGTATTTACAGGGGTGTCCCCGGGGAGTGTGTCAGTATTTATAGGGGGGTCCCCGGGGAGTATGTCTGTATTTATGGGGGGTGCCCGGGGAGTGTGTCAGTATTTACGGGGGGTCCCCGGGGAGTGCGTCTGTATTTACGGGGGGTTCCCGGGGAGTGCGTCTGTATTTATAGGGGGTTCCCGGGGAGTGTGTCAGTATTTATAGGGGGTTCCCGGAGAGTGTGTCAGTATTTATAGGGGGTTCCCGGGGAGTGTGTCTGTATTTATAGAGGGTCCCCGGGGAGTGTGTCTATATTTATAGGGGGTCTCCGGGGAGTGTGTTAGGTTGAAAAACTTGAAACTGATTGGCGTGTGCGAGAAGTTTGATACAAATTGCTTGTGCTGACTTTCTAGTTTGTCAAGTTGAGTGTTGACTGATTCACTGCTGGGGAAAGTTCTTACAGATGCACTGTTGTCAGTCACTGCCGGCTGTAGCCTGGAATTCAGTGGGCTACTTCCCTGGCCAAATATTTTCTCACCTTTCCTAATGTCTCCACCTCTAGCCTGTTGTCCATTTTCTTTGAGCATGGTTTTATAAAGCATTTTGGAGATGTTTTTTGATGTAAGTTCCAGTTGTTGATTGTGGTAAAGTGGTGATGATTAATTAGATTTCTGTACAGCACCTACTTGATGATATCACTTTACTGAGAATGTACAGTGTGTTATCAACGGTCTCTGGCCTTCTGCCTCCATCGACACTTACTTTCTGCTCATTTCAGCCCTCGCTTAATTAAAGAGATGGATTTGTGCCTCAGGTCAGTCAGCACGTGAAAGAGGATGAGACCCTTTGTCAAACCGATGCAGATGTCAGCAGGTTGACTGGCACTTAAACCTGGAGATGATGCAGCAGTTAAGCTGCTCGCAGACTGTTGGACTCTGGAGCCTTGCGTCTGGAGATGCACAGGAGCCCATTCTCACCAAGCTGACATGAGGTCACTTCATTACTGAGGGGTCCAATTGGGACAGATGGGGCTGAAACGTTACGTTTTTAGTGACGCATGTCGCGTCCTGTGTATAGGCACACTGTGTGGTTAGGTCAGGTACTGAACTGCAGGAGACTTGGAAACTGTAACGAAGTGAGAGGTGGGGAGGAGAGGCATGAATGAAAGTAAATGAGTTCAAGGTTGTCGAGTGTATGTTGCATTATTTCCAGTTACCTCCATCCCCTCACCTGGGTAGTGGTCACGAGCGGAACTTGGGTCTATCTCGGAGCACAGAGACCAGGTGTGGCCCCATCACTGATCCAGCTGAAGCTTATTCACCCAGCACTGATCAAGGATTCGAATGCAACAACACAGGGCCGGGGTCAGCGCGCACCCCCCCCCCCCCCCCCCCCCCCGCCCCCAGCCATTCTATTATTCACTTATTTCATTGCTGATCCATACCTTAACTCCATGTACCGACCTTGATTCTGTAACCCTTAATACCTTTGCTCTTTAAAAATATCTCCATCTCAGTCAGCCAGTCTGTATATTTAAAATCTTTGACTGCTGCCAGAATTTCTCAATTAACACTATTGCAAGAGATTAGATTAAGTGCTGTTGAGTTGAAGGATTGCTGTTAATTTATGTTGGGTTGATAATAAGACTGACTCCGCAATACTCCCTCTGGGCTCTAACTTATACTAGGTAACTGTGCTTGGGCCAGTATGTGTGAAATGCCCTTTTATGACTGGTCAGGGACAGTTGCAATCCAATCTTTGTGGTTTTGTTGTGAAAAGAAAACTGTTCATTTCCAGGAACTAATGATTACATCTACCTGGTTGGGTGAGGCTGGAAGTTGTATTTGTGTACACAATGACACTGCACAGGGAGCTTGACAGAAATGGCTGGTCACTGGGCATAGCTCTGTGTTTGTGGTAGAAGGAGACTGAAACCCAGACAAAGATAGTCATTCTCGGGGAGAATTCCAGAGAGTCGGGGATGGAATTGGGGAAGCAGTAATCCAGTATCAGAAGTAAAGAGGCAGTGGAGGGTTGGAGGGGGGGTCGGGGGGCAGCAGTGGTGGGTGGGATTGAGGCATTGGGCTATATTGTCAAGGGTGGAGTCAGCCATCTTGGTGATAGGTGCATGGGGACAGGATGATTTAAAGGACATCTTTGGAGACAGCTTGGTTAAACCAAGTGAGCAGCCAGGGTGGCGATGGGCTTACTGCCAATCTACACAGTTTTGGTTAGATGCCATTGATGGTGTTCTTCATAGTCATAGAGGCCTACAGCACAGAAGAAGGCCCTTTGGCCCATTGAGTCTGTGCCTATCAAACAAGTATCTACTATTCTAATCCCATTTTCCAGCACTAGACCCATAGCCTTGTATGCCATGGCATCGCAAATGTACATCCAAATACTTCTTAAATGTTATGAGGGTTTCTGCCTCAACCACCCTTTCAGGCAGCGAGTTCCAGATTCCCGCCACCCTCTGTGTGAAAAAATTCTTCCTCTCATCCCCTTTAAACCTCCTGCTCCTTACCTTAAATCTATGCCCCCTGGTTATTGATCCTTCCACCAAGGGGAAAAGTTCCTTCCTGTATACGCTATCTATGCCCCTCATAATTTTATACACCTCAATCATGTTCCCCCTCAATCTCCTCTGCTCCAGGGAAAATAACCTCAGTCTATCCAATCTCTCCTCATAAGTAAAATTCTCCAGCCCAGGCAGCATCCTGGTAAATCTCCTCTGCACTCTCTCTAGTGCAATCACATCCTTCCTACAATGCGGCAACCAGAACTGCACACAATACTCCAGCTGTGACCTAACCAGCATTTTATACACTTCCAGCATAACCTCCCTGCTCTTATATTCTATGCCTCGGCTAATAAAGGCAAGTAGCCCATATGCCTTCTTAACCACCTTATCTACCTGTCCCCACTACCTTAAGGGACAGGTGGACATTCACACCAAGACCCCTCTGATCCTCGGTACTTCAATGTCTCCCAACCTAGCTCTCCTCCTCGGTACAATCCCCATCTTTATCATTCAATGCCTTTTGTTTTAAATTTATTCATAGAATGTGGCCATCGAAGGCAAGGCCAGCATTCATTACCCATCTCTATTTACCCTTGAAAATGTGGTGTTAAGCTGCCTTCTTGAATATAATCCATTTCAGAGGGCAGCTAAGAGTCAACCACACTGCGGCTCTGCGGTCACATATAGGCCAGACCAGGTAAGGATATTGGTGGAAGGGTCATGAGGACTCGAAACGTCAACTCTTTTCTTCTCTGCCGATGCTGCCAGACCGGCTGAGTTTTTCCAGGTAATTCTGTTTTTGTTCAGGTAAGGATATTAGTAAATCCGATGGGGTCTGTTCGAGGAAGTGTAGCTTGGCCAACACTCAATGTCAGACAATGTGACATCACTGGCCCCCCAGTGAATAGGTGGCTTTGGAAAGCTGGGAATGGGGTTCAGTGAAGCAAGGGGAGGGGCTAAGGGTGGACTTTTTGGAAATTCCAAACTGACTGCAGTTTCGGAGAAGAATCAATCTCTGGAGATATTGCTTTTGCATTGGTTCAGGGTGAAACTGAAACACACAGGGGCAGAGCCATGGAGGAGAGATGGATGGGGGGCAATAGTGGAGTGTCTGAGGAAAGGTACGAGTGGGAAGTTTGAACTGAAGTGGCATCTCGACAGTTTTGCTGACTGAATGGGGCAGTCACTATAATTTGATATTGGTATCCTTGGTATCCCAGTTCCCTCAGACAGTGAGGGCTGTGAACTAAGGAATCATGAGGGTATCCAAACTGCACAACTCCACAAGGCTCCCAGTGTTCCTGAGTTCCTGTGGGGGTAAAGAAAACTTGCTTTTTATTATTGCACAGTGTGGGCTGTGTTAGAAAGCTTGCAGGTTCCATTTGATGCCTTAAAACATGCCCTAGCCTATTACTCTGTACAGCGTATAGGAATATAATGATTTTTGAAATCTTTGAGATAGTTTTATTGATTGGGGTGCAAGGTAATCAATTTAGATCGATGTACAAATTGGGCTTGAAACTGTCTGTGTGTCTGTCTGTGTCTGTGTGTCTGTGTGTGTCTGTGTGTGTGTGTCTGTGTGTGTGTCTGTGTGTGTGTCTGTGTGTGTGTCTGTGTCTGTGTGTGTGTGTGTGTGTGTGTGTCTGTGTGATCATGATCACTGGTCTCTAGCTCTCCGCACTATTGCTGGACAGGCTGATCCCTGCTCTGCAGGGAGTAAACTTGGTGCTTTGTTTGAACGTCTGCAGTTTGACATTCCAGCTTCTCATTTTCACTGCTGTTCATGTATTTTCTCAATTCAATTTTATTTTCTGTAATTTCACTTCCTGCAGTTGGTTGACATATGTTGGTGTTGATATAGTAGCAGGAGCTACTGGAGAATGATGAGAGGGAACCCAGCACCTCGTGCTGACGTTAAAGCCCTCCACTGGGGATTAGATTGGGGATCTTCCTAGTCTGTCTGCCTCAATCCCACAGTAAGCACAGAATTTACCCTGAGATTCTTTGGATTTTGTGTCATTTTTCACTAGTGAAACGATCATGTTTTATTTCCCATTTCACTTTGTTCCCTCAAAGTGGATTTTGTGCTGGTTGAAATGAGGGTTGCGAGGAACTCAAAGATTTGGCAACACTTCCAAGTCATGAGTGAGCTCAGTTACTTTTTTAGAAGTTTATTTAATGCTGGCAGTTTACACAATCCTTAAACTTGTGGAAATTCCAATTCCTGACTAGATTTCTACAATTAAAATCTGGCAAGTCACAGGGGTTTGGTATTTAGTTTAGCAATATTATACTAGTGTTACCATCAAACTGTTAGATACTGGGTAAAACTCCCTCTACACTGTTATAATAAAAGCAAAATACTGCGGATGCTGGAAATCTGAACCAAAAACAGAAAATGCTGGAAAAACTCAGCAGGTCTGACAGCCTCTGTGGAGAGACAAAAGCAAAGTTATTGTTTCAAGTCCGTATGTCGCTTCTTCAGAGCTCTTAAGAAGAGTCATACAGACTCGAAACATTAACTTTGTTTTTCTCTCTCCATAGATGCTGTCAGACCCGCTGAGATTTTCCACCTTTTTCTCTTTTTGTTCCCGCTACACCGTCCCCATCAAACACTCCCAGGACAGGTACAGCACGGGGTTAGATACAGAGTAAAGCTCCCTCTACACTGTCCCCATCAAACTCTCCCAGGACAGGTACAGCACGGGGTTAGATACAGAGTAAAGCTCCCTCTACACCGTCCCCATCAAACACTCCCAGGACAGGTACAGCACGGGGTTAGATACAGAGTAAAGCTCCCTCTACACCGTCCCCATCAAACACTCCCAGGACAGGTACAGCACGGGGTTAGATACAGAGTAAAGCTCCCTCTACATTGTCCCCATCAAACACTCCCAGGACAGGTACAGCACAGGGTTAGATACAGAGTAAGGCTCCCTCTACACTGTCCCCATCAAACATTCCCAGGACAGGTACAGCACGGGGTTAGATACAGAGTAAAGCTCCCTCTACATTGTCCCCATCAAACACTCCCAGGACAGGTACAGCACGGGGTTAGATACAGAGTAAAGCTCCCTCTACATTGTCCCCATCAAACACTCCCAGGACAGGTACAGCACGGGGTTAGATACAGAGTAAAGCTCCCTCTACATTGTCCCCATCAAACACTCCCAGGACAGGTACAGCACGGGGTTAGATACAGAGTAAATCTCCCTCTACACTGTCCCCATCAAAAACTCCCAGGGACAGGTACAGCACGGGGTTAGATACAGAGTAAAGCTCCCTCTACACTGTCCCCATCAAACACTCCCAGGACAGGTACAGCACGGGGTTAGATACAGAGTAAAGCTCCCTCTGTCTCCATCAAACACTCCCAGGACAGGTACAGCACGGGGTTAGATACAGAGTAAAGCTCCCTCTACACTGTCTCCATCAAACACTCCCAGGACAGGTACAGCATGGGGTTAGATACAGAGTAAAGCTCCCTCTACACCGTCCCCATCAAACACTCCCAGGACAGGTACAGCACGGGGTTAGATACAGAGTAAAGCTCCCTCTACACTGTCCCCATCAAACACTCCCAGGACAGGTACAGCATGGGGTTTGATACAGAGTAAAGCTCCCTCTATACTGTCCCCATCAAACACTCCCAGGATAGGTACAGCACTGGATTACATAGAGCAAAGCTCCCTCAACATTGTCCCCATCAAACACTCCCAGGGCACTCCTGGCAGCTCAAGTGAATTTTTTTAGTGAATACTTGAATCATGCAGGCCACAGAAGGTGCCGTTGTAAGGCAGTCTGTTTTGATTTTGTTGACCTTGGATAGGGTGGAGAGTAAAGGTTGAGCGATTCAGCATCTCTGGGTTAGAGAGGGGAAGAACGTAACAGATTCCTGCTCCTGAGGTTGTCACAACCTCTGCTGTGGATGCTGTGTGGTCAAGAATGGGATCAGGTTCTGCAGTGATGCCTTCAGCAGTTGAAAAACTGGTACTGATGAGGTTGCAGTTGGTTGGCCAGCATTCAAGGAGATACACCCCAAGAATGAGTCAACTACTTGGAGTATGGTGAGGGACAGGGGAATGATTGTTCAGGAATTAGAAATAGATTCTGCAGAATGCCTGTTATATGTGGAAGGTTAGGATAATGATTTCATAAACACGTGCACTTTGGCAAATGCAGGTTAACTAAGGAAAGGCAGCACAGATTTGTTAAGGGCATATCATGTTTAATTAACTTGCTGGAGTTTTTGGAAGAGGTAGCAGAGAGGGTTGGTGAGGGTAATGTTTTTGATGTCGTGTACAGGGTCTTTCAAAGGGCATTTGATACAGAGTAACTAAAGTAGCAATCTACAGAGTGATTGTGGGGAATTAATAATGACAAATAAGGAAATGGCAGATGCATTGAACAGATATTTTGTGTCTATCTTCACTGTAGAAGACACAAATAACATCCCAGAAATAGGAAGGGAAGAACTGAAAACAATTATGATCACCAGGGAAAGGGTACTGAAAAAATTATTAGAACTCAAAGCTCTCAAGTCTCCAGGTCCTGATGGATTTCATCCAAGAGTCTTAAAGAAGTGGCTGCTGAGATAGTAGATGCATTGGTTTTAATTTTCCAAAATTCCCTAGCCTCTGGACAGGTCCCATTAGATTGGAAAATAGTGATTGTAACTCCCCTATTCAAGAAAGGAGGAGATCGAAAGCAGGAAGCTATAGGCCAGTTAGCTTAACATCTGTTATAGGGAAAATGCTAGAATCTGTTATTAAGATTATAGTGGGACACTTAGAAAATCTCAGTGCAATCAGGTATAGTCAACATGCTTTTGTGAAAGGGAAATCTTGTTTGACTAATTTATTAATGTTGTTTGTGGAAATGACAAACATCATGGATAAAGGGGAACCTGTAGATGTGGTGTACCTGTATTTCCAGAAGGCAATTGACAAGGTGCCACATCAAAAATGAATACACAAAATAAGAGCACATGGCGTAGGGGGAGACATACTAGCATGGATAAATGGGTCATTTTCTGGTTGGCAGGATGTAACTAGCGGAGTGCCACTGGGATCAGTGCTGGGGTTTAGCTATTTACAATCTATATCAATTGGATGAAAGGACTAAAAGTATGATAGCTAAATTTGCTGCTAACACAAGATAGGGAAGCAAGTAACTTTTGAAGCAGACATAAGTAACCTGCAAAAGTGAATGGACAAAAATTTGCCAGATGGAGTATAATATGGGAAAATGTGAGGTTGTCCACTTGGCAGGAGAATAGAAAAGCAGCATATTATTTAAATGGAGAGAGATTGCAGCACTCTGAGGTATGGAGGGATCTTTTTTTAATTCATTCATGGGACGTGGGCATCACTGCTAGACCAGCATTTATTGCCCATCCCTATTTGCAAAAAGTTATCACATGGGTACAGCAAGTGGTCAGGAAGGCAAATGGAGTGTTGTTGTTTATGGCAAAGGGATTGGAATGCAAAAGTAGGGAAGCTTTATTGCAGCTGTACAGGGCCTTGGTGAGACCACATCTGGATTACTGTGTACAGTTTTGCCCTCCTTATTTAAGAAAGCAGTTAGAAGCAGTTCAGAGAATGTTCATGTAACTGATTCCAGGGTTGAAAGGTTGTCTTATGAGGAAAATTGGACAGGTTGGGCCTGTATCCACTGGAGTTTCAAAGAATGAGAGGTGATCTTAAGATCCTGAGGGGACTAGACAGGGTGGATGTTTCCCTTCATGAAGGAGAGCCAAACCGGGGGACACAATTTAAAAGTAAAGAATCTGCCTTTTAAGACTGGGATGAGGATAACTTTTTCTCTGGTCGTTGGTCTGTAGAATTCTCTTCCCCAGAGAGCAGAGACAGGTCAATGAATGTTTTTAAGGCTGAGTTGAATAGATTCTTGACTGACAAGAGAAGTTAATGGGTATAGGGGATAGACAGAAAAGTACAGGCCACAATCAGATCAGCAAAATCTTATCAAATGGTGGAGCAGGCTGGAGGGGCCGAATGGCCTACTCTTGCTCCTAATTGGTTTGTTTGTACATTAATATGTGTCTTTGAATGGATGTAGACAGGTTGATGGAATGGACGGATGAAACTGGCAGATGAAATTGAATGCAGAGAAATGTGAAGTGATTCATTTTTGTAGGAAGAGCACAGAGAGATGATATAAAATGAAGGGTGCAATTTTAAAAGAGGTCCAGGAACAGAGGGACCTGGGTATAGGTGCATAAATCATTGAAGGTGGCAGGACAGGTTGAGAGAGCTGTTAATAAAGCGCAGACCATCCTAGACTTTATCAAAAGGAGCAAAGAGTGTAAAAGCAAGGAAGTTATGTTAAACTTGTTCAAAACACTGGTTTGGCCTCAGCTGGAGAATTGTGTCTAGTTCTGGGCACCACACTTTAAGAATTATGTGAAGACATTAGAGAGAGCGCAGAAAAGATTCGCAAGAATGCTCTCAGAGATGAGAAACTTCAGTTACGTAGATAGTTTGGAGAAGTTTGGGCTGTTTTCCTTGGAGAAGAAACATTTGAGAGAAGATTTGATAGAGTTGTTCAAAATCATGAAGGGCCTGGATAGAATAGCCAGGGAGAAACTGTTCCCACTGGTGGAAGGATCAAGAACCAAGGGGCACAGATTTAAGGTGATTGGCAAAAGAAGCAATGGAGACATGAGGAAAAACTTTTTCACACAGTGAGTGGTTAGGGCCTGTTCATTATTCCATTAGCAAGTTCCTCCAAATCGTTCCTCCAAATCTCTGCAATCTCTTAAGCTACCCCATGGGAAGAGTTATCCTTTTTCCTTTGGCATTCCCCACCATCAATTTCCACTTGTATTTTATTTCTGTGGCTTGGTACTGACTTCACACGATCAGTGTGCTTGGGAATCTCCCTGAATTGTTGAATACTTTGCAGTTGTTAGTCTCCGATCACAGACTGTTTTTGTCCCTTTTTATTGCTTTTTAAGTTTTGCCCCTGTTTCTGTCCGATTCTTCTTGCTCCCCTATCTCTCTTGGCTTTGTTAAAACCTTTGGGGTACTTTCCACATCCAATTGGCTGTGGATTATTCATAAGTGCCTTGACAAACGATTTAATTATGGAAGCTTCACAAATGAGTTATATGAATGCAAGGATGAATCACAGGTGTGGCCTGATCTGTCTTTAGGCAGTGGCTGCACATATGCACTTTCCTCCAGGGTTATTGAGTAGTGATTGGAAGTGACAGTGTGCCTCCATGACCAACTGTACTGATCTTATCAGCATCCAGCTCGGGGGTAGAACCCAGAAGCCCACATCCCAGCTGCTCTGGCTCAGCGGCTCAGTGAAGTGTGGGACTTGTTTAATTCACACCGATTTGAAATTCTCATCTTTGCTTTCAAATCCTGCGATGGCCTCATTCCTCCAAATCTCTGCAATCTCCTCCAGCCTCACAACCCTCCAGAGCATTTGCACTTCTCTCATTCTGGCCTCTGGCGCATCCCCGATCTGAATTGTTTTGCCCTTAATGGCTGTACCTTCAGTTGTGTGGAGCGTAAGATCTGGACTCCTTTCTCTTCTCTGCCTCTATCTCAGTTTCTTCCTTCAAAACACTCCTTAAAACTTAGCTCTTTGACCAAGCTGTTGGTCATCTGCCCTAATATTTCCACGTGTGACTGTATCATATTTTGTTTTATAATCACACACATAGAGCACCTTCGGTTGTTGTACATATTAAAGGTGCTATACTTTTATTATTCATTTACAGGACGTGGGTGTCCTGGCTAGAGCAACATTTATTGCCCATCCCTAATTGCCCTTGAGAAGGTGGTGGTGAGCTGCCTTCTTGAACCGCTGCAGTCCATGTGGTGTAGGTACACCCACAGTGCTGTTAGGGAAGGAGTTCCAGGATTTTGGCCCAGCGACAATGAACAGCGATATATTTCCCATCTACCTGCTGCCTTGTCCCTCTAGATGGTGGCGGTTGTGGGTTTGGAAGGTGCTGTCTAAGGAGCCTTGGTGTGTTGCTGCACTACATCTTGTAGGTGGTATACACTACTGCCACTGTGCGTCGGTGGTGGAGGGAGTGCATGTTTGTAGATATGGTGTCAATTAAGTGGGCTGTTTTGTCCTGGATGGTGTCAAGCTTCTTGGGTGTTGTTGTAGCTGCACTCATCCAGGCAAGGGGAATATTCCATTACACTCCTGACTTGTGCCTTGTAGCTTGTAGATGGTGGACAGGCTTTGGGGAGTCAGGAGGTGAGTTACTCGCTGCAGGATTCCCAGCCTCTGACCTGCTCTTGTAGCCACAGTATTTATATAGCTAGTCCAGTTCAGTTTCTGATCAATGGTAACTCCCAGGATGTTGATAGTGGGGGGTTCAGTGATGGTAATGCCATTGAAAGTCAAGGGGTGACGGTTAGATTTTCTCTTGTTGGAGATGGTCATTGCCTGACACTTGTGTGGCACGGGTATTACTTGCTACTTGTCAGCCCAAGCCTGGATATTGTCCAGGTCTTGCTGCATTTGGACATGGACTGCTTCAGTATCTGAGGAGTCGCAAATGGTGCTGAACATTGTACAATCATCAGCGAACATCCCCAGTTCTGACCTTAAAATGGAAGGAAGGTCATTGATGAAGCAGCTGAAGATGGTTGGGCTGAGGACACTACCCTGAGGAACTCCTGCAGTGATGTCCTGGAACTGAGATGATTGACCTCCAACAACCACAACCATCTTCCTTTGTGCTAGGTATGACTCCAACCAGCGGAGAGTTTTCCCCCTGATACCAGTTTTGCTAGGGCTCCTTGATGCCACTCTCAGTCAAATGCGGCCTTGATGTCAAGGGCAGTCACTCTCACCTCACCTCGGGAGTTCAGCTCTTTTGTCCATGTTTGAACCAAGGCTGTAATGAGGTCAGGAGCTGAGTGGCCCTGGCGGAACCCAAACTGGGCGTCAGTGAGCAGGTTATGGCTGAGAAAGTGCTGCTTGATAGAACTGTTGATGACCTGTTCCAACACTTAACTGATGATGGAGAGTAGACTGATGGGGCGGTAATTGGCCGGGTTGGATTTGTTCTGCTTTTTGTGGACAAGACATACCTGGGCAATTTTCCACATAGCCGGGTAGATGCCAGCGTTGTAGCTATATAAATACAAGTTATTTTGTTTCAATTTACACCAGGTCACCCAGTGACTGAAGATTGGGTGACTTGTATTTAGTTATTTTCACTGTTACGGATGAGTGAATGCCATGGCTTGGCGGGAAGTCTGAGAAACCTGTGCTCCCTGGCTGTATATTCCCAGTGTGCTGGGACCTGGGGGATGGTGGAGGTCTGCCTGTTGGGATCTTTTTGTCTCCCTGTTGTACTTGTTGGTGATTGCAATGCAAAATGATGGGATTTTTAAAACTTTATTCAAAAGCCAGTAGCTCCTTGCGTGCCCCCAGTTTGTATGCACAACCGTCACTGAGATTTAACCTCACACTGAGTGAGTGATCGTTCAGGTGTGAAAAAAACAAAAAACTGCGGATGCTGGAAATCCTAAACAAAATCAGAAATACCTGGAAAAACTCAGTAGGTCTGGCAGCATCGGTGGAGAGGAACAGTTAACGTTTCGAGTCCTCATGACCCTTCAACAGAACTAAGTAGAAATAGGAAAGGGGTGAAATATAATTATGTTGAGCTTCACTGGACTTATAGGATATTGCCTGTGACCTGGCTGATTTTACACAATATGGCCATTCAGCCCATCTGGTCTGTGCTGATGTTTTGTTCCATACAAGCCTCCTCCTGTTCCTCTTCATCTCACCCTATCATCATATCCTTCTATTCCTTTCTACCTCTTGCGTTTATCCAACCTCCCCTTGAATGCATCCATGCTACTCACCTCACCTACTCCCTGTGGGAATGAGTTCCGCATTCTCACCACTCTCTGGGTAAAGAAATTTCTCCTGAATTCCCCATTGGATTTATTAGTGACTATCTTATATTTATGGTCCCTGGTTCTAGCCCCTCACAAGTGGAACTATCCTCTCTACATCTGTCTTGTCAGCCTCCTTCTGCAATATTATCAGGTGACTCCTCAGCCTTCACTTTGAGAGAAAAGATTCCCAGCCTTTACAATCTTTTGTCACAGCCCCTCAATTCTGGTACCAGCCTCATTAATCTTTTTGCAGCCTCGCCATTGCCAGGCTATCTCTTTTATAATATGAAGACCTGAATTATGCACAGTACTTCAACCAAGCTTCTGTTCAAATTTAACAGAACATCTCTGCTTTTGGTTCTATTCCCGTGGAAAAGGACCCTGTGCTTGCTTTGATTTGATTCCTCTCCTGGGCCAGGGCTACTGAAGCTGCCTGACTGGGATCAGCTGATAGGGCGCAAAGCTCAGGATCAAGGGGGTGCCAGTTTTAATTTTAATTGCCCTGTTCTCTGGTTGCTGGCTTTAGCCCCTAAGTGACTAAGGGATCTTAATTTACTGGTGTTTGATGTCTGAGGTGTAACAATGGGAGGAGATTCTGTTCAGTAATGGGTTGGTTGGGTTGTGGGTAGGGAGAAGGTGTTGGGTGTGCAGTCATTGTTAACCTGGTTAGAATGTCCACAGCTGGTGGGTACACGCTGATTGGTCCATTCATAATATTTTACACTGTTTTATCCTCGGTGCGATACTCTTCCTCAAGGGCATCTGCCTTATCTTCGCCTCTCTCTATGATGGTTCTGTTCAGTGTTTGTCTGTCTCTCTTCCTCTGTAGCCCCCAGGCAAGCGTCACCTCCATCTGAACCAGGCAGATAGGTTTTATCTGTTCATTAGGGGTGTGTGGGTCTGTCGGTCTGTGTGTGTGTGTGTGTGTGTGTGTGTCTGTCGGTCGGTGTGTGTGTGTGGGTCTGTCGGTCTGTGTGTGTGTGTGTGGGTCTGTCGGTCTGTGTGTGTGTGTGGGTCTGTCGGTCTGTGTGTGTGTGTGTGGGTCTGTCGGTCTGTGTGTGTGTGTGTGGGTCTGTCAGTCTGTGTGTGTGTGTGTGGGTCTGTCGGTCTGTGTGTGTGTGGGTCTGTCGGTCTGTGTGTGTGTGTCTGTGTGTGTGTAGGTCTGTCGGTCTGTGTGTGTGTGTGTGTGTCTGTCTGTCTGTGTGTGTGGGTCTGTCGGTGTGTGTGTGGGTCTGTCGGTGTGTGTGTGGGTCTGTCGGTGTGTGTGTGGGTCTGTCGGTGTGTGTGTGTGTGTGGGTCTGTCGGTGTGTGTGGGTCTGTCAGTCTGTCGGTGTGTGTGGGTCTGTCGGTCTGTGTGTGTGTGTGTGTTTGTGTGTGTGGGTCTGTCGGTCTGTGTGTGTGTGTGGGTCTGTCGGTCTGTGTGTGTGTGTGGGTCTGTCGGTCTGTCTGTGTGTGTGGGGGGGGGGTCTGTCGGTCTGTGTGTGTGTGTGGGTCTGTCGGTCTGTGTGTGTGTGTGGGTCTGTCGGTTTGTGTGTGTGTGTGGGTCTGTCGGTCTGTGTGTGTGTGTGTGGGTCTGTCGGTCTGTGTGTGTGTGTGGGGTGGGTCTGTCAGTCTGTGTGTGTGGGTGTCTGTCGGTCTGTGTGTGTGTGTGTGTGTAGGTCTGTCGGTCTGTGTGTGTGTGTGTAGGTCTGTCGGTCTGTGTGTGTGTGTGTCTGTCTGTCTGTCGGTGTGTGTGTGGGTCTGTCGGTGTGTGTGTGTGTGTGTGGGTCTGTCGGTGTGTGTGTGGGTCTGTCGGTGTGTGTGTGGGTCTGTCGGTGTGTGTGTGTGTGTGTGGGTCTGTCGGTGTGTGTGGGTCTGTCAGTCTGTCGGTGTGTGTGGGTCTGTCGGTCTGTGTGTGTGTGTGTGTGTGTGGGTCTGTCGGTCTGTGTGTGTGTGTGTGGGTCTGTCGGTCTGTGTGTGTGTGTGGGTCTGTCGGTCTGTGTGTGTGTGTGGGTCTGTCGGTCTGTCTGTGTGTGTGGGGGGGGGTCTGTCGGCCTGTGTGTGTGTGGGTCTGTCGGTCTGTGTGTGTGTGTGTGGGTCTGTCGGTCTGTGTGTGTGTGTGGGTCTGTCGGTCTGTGTGTGTGTGTGTGGGTCTGTCGGTCTGTGTGTGTGTGTGTGGGTCTGTCGGTTTGTGTGTGTGTGTGGGGTGGGTCTGTCAGTCTGTGTGTGTGTGTGGGGTGGGTCTGTCAGTCTGTGTGTGTGGGTGTCTGTCTGTCTGTGTGTGTGTGTGTGTGTGTGTGTGGGTCTGTCGGTCTGTGTGTGTGTGTGTGGGTCTGTCGGTCTGTGTGTGTGGGTCTGTCGGTCTGTGTGTGTGGGTGTCTGTCGGTCTGTGTGTGTGTGTGTGGGTCTGTCGGTCTGTGTGTGTGTGTGTGGGTGGGTCTGTCGGTCTGTGTGTGTGTGTGTGTGGGTCTGTCGGTCTGTGTGTGTGTGGATGTCTGTCGGTCTGTGTGTGTGTGGGTCTGTCGGTCTGTGTGTGTGTGTGTGTGTGGGTCTGTCGGTCTGTGTGTGTGTGTGTGGATGTCTGTCGGTCTGTGTGTGTGTGTGGGTCTGTCGGTCTGTGTGTGTGTGTGTGGGTCTGTCGGTCTGTGTGTGTGTGTGTGGATGTCTGTCGGTCTGTGTGTGTGTGTGGGTCTGTCGGTCTGTGTGTGTGTGTGTGGGTCTGTCGGTCTGTGTGTGTGTGTGTGGGTCTGTCGGTCTGTGTGTCTGTGTGTGTGGGTCTGTGTGTCTGTGTGTGTGGGTCTGTCGGTCTGTGTGTGTGGGTCTGTCGGTGTGTGTGTGTGTGTGGGTCTGTCAGTCTATCTGTGTGTGTCTGTGTGAACAGTTTGCTGCTCAGCTTATCCTCCCTCTCCTCCACACCCCACCTCCTCTGCATGGTGCAGATCACCCCTCCCTCCCCCGGCCTACAGGACCCTCCACACGTTCTAAGTCATCCCGCCCAGTGCACAGATCCCTTCTCCACTGGCCTTTGCCTCGTATCAACGTGTTGTACCCTGAGTGAAGATGCGTTGAGCTGGATCCAGGGTGTGGAGTTGGAACACAGGCCGATTGTACAGGACGGGTGGGGAGCGGGAAATGGTAACAAAGAACAAAGTCTGGTCTGGATTTTGCACCAGAACAATCAGTACATTATAGCGATCCTGTCACCACTCCTGCAAGGAGCCAGAAAAACCCTTTAAACCAGGGCTTTGGAATGATTTTGGTTTAAAGTGGGGGAAGTTGGAAGATTTTTGACTCTTGCCCTTGCTCATCTGAAGGATTTACAAGGAGAGAGTACCGTGTTTATTGAGAACCAGAGTGAGACTGCAAACCCTCAGTTGCTGTGATTCAGAGGCAGTTACAAGAAGCAGCTGTTTAACAACCCATCAGATTAATGATTAGGTCACCTCATCTCAGCAGAGGGAAACCAGGAAATCCTTTCAAAGGACATGGGCGCCCTGGCCAGAGCACATTTACTGTCCATCCCTAATTGCCCTTGATAAGGAGGTGGTGAGCTGCCTTCTTGAACCGCAGTGTAGGTACACCCACAGTGCTGTTAGGAAGGGAGTTCCTGGATTTTGACCCAGTGACAGTGAAGGAACGGCCGATAAGGATGGTGAGTGGTTTGGAGGGGAACTTGCAGGTGGAGGTGTTCCCATGTGTCAGCTTCCCTTGTCCTTCTAGGTGCTACAGGTAGTGGGTTTGGAAGCTGCTGTCTAAGGACAGCAGGTGAGTTGCTGCAGTGCATCTTGTAGACGGTACACACGCTGCTACTGTGCGTCAGTGATGGGAGCAGTGATCAAATCCAGTCACAGTGGCACCAAACAAATAACCTCTGTCCAGGATGTGGCACAATTATGGTTGTTGTTGGGATTACACCATCCAAGGATGTGGTTATTATTCCAGCCCTCTCCTTACCTGAACAATATAGAGGTGGACAAGGCAAGAGGTGAGCCACATCCTGTCTAATACACAGTCTCTGATGTTCTTTGATTCAGCTTCACCTGAACTGTTGGAACGAATTACTTGTATTTCTATACCTCCTTACACAAACTCAGGAGGTTCCAAAGTGGTTGTTGCCAATAAGATACTTTTAAACTGTAGGCAATGCAGCAGCCAATTTGTACACAGCAAGATCCCACAAGGTGATAATGACCAGGTAATCTGCTTTTTGTGATTTTGTTTGAGGGATACAGTGGAGAACTCCCCTTTAGCCTGTGGACAGTGGCTATGGGATCTTCATGTCCACCTGGGACGGCAGGCAGGGTCTTGGTTTATTTCTCATCTGAAAGAAAGCACCTTCGACACTGCCACACTCCCTCAGTACTGACCCTCTGGCAGTGCGGCACTCCCTCAGTACTGACCCTCTGGCAGTGCAGCACTCCCTCAGTACTGACCCTCTGGCAGTGCAGCACTCCCTCAGTACTGACCCTCCGACAGTGCAGCACTCCCTCAGTACTGACCCTCCGACAGTGCTGCACTCCCTCAGTACTGACCCTCCGACAGTGCAGCACTCCCTCAGTACTGACCCTCTGACAGTGCGGCACTCCCTCAGTACTGACCCTCCGACAGTGCAGCGCTCCCTCAGTGCTGACCCTCTGACAGTGCAGCACTCCCTCAGTACTGACCCTCCGACAGTGCTGCACTCCCTCAGTACTGACCCCTGACAGTGCGGCACTCCCTCAGTACTGACCCTCTGACAGTGCAGCACTCCCTCAGTACTGACCCCTCTGACAGTGCAGCACTCCCTCAGTACTGACCCCTCTGACAGTGCAGCACTCCCTCAGTACTGACCCCTCTGACAGTGCAGCACTCCCTCAGTACTGACCCTCTGACAGTGCGGCACTCCCTCAGTACTGACCCTCCGACAGTGCAGCACTCCCTCAGTACTGACCCTCTGGCAGTGTAGCACTCCCGCAGTACTGACCCTCTGACACTGCAGCACTCCCTCAGTGCTGACCCTCTGGCAGTGCAGCACTCCCGCAGTACTGACCCTCTGACAGTGCTGCACTCCCTCAGTACTGACCCTCTGGCAGTGCAGCACTCCCGCAGTACTGACCCTCTGACAGTGCTGCACTCCCTCAGTACTGACCCTCTGACAGTGCTGCACTCCCTCACTGCAGTGGAGCGTTTGCTGGGTTTATGGACTCCAATCTCGAACTTGAACACGAAACCTCCTGACTTGGGCAGGTTCCTGTGGACTGCGGTAGGCTGATAAATCTATATTGGCTCATAAAACAATGCATCATGGCCACAGCTGTGCTCGTGCTCTTGCTCAAGGTTGATTCTACTATGAGACATAGCAGACTCACAGTTTGTTGTGCCTCGGTTTAGGTGGGGCCTGGATTGAGAAATGAGAAATTCATTGGAATTGACTGGGCAGAATCTATCAGGCAATGTTATAGGTGTGTCTTATCCTGGCCATTAGTTAGCCCATCTCTGTAGTGATGATTGTATACTTTAACCCTTTGAATCCCCCAAATCTTTACAGTCTCAAGTGTTGAGTTTGTTTTACTTTTGACTGCGTTTGTGAGAGGGACATTTACCGTCGGCGGTACCTTGGCTGCCGAAGCAGAGCACTGACCCTGCTGTCTCCGACAGACGTACCCACTGCCTGTGCCTACTCGACCACACAGCTAAAACTGTCGCACCTCAGATCCCAGCTGCACACCCACTTCCTGATCGGAGGCATGGCACGTGACTGTGGAGCTTGCAGTAATTATCCCAGGGCAGAGAGAGAATTAGACCATGCTCCCTGCCCAGATCATGGGATTGATCTACTTGTCAGTGGCCGCCCTCACTCCGCCCTCACTCCGCCCCCCCCCCCCTCGCTCACTGTGCCCCCCCCCCGCTCACTCCGCCCTCACTCCGCCCTCACTCCGCCCCCCCCCCCCTCGCTCACTGTGCCCCCCTCGCTCGCTGCGCCCTCACTCCGCCCCCCCCTTGCTCACTGTGCCCCCCCCGCTCACTCCGCCCTCACTCCGCCCCCCCCCCTCGCTCACTGTGCCCCCCCCGCTCACTCCGCCCTCACTCCACCCAGCTCTTGCCCCCCTCGCTCGCTCCGCCCCCCCCCTCGCTCACTCCGCCCTCACTCCGCCCTCCCCTCGCTCGCTGTGCCCAGCTCTCGCCCCCCCCCTCGCTCACTCCGCCCTCACTCCGCCCGCGTCCCCCTCGCTCACTCCGCCCAGCTCTTGCCCCCCTCGCTCCGCCCAGCTCTCACCCCCCCTCGCTCACTCCGCCCAGCTCTCCCCCCCCCCCGCTCACTCCGCCCAGCTCTCCCCCCCCTCGCTCACTCCGCCCAGCTCTCCCCCCCCCTCGCTCACTCCGCCCAGCTCTCACCCCCCCTCGCTCACTCCGCCCAGCTCTCCCCCCCCTTCGCTCTCATGCTCTTTTCAGACTGTAAAGGTACAGGTTTGGATTGTTCTTTGTCAGGCACCAAAGATTTTGTGCACATATGTTAGTCATTCAGGTATTTCACGTTGAGGAGATGTGACAGAAAGGTGTTTTGGGAAGGTCAGGTGAATCATGCAGCACCTCTGGTAGTTTTGTTTTTTTGTTAACAGCACAAGTCTGAACAGGACTGATTGCCAAACTGAGAACGCTACAGTTCTCCACCTTGTTCTACCCGAATGCCTGTGGTATTACAGGTGACACGGTTGTAAAAGCAGAGAGAGCTGCAGTCCTCCCAGAGCTTGTTAATTGCAACAGAAAACTGACTTCAGCATTCTGATAGGGTCTGGGTTTAGTCGGTCTGTTCTTCTTGCTGTGTGGCAAAGTTTATTTCCTGTCCTTCCCCTGGGTGTTGACTCTTCTCTGGACCCGAAGCCCTCAAGTGGTTTTCAGTAACTTGCCCAGACGAGCACATTTGAACTCTGAGGCTAAGTGGTTGTGTAGATGTGCTTCAATCTTGGTGGAAGTACCATAACCACATACAGTGCTAGCCACACTCTCTGCACTCTCAGGTTCGAACCCCTCTCTCCCTCTGTATCAATGCTACTGAGGCCCATTGTTGCAGCCTTGTGTCACTCTGACAAACTAGGAGTCAACTATGGACTTGCTTGCTCTAAATAATACAGCTACTGGCTCAATGTGCACAGTACATCACTAAACTCTCGTCCAAAATGTTTATTTCAGATTATTCCCTCAATAAGACTGGTTTCCATGCAGAACAGTCATTTCCACTTTAACTTGGATCTTGAACTTTACACTGCCACATTTTAAACAACTACTGTCCCCATCAAACACTCCCAGGACAGCTACAACACAGGGTTAGATACAGAGTGAAGCTCCCTCTACAACGTCCCCATCAAACACTCCCAGGACAGGTACAGCATGGGGTTAGAGACAGAGTAAAGCTCCCGCTACACTGTCCCCATCGAACACTCCCAGGACAGGTACAGCACGGGGTTAGATACAGAGTAAAGCTCCCTCTACACTGTCCCCATCAAACACTCCCAGGACAGGTACAGCACGGGGTAAGATACAGAGTAAAGCTCCCTCTACACCGTCCCCATCAAACACGCCCAGGACAGGTACAGCACGGGGTTAGATACAGAGTAAAGCTCCCTCTACACCGTCCCCATCAAACACTCCCAGGACAGGTACAGCACGGGGTTAGATACAGAGTAAAGCTCCCTCTACACTGTCCCCATCAAACACTCCCAGGACAGGTACAGCACGGGGTTAGATACAGAGTAAAGCTCCATCTACACTGTCCCCATCAAACACTCCCAGGACGGGTACAGCTCATTTGGACCGTTCTATTCCATGATGCATTGTTGGAATGTTCCATGTTGGACTATTGCAGCCAGAGATTGGAATTCTGGTGGTGATCAGTGCTCGGTGGTTGATGATGTTGTGGATCAGCACATATTCCAGTCCCGCCAAAGCACAATGGAGATCCAACTCTGGCTGACATGTGGAATATGGGGTATATTTTGTCCCAATCCAGTTGTCAGTAAATGTTTGTCTCTGATACTGAGCTCTGTGTAAGTGTAGCAGGCAGTCATCGCCCTTTAGAGTCTGTCATTGGGATTGAGTGAGTCCTAGTCAGGATGTTTCTTCTATAATTTTTATTGAGCTGAAATCAAGAGACACTTGGTGGGATTTTGCGGTCCTGCCCACTGCCAAGATCTCCGGTCCCACCACAAGTCAGGGGGCTTCTGGCTGGGACTCTGCCTCCCCCACAGCAGGGCTGGAGAATCCCCGCCACCCTCTCTGCTCATTCTTTAAGTTCCTTGTTAAAGTTTAACAAAATAAATTCAAGGGGAATTTACAAGAAACGTAACTTCTACTTGCTCAAACTTTTTACTTCAGTGATTAGAAGAATTTCACCTCCAAACCTAGAATGTGAAAATGAAGATTGACATACATTAATACAGCACCTTCCACCACACCAGATCCTCCCAAAGTGTTTTCAGCCATTGAATGACTTTTGAAGTGTAGTCACTGTCCAAATGTAGGAAACACAGCAACTAATTTATGCACAGCAAGCTCCCATAGACAGTATTGTGATAATGACCAGAAAATCTGGTTTTGTGACGTTGATCAAGGGATAAATATTGCACTCAGTTCAGCCCCTCTGACAGTGAGACACAGCTGTGCAGCACCTTTGGGGGTGTTTTAATCGTGTTAAAAGCACTTTATAAAGACAACACTGCTGTTTCCTCATTCCCTTTACGGCCAGTCAGTAGACTGGCTGATTTTGTTGGCAGTGATTGTGGGGAGGAATGGTAAGTGTGATGGGATCCTTGCATTTGTTCCCCGGGGATGGAGAGCTGCATGTCTCCCTACTGGGTATGAGCTCAGTCTGAGGGTCCCCTCACATTCTAACAGCATGCTTGGTACGAGCGTTCTAAATATAACCAAACAGTGATTTGCTTTCTTGACCTTGTACAGTTAGAATATGGAATGTAACTGGGAGTGTCAGGATTACAGGCGCTGTGTAAATACTGTCTGGGAGAAATATTATTTTGATGTGACTGGGCAGGGTGGGTGCAGGCTGCAGACCCAAGTCAGAGATGGCGTGGGGAGGGGTTGTTCGGTGAATACAGTCCAGAGATTGATGGGGGGTGTCAGGGGCAATGTGTGCAGCCCAGAGACTCGGGACCGCCAGCGAGTGTTGTAGGGGGCAGCAATTGCGGTCCCTAGATGGGAGTTGCGGGGGTGTACTGCAGACTTGTTACAGGATTGTGGCTGAGTTTTGAGAGATGTCAATACTGTGTGCTGCTTGACTTGCTGAACTAAAGACCGATGTCCATTACAGTATCACAGAATCTTTACAGTGCAGAAGGAGGCATTCAGCCCATCAAGTCAGCACTCTAAAACAAAAATAAAAATAAAAATACCTGGAAAAACTCAGCAGGTCTGGCAGCATCTGCGCAGAGGAACACAGTTAACGTTTCGAGTCCGTATGACTCTTCAACAGAACTAAGTAAAAATAGAAAATAGGTGAAATATAAGCTGGTTTAAGGGCTGGGACAGGTAGAGCTGGATAGAGGGCCAGTGATAGATGGAGATAGACAAAAGATGTCACAGACAAAAGGACAAAGAGGTGTTGAAGGTGGTGATAATATCTAAGGAATGTGCTAATTAAGGGTAGAAAGTAGGACGAGCAAGGTACAGATAGCCCTCGTGGGGGTGGGGTGGGGTGGGGTGAAGGAATTGAAATAGGCTGAAAGGTAGAGATAAAACAATGGATGGAAATACATTTAAAAATAATGGAAATAGGTGGGAAAAGAAAAATCTATATAAATTATTGGGATAAAAAGGAGGGGATCGGAAAGGGGGACAGACATGTGGGCATGAGAGCAGGGTGGAGTGTTGAAATGGCAAGCGACAGGGAGGTCTGGGTAATGCGGACAGATCGAAGGTGTTCTGCAAAGCGGTCACCCAGTCTGCGTTTGGTCTCTCCAATGTAGAGGAAACCGCATTGGGAGCAGCGAATGCAGTAGACTAAGTTGAGGGAAGTGCAAGTGAAATGCTGCTTCACTTGAAAGGAGTGTTTGGGCCCTTGGACGGTGAGGAGAGAGGAAGTGAAGGGGCAGGTGTTGCACCTTCTGCGTGGGCATGGGAAGGTGCCGTGGGAGGGCTTTGAGCTGTAGGGGGTGATGGAGGAGTGGACCAGGGTGTCCCAGAGGGAACGATCCCTGCGGAATGCCGCAGGTTGTGGGGGGGGTGGTGGGGGGGGGGGGGTGTGAAGGGAAGGTGTGTTTGGTGGTGGCATCATGCTGGAGTTGGCGGAGGATGATCCTTTGAATACGGAGGCTGGTGGAGTGATGAGTGAGGACAAGGGGGACCCTATCATGATTCTGGGAGGGAGAGGAAGGTGTGAGGGCGGATACGCGGGACAGTCTGCACTCTAGTCCCACTCCCCTTCCTTATCCCCGTAACCTTGCACATTCTCTCTCTTCAGACAGCAATCCAATTCCCTTTTGAATACCTCGATCGAACCTGCCTCCACCACCCTTTCAGGAAGTTTAGTCCAGACTCCAAAAATTTTTCCTCACATCAAATTCACTCCTTTTGCCAATTATTTTGAATCTGTGCCCTCTAGTTCTTGATGCTATCTTGAGTGGGAACAGGTTCTCACTAGTTACGCTGTCCATACCCCTCAGGATCTTGAATACCTCTATCAAGACTCCTCTCAGCCACCTTTTCTCCAAGGGAGAATGTCTTCAAAATTTCACCCCTTATTTTATATTGTCTGCCCATGTTTTTCCTTCCTAAATGTCTTCTTTTGCACTATCACTGACCCAGTCTACTTTCGGGTAATTAAAGTCCCCCATTATAACTACTCTATAAGCTTGAATCTCTCCCTAATTTCCCTGCAGATTTGTTCTTCTATGTCCTTCTCACTATTTGGCTGTCAAGATACTACACCGAGCAATGTAATTGGACCCTTTTTGTTCCTTAGCTTGAGCCGAATTGATTCTGCCCTTGAACCCTCTGGGACATCCTCTTTCTCCAGCACTGCAATGCTCTCCTTAACCAATACCACCACACCTCCTCCTTTCCTATCTCTTCTGCACACCTTGTGCCCGAGAATATTTAACACTCAGTTCTGCCCTTCCTTGAGCTAGGTCTCTGTTATCGCCACAACGTCATATTTCCACACGGCAATCTGCGTCTGTGACTCCCCAAGAGAAAAGAAGGTTTGTAGTGGAGATCCCCGGGGTTCGGTGTTGGGACCCTTGCTTTTCCTGATATATATTAATGATCTAGATCTTGGTGTGCAGGGGACAATTTCAAAGTTTGCGGATGATACGAAGCTTGGGAGTGTTGTGAACTGCGAGGAGGATGGTGTGGAATTTCAAGAGGACATGGACAAGTTGGTGGAGTGGGCAGATGGGTGGCAGATGAAGTTCAATGTGGAGAAGTGTGTGAGGTGATGCATTTTGGCAGGAAGAACATGGACAGACAATATAAGATAAGGGGTGAAATTTTGAAGGGGGTGCAGGAGCGGAAAGACTTAGGTGTAAATGTGCATAGATCATTGAAGGTGGCAGGACAGGTGGAGAGTGCAGTTGATAAAGCATACAGTATCCTGGGCTTTATTATTAGGGGCATAGAGTACATGAGCAGGGAGGCTATGCTGTATTTATATAAGACACTAGTTAGACCTTAGCTGGAGTATTGTGTACAGTTCTGGGCACCACACTATAGGAAGGATGTGAGCATATTGGAGAGGGTGCAGAAGAGGTTTACAAGAATGGTTCCAGGGATGAGAAACTTCATTTATGAGGATAGATTGGAGAGATTGGGACTGTTCCCCTTGGAGAGAAGGCCAAGAGGATATTTGATAGAGATGTTCAAAATCACGAGGGGGCTGGACAGAGTAGATAGGGAGAAGCTGTTGCCACTCGTAAAAGGCTCAAGCTCAAGAGGGCACAGATTTAAAATAATTTGCAAAAGAAGCAAATGTGATGTGAGAAAAAACTTTTTCACACAACGAATAGTTCAGGTCTGGAATGGACTGCCTGGAAGTGTGGTGGAGGAAGGTTCATTCGAGGCATTCAAGAGGGCATTAGATGATTGTTTCTGTTCAAACAATTTGCAAGGGTATGGGGAAAAGGCAGGGCAATGGCACTAGGTCATAATGCTCATATGGAGAGCTGGTGCAGACACAATGGGCTGAATGGCCTCCTTCTGAACCATTAAAATTCTGTGATTCTGTGAAAAGAGTCCCAACCTCTCTATCTAATCTATCCTCATAGCTACAGTCCTTTATCGTTGGAATCATTCTTGTAAATCTCCTCTGTACTCTCTCCGATGCCTTCACATCCTTCCTCAAGTTTGGTGCCCAGGACTGGATGCAGTACTCCAGATGAGGCTTAGCTAGTGTCTTGTACAAGTTCAACATGACCTTGTTATTCTTGTACTCAATGCCCCTGTTAATAAAACCGAAGATACAATATGCTTTATTAACTGCTTTCTCAACATGTCGTGCCACCTTCAATGACCTATGTATGTAAACACCAAGGTCTCTCTGTTCTTGCACCATCTTTAGAGTCTCTGCCTTTATTTTATACTGTCTCACCATATTTTGCCAAAATGGATCATCTCTCACTTCTCTGCATTGAACTTCATCTCCCACTTGTCTGCCCAGTCCGCCAACATGTCTATGTCCTTTTGAAGTTCAAGACTATCCCCATCACAGTTGACAACATTTCCAATCTTTATATCATCCACAAATTTTGAATCACACCCTGCACACCACAGTCCAGGCCATTAATATATCTCAGGAAGAGCAAGGATCCCAACACTGACTCCTGAGTAACTCAACTACAAACCTTCATCCAATCAGAAAAACAACCATTTATCACTGCTCTCTGTTTCCTGTCACTGAGCTAATTTCGTACCCGAATGCCTACTTTTATTCCATGAGCTAGAATTTAGCTCACAAGTCTGTTGTGTGGCATTGAATCAAATGCCTTTTGAAATTTCATATACACCACATCAACAACATTGCCCTTATCAACCTTCTCTGTTACCTCCTCAAAGAAACTCCAAGTTAGTTAAATATGATTTTCCCTTGAAGAATTCATGCTGACTTTCCTTAATTATCCTGCACTTGTCTAAGTGACTATTGATTTTATCCCGTACTATAGTTTCCAGAAGTTTCCTTGCCACTGAGATCAAACTGACTGGTCTGTAGTTGCCAGCTTTAGCCTTGCACCCCTTTTTGAACAAGGGTGTAACATTCACAATTCTCCAGTCCTCTGGCACCTCCCTTGTGTCTAAGGAAGACTGGAAGATTATCACCAGTGCCTCTGCAATTTCCACACACGTCTCTCAGTACCCTTGGATGCATCTCATTCAGTCCTGTTATCTTATCTATTTTAAGTAAAAATAGTCTTTCCAACACCACCTTCCTCTCAATTGTAAGTTCTTCTGGTGTACCAGTTACCCCTCTCTCACCTCAGCCTGGGTAGCATCATCTTCCTTTGTAAAGACAGATGCAAAGTACTCGGTCAACACCTCCGCTATTTCTTCAGCCTCCAGATGCAAGTCCCCTTTTTTGTCCCTAATCAGCCCTACTCTTTCTTTTACCACCCTTTTATTATTTACATGCTTATAGAAGACCCTGGGTTTCCCTTTTATGTTCGCTGCCAGCCTCTTTTCATGCTCTCTCCTTGCTTTTCTTATTAGTTTTTTCACCTCCCCTCTGGCCCTTCTATATTCAGCCTGATTCTCCATTGTATTTCCTACCTGACATCTATCGTATGCGCACTTCTTCCTTTTCATCTTTACCTCTACCTCTCTCGTCATCCAGGGTGCTCTGGGTTTATTTGTCCTACCTTTCCCCTTCAAGGGAATATACCTTGATGTTGCCTGCAATACTTTTTGATTGAAGATGGCCCATCGTTCACAGAATCACACAGTGCAGAAGAGGCCCTTCTGCCCATTGAGTCTGCACCGATATGTGAGAAACACCTGCCCTACCTACCTAATCCCATTTACCAGCGCTTGGCCCATAGTCTTGAATGTTATGACGTGCCAAGTGCTCATCCAGGTACTTTTTAAAGGATGTGAGGCAACCCACCTCCACCACCCTCCCAGGCAGCGCATTCCAGACCGTCACCACCCTCTGGGTTAAAGGTTTCTCCTCACATCCCCCTTAAACCTCCTGCCCCTCACCTTGAACTAATGTGCAGCCACCATCTTTTCTGCCAACATTTGTTTCTTAGATGTGTTCTCATCCCATCGAAGTTGGCTTTCACCCAATTAATTATCCCTGTTCTAGATTGTTCCCTGTCCTTTTCCACGATTAACCTAAATCTTATTAAAATATATTTGGATTACTTGTTGAACTTTTGTTCAATTATTGGTCCTGATTTTCCCTCAAGTAATGAGATTTTATCTAAAGCAAAAACAAAAGCAAAAATACCTGGAAAATCTCAGCAGGTCTGGCGGTATCTGTGGAGAGGAACACAGCTAACGTTTCGAGTCCTCATAACCCTGTTGAAGAGTCATTCGGACTCGAAACGTTAACTGTGTTCTTCTCCACCGATGCTGCCAGACCTGCTGAGTTGTTCCAGGTATTTTTGTTTTTGTGTTGGATTTCAAGCATCCACAGTTCTTTGCTTTTATAATAATGAGATTAACTTGCTACTGTCCATGGGAGGGAGATAATGTAGTGGTAATGTCACTGGGCTAGACAATGGGATATGGGTTCAGATCCCATCATGGCAGCTGGTGGCATTTAAATTCAATTGATAAAATCTGGAATATAAAGCTTGTCTTGGTAATCATGACCATTTATCATTGTTGTAAAAACCCATCTGGTTCACTAATGTCCTTTAGGGAAGGAAATCTGCCGTCCTTACCTGGTCTGGCCTACATGTGACTCCAGACCCACAGCAACGTGGTTGACTCTTAACTGACCTGAAATGGCCATTAGCAGGTCACTCACTTAGGGATAGGCAACAAATAACTGGCCTTGTCAGCGATGCTTACATCCCATGAAAGAATAAAGAAAAAGAAATGCGCAAGCAGTGCAGGAACTTCAGGCAAGGGACAGATTCTTGGTTAAATATGGAAATCGAAAATTGCAGTTTGAGCTGTGTCACTTTGCTCTAAACTTCACAAAGACGGAATCTCACTACTTGTCTCAGGATTGAATGGCAGAGAATGGTGTGAAGTTACCGTTGTAGCAATAATATAAACTATTATTAAACTAATATAAATTAAACTTATCACAGAAAATTAAATCTTGATCTTTTCAGTCTAAATACTCTTCTTAATGACCCAATAGCTAGTAATTGCTATCAATCAATCTCTCTGGCACTGAAGATTAACAACTGAATGTGTGGAATCTCATTTCTTCAAATCTATTGCAGATTTTAAAAATGTCAAATTTAAAATGGTTTGTTTTTCACTTTTTTTCTCTCTCAATCTAATCTTTCTCCCCATCACTGTATTTTTTTCTATACCTGATTTGCCATTGAATTCACCCTGTTTATTTACATTTGCTTCACCGTCTTTGTGATGTTAATTTCACAATCCTTCAGTCTGATTGGTTAAGATGCTCTGTTCACTCTGGTCCCAGATGACCCCTCTCTCACTGTTCACTCTGGTCCCAGATGACCCCTCTCTCTTTGTTCACTCTGGTCCCAGAAGACTACTCTCTCTCTGTTCACTCTGGTCCCAGATGACCCCTCTCTCTCTGTTCACTCTGGTCCCAGATGACCCCTCTCTCTCTGTTCACTCTGGTCCCAGATGACCTCTTTCTCACTGTTCACTCTGGTCCCAGATGAACCCTCTCTCACTGTTCACTCTGGTCCCAGATGACCCCTCTCTCACTGTTCACTCTGGTCCCAGATGACCCCTCTCTCACTGTTCACTCTGGTCCCAGATGACCCCTCTCTCACTGTTCACTCTGGTCCCAGATGACCCCTCTCTGTTCACTCAGGTCCCAGGAGACTCCTGTCTCACTGTTCACTCTGGTCCCAGATGACCCCTCTCTCTCTGTTCACTCTGGTCCCAGACGACTCCTCTCTCACTGTTCACTCAGGTCCCAGACGACTCCTCTCTCTCTGTTCACTCTGGTCCCAGACGACTCCTCTCTCACTACAAAAACAGAATTACCTGGAAAAACTCAGCAGGTCTGGCAGCATCGGCGGAGAAGAAAAGAGTTGACGTTTCGAGTCCTCATGACCCTTCGACAGAACTTGATCAAGTTCTGTCGAAGGGTCATGAGGACTCGAAACGTCAACTCTTTTCTTCTCCGCCGATGCTGCCAGACCTGCTGAGTTTTTCCAGGTAATTCTGTTTTTGTTTTGGATTTCCAGCATCCGCACTTTTCTTTGTTTTTGACTCCTCTCTCTCTGTTCACTCTGGTCCCAGACGACTTCTCTCTCTCTGTTCACTCAGGTCCCAGACGACTCCTCTCTCTCTGTTCACTCAGTTCCCAGATGACTCCTCTCTCACTGTTCACTCTGGTCCCAGATGACCCCTCTCTCTCTGTTCACTCTGGTCCCAGATGACCCCTCTCTCACTGTTCACTCTGGTCCCAGATGACCCCTCTCTCACTGTTCACTCTGGTCCCAGATGACCTCTCTCTCTCTGTTCACTCAGGTCCCAGACGACTCCTCTCTCACTGTTCACTCAGGTCCCAGACGACTCCTCTCTCTCTGTTCACTCTGGTCCCAGACGACTCCTCTCTCTCTGTTCACTCAGGTCCCAGACGACTCCTCTCTCTCTGTTCACTCAGGTCCCAGACGACTCCTCTCTCTCTGTTCACTCAGTTCCCAGATGACTCCTCTCTCACTGTTCACTCTGGTCCCAGATGACCCCTCTCTCTCTGTTCACTCTGGTCCCAGATGACCCCTCTCTCACTGTTCACTCTGGTCCCAGATGACCCCTCTCTCACTGTTCACTCTGGTCCCAGATGACCTCTCTCTCTCTGTTCACTCAGGTCCCAGACGACTCCTCTCTCACTGTTCACTCAGGTCCCAGACGACTCCTCTTTCTCTGTTCACTCTGGCCCCAGACGACTCCTCTCTCTCTGTTCACTCTGGTCCCAGATGACTACTCTCTCTGTTCACTCTGGCCCCAGATGACTCTTCTCTCTCTGTCCACTCAGTTCCCAGACGACCCCTCTCTCACTGTTCACTCAGTTCCCAAATGACTCCTCTCTCACTGTTCACTCAGTTCCCAAATGACTCCTCTCTCACTGTTCACTCTGGTCCCAGATGACCCCTCTCTCTCTGTTCACTCTGGTCCCAGACGACCCCTCTCTCACTGTTCACTCAGTTCCCAAATGACTCCTCTCTCTCTGTTCACTCTGGCCCCAGACGACTCCTCTCTCTCTGTTCACTCTGGTCCCAGATGACTACTCTCTCTGTTCACTCTGGCCCCAGATGACTCTTCTCTCTCTGTCCACTCAGTTCCCAGACGACCCTTCTCTCACTGTTCACTCAGTTCCCAAATGACTCCTCTCTCACTGTTCACTCAGTTCCCAAATGACTCCTCTCTCACTGTTCACTCTGGTCCCAGATGACCCCTCTCTCTCTGTTCACTCTGGTCCCAGACGACCCCTCTCTCACTGTTCACTCAGTTCCCAAATGACTCCTCTCTCTCTGTTCACTCTGGTCCCAGATGACTCCTCTCTCTCTGTTCACTCTGGTCCCAGATGACCCCTCTCTCTCTGTGCACTCTGGTCCCAGATGACCCCTCTGTCTCTGTTCACTCTGGTCTCAGATAACCCCTCTCTCACTGTGCACTCTGGTCCCAGATGACCCCTCTGTCTCTGTTCACTCTGGTCTCAGATAACCCCTCTCTCACTGTTCACTTTGGTCCCAGATGACCCCTCTCTGTTCACTCTGGTCCCAGACGACTCCTGTCTCACTGTTCACTCTGGTCCCAGATGACCCCTCTCTGTTCACTCACGTCCCAGACGACTCCTCTCTCTCTGTTCACTCCGGTCCCAGACGACTCCTCTCTCTCTGTTCACTCTGGTCCCAGACGACTCCTCTCTCACTGTTCACTCTGGTCCCAGACGACCCCTCTCTCACTGTTCACTCAGGTCCTAGACGACTCCTCTCTCACTGTTCACTCTGGTCACAGATGACTACTCTCTCTCTGTTCACTCTGGTCCCAGATGACTCCTCTCTCTCTGTCCACTCATTTCCCAGACGACCCCTCTCTCATTGTTCACTCAGTTCCCAGATGACCCCTCTCTCACTGTTCACTCTGGTCCCAGATGACCCCTCTCTCACTGTTCACTCTGGTCCCAGATGAGCCCTCTCTGTTCACTCAGGTCCCAGACGACTCCTGTCTCACTGTTCACTCTGGTCCCAGATGACCCCTCTCTGTTCACTCAGGTCCCAGACGACTCCCCTCTCTCTGTTCACTCCGGTCCCAGACGACTCCTCTCTCTCTGTTCACTCTGGTCCCAGACGACTCCTCTCTCACTGTTCACTCTGGTCCCAGACGACCCCTCTCTCACTGTTCACTCTGGTCACAGACGACTCCTCTCTCACTGTTCACTCTGGTCACAGACGACTCCTCTCTCTCTGTTCACTCTGGTCCCAGACGACCCCTCTCTCACTGTTCACTCAGTTCCCAGACGACTCCTCTCTCACTGTTCACTCTGGTCACAGATGATTCCTCTCTCTCTGTTCACTCTGGTCCCAGACGACTCCTCTCTCACTGTTCACTCAGGTCACAGATGATTCCTCTCTCTCAGTTCACTCTGATCACAGATGACCCCTCTCCACTGTGATATTATCAGGTCATACTTCATATAACTTGCCATGCAAACATTTAAAAACCAAACTTTGCGTGGGCAAGTCTAACTACTGATTGATGTTCGATGACCTGCTGCAGCAAATCTGACCCGTTATTTCGTGGAATTGGGGACCCTGGTTTTCCAATTTAACCAACTAAACCTAACTGGACAAACAATCACAGTCTAACATGAGTACAATAGAGTGAATGAAAATGTGGAATTGTTGCGGAGGTTAAGCTTATGCTTGACACTGAAAGGTGCTATGGGTGGCTGATGGCTTCAGTAGAGGCCATGATTCCTTCATTTGGATGAACTAATCAAAGTGCATAGCTTACTGACGGCAAAACCCTGAGTGCTTTGTTTAGGGTGGAGAGCGCGCGCTCTTATCTGGAAAGGAAGTTGTTTGCTTTCAATGTAGCATCGTAAGGAGGTTGTAACTGAAGAGGATGCAGCAAAGAAAAACTCACTAAAATCACAGCGCAGGCGATGTAAAAGAGCAGAAGAACATAAAATAGAATAAACATGGAATCTCACAGCACAGAAGAGAGCATTTGGCTTATTGTGTCTGTGCTGGCTCTTTGAAAGAGATGTCCAAATAGTCCTGGCCCCCTGCTCTTTCCCCAAAGCCCTGCAAATTTCTCCTTTTCCAATCTTTATCTGATTCTTTTTCGGAAGTTTCTATTGAATCTGCTTCCACTGCCTTTCTGGGCAGTGCCTTACAGCTAGCTCACTTTGTGTAAAATAAAAAGTTCTCATGTTGCCTCTGATAATCTGTCTCTCTGCTTACCAACCCTCCTACCACTGGAAACAGTTTCTCCTCATTTACTCTATGAAAACAATTAATAGTTTTGAACGCCCCTATCAAATCTCCCCATAACCTTCTCTGCTTTAATGAGAACAATTCCAGTTTCTCCAGCCTCTCTGCATAACTGAAGTCCCTCACTCTTGGGACTATTCTAGGAAATCTCCTCCTCACTCTCTCTCCATGGCCTTGACACCCTTCCAAAGTGTGTTGCCCAGAACTGGACCCAGTACTCCAGCTGGGGTCTAACCAAGTGTTTTTTACAAGTTTAGCTTCATTTCCTTGCTTTTGTCCTTTCTGCCTCTGTTTATAAAGCCAAGAATCCTGTTTGCCTTAGTAACAGCCTTCTCAATTGCCTTGTCATCTTGGGAAATGTATCCCAGTCCCATCGTCCTGATGTTGCTGACCTGTAGCTGTCTAACTCCAAGGAGTAGTTTGCCCATATACCTCCTCCCAGTGAATTTAGATGTGATATTCAACTGTGGAAATATTAGATGAACTGTGATGCCACATGTGCTTGAATAGTCTGCCTTGGCACACAACTGATTGTGATGACACCTCATGACACCTCATTTCCATCGAAAACAGTTGAATTTATAAAGTGCGTTTCATGTCTTCATGACATCCTAAAGCGCTTTCCAGCCAACGAAGAAGGTTTGAAGTAGGCAAAATGGCAGCCAGTTTGCACATAGTAGCATTTCACAAACAGCAAAGTGATAATGACCAGATAATCGGTGTTTGTGATGTTGATTGAGTTATCTGATAAATATCGGCCAGAACTCCGGGAAGAACTCCCCTCTTCTTTGAAGAGTGCTGGGATCTTTTACATTTACCTGAGAGGACAGCCGGGACCTCAGTTTAACGTTTTAATGGTTGAAGGGGAGCTGCACTGCTGTCATCCTCCAGATATTCAAGTTCATGAGTGCAGTGATACAGCTGTTGAAGACCCTATGACACGATTGGAAGATTATTTCAGTTTTCTGGACAATGTTCCTCCCTCAAAAACCAGATTAACCGAGACCCTGTTTGCAGCAGTTTTGGAGGAATTGATAGTATAAACTGATGGTATAGTTTGACTCCTGATTACAGGGAGCCACTGTGCTGCAAAGTGTAGTGGGTTGTGTGAAGGTTGCCTGAGATGTTTTGATGTGATAAGTTGGGATGGAAATTTTAATTTTAGCCCTGTTAAAACAGTCTTGTTAAACAAACAACTTGCTTACCTCACACATACTCTGTGCATAAGGTCTTTGTGACGTTAGCTTTGCAGAAGGTACCTGGTGATGTGAGCAGTTCAGTTTGTCTGATCACATCGAGGAAACGGAGTCTGCAATAGATAATTGGAGATTTGTGAAGTGCTCAGGCTGAGGAGGGCTGCTGAATGCACAGAGTATCTCAGTCGCTGTGCTCTGAGAGCTGAACTTGGAGTAGCATTCCTCTCCAGAGCAGTCCTGGATTCTAATCAACCAGTTCGGGTGGTTTATAAATGGAATAACAGACACTTCCCAGTGAGGTACAGACTGAATCTAATTGAGGGGTTTGGAAGTGGGATTGGGGGGAAGGTATATGTATAATTGGCTCTGGACAGGAATATTCAGCCAGGGTTTCTCTTCCTTTCACTATCCAGTGAGCACTGTAAGCTAATGCACTGGCATCCAAGTCACCAGTCAACCCCCTGCCTTCATGTTTGAATAATCAGTGACATTCACTATCCAGATTCACACTTGAGGAATGAGTGAGTAACTGCAGGCCCCTGGGGGCTTGTCTAGCTGGCTCTACTCCTCTGAAGGGAGAAAGACCCTATCTCTGAACTGAATGATTTAAAGGTGAACACCCTCTGACTTTTGAGACTTTGGTCAACTTCCTTGATCTTGGTTCTGTGCTGGTCTGTGTGGCTTTAACACTGTGTGTCACATTTATTGTCTTGTGGAGGCTGAGATTCACCTCCTAAAACTCAATTAAACCGGACTGCTGCAATGCAAAATCCTTGAAAGTTTTACTCTCCATCCAGCAATCGCACACCAGCCTAGGTTGATAAATGGACTGTTTGCTCAAGGGAAATGGATTCAAGTTCTGACCCAGGATGCCAGCCAGCTGTCAGCTGTATAATTAATAATAGCCAGACTCTTTCACAGCCCCCATTCTCACCCCCGCCCTGGCAAAGATTCAATCCTGATTGTGAGTGATTGCCTGTAGACTAAATGACAAAACTGCTACCCGCACCTGTCTCAGAAAGGGTAACGTTCACAGGAGTATGCTACCCGCACTGCTACCTGCACCCGCTACCCGGACCTGCTACCCGCACCCGCTACCCGGACCTGCTACCCGGACCTGCTACCCGGACCTGCTACCCGGACCTGCTACCCGGACCTGCTACCCGGACCTGCTACCCGGACCTGCTACCCGGACCTGCTACCCGGACCTGCTACCCGGACCTGCTACCCGGACCTGCTACCCGGACCTGCTACCCGCACCCGCTACCCGCACTCGCTACCCGCACCCGCTACCCGGACCCGCTACCCGCACCCGCTATCCGCACTGCTACCCGCTATCCGCACTGCTACCCGCTATCCGCACTGCTACCCGCTATCCGCACTGCTACCCGCATTGCTACCCGCTGCCCGCATTGCTACCCGCTGCCCGCATTGCTACCCGCTGCCCGCATTGCTACCCGCTACCCGCACTGCTACCCGCACTGCTACCCGCTACCCGCACTGCTACACGCACTGCTACCCGCACTGCTACCCGCACCCGCTACCCGCACTGCTACCCACTATCCGCACTGCTACACGCACTGCTACCCGCACTGCTACCCGCACCTGCTACCCGCACTGCTACCCGCACCTGCTACCCGCACTGCTACCCGCTACCCGCACTGCTACCCGCACTGCTACCCGCTACCCGCACTGCTACCCACTATCCGCAATGCTACACGCACTGCTACCTGCACTGCTACCCGCACTGCTACCCACACTGCTACCTGCTACCCGCACCCGCTACCCGCACCTGTCTCAGAAAGGGTAACATGTTCTCAGGAGCAGTTGGTTAAACAGCCTGATGGGCCTGTTCGGGGGGTGGGGGAACACTGATGGAATCCTCTTGGGCCCTGTGGTTTACTGGACAGGACACAGTGATTCCCAAACAGTGGGAATGTTGCCTTCCTTTGCTGTTTACCAATTGGTGCCTTTTCAGCCACACAAAGCGGAAGCTGCAGTGATTGAAGTGTGAAACGACTAGTTTACTGTGTGTCTGACTAGCAACTGCTCGACATTGGACAATCTGTGTGGCCTTTTTCTCTTCTCAATAATGTCATTCATTCCTGCTAACCTGACTCTTTATAATGTGCATATATACATATAAATTAGGAGCAGGAGTACGCTACTCGGCCCATCGAGCCGGCTCTGCTATTCAGTAAGATCGTAGCTGATTTGATTGTAATCTCCTGCCTATCCCCGATAACCTTTCACCCCCCTTGTTTATCAAGAATCTTTCCACCTCTGCCTTAAAAATATTCAAAGACTTTGCTTCCACCGCCTTTTCAGGAAGAGAGTTCCAAAGACTCATGACCTTCTGAGAGAAAAAATTTATCCTCACCTCTGTCTTTACCCTTTTATTTTTAAACAGTGACCCTTAGTTCTAGATTCTCCCATAAGAGGAAACACCCTCTCCACATTTACCCTGACAATACCCCTCAGGATTTTAAAGATTTTAATCAAGTTGCCTCTTACTCTCCTAAGCTCCAGTGGATACAAACCAATCTTTCCTCATAAGGCAACCTGCCCATTCCGGGTATTAGTTACCCACTGACGTTCAATGTTTGGGTTAGGCCAGAACCGAGTGCTATGTGACAGGCTCCCCAATAATGAGAAAGGTGGGGGGCTGAAATCTGAGCTCCACTCCCTGCTCCCCCAACGCAAGGAAGTGGTTGAACTCCATGTAACCCACACTCCATGATGAGGATCAAACCAAACTTGCCGTAGTCAAACTGCCCTGTGCTTCTCATGGAGTTTAGCAAGTTATAGCTTTCAGTGAGTGAGGTTAGATGCACTGAAGTTTGGCAGACTAGTGGGATTATTTTATGGGCACTTTACTAAGGAGTATCTCTTCTACAGACTAAGTGGCAGACCAATCTTCTGAAACTCAGCAAATGGGGATGCTATTGCTTGGTTTTGGGGATTTGCATGTTTTTCCGTCTCTCTTGTAAAATAATTGCTATATAAAATAAATAATATCTTACGGAGTGGTTAGTGTGGGGCGAGGAGTGAGTCACACTGGGCTTGGGGGAAGAGTACACATCACACTTGGCAGCTGCAATGAGACTGTTACTGTTCAGTTCTGGAGCATGGAATTAGAAGCAGATTTTGTGATCGTGCTCAGCTGTGGAGGATCGCAGTTCATGGACTCTTTAAATAAAAAGAAGCTATTCCATTTCTGCAGACATTTGATAGCTCAGCTTTTGAGATGTCTGTGAGATATATTCTGTCCTTCTCCCAGTGTTAGTGCACCTTGCAGACGGAACAAATGTGTGCCAAATATAGTCTTGAGTATGGGAGGCTTGTCAGAGCATTCTGGATATAAATAGTAATGTGGGAAGGAACTGAAGCTTCAAACTGATTGTTGTAAACCTTGTGCAGTGAGACCTCTGGGCCTCTAATATTTAATATTTAAACCTCTGATGCGGTGAATGAACCCACCAGGCAGTGTTACAGTGAGCCAGCCATCTGAGACTGAGGTCCCTATTCTCACATCTGAGCTGAGTCTGGTGGTTTCAGAGCAATTGCCATTGGGACAATTGGGAGCAGTGCCACTATCTAGGGAGAGACTATGTCAGGGTTCCTGCTTCTTGATTACTACCCGGTGTTTCCATGTTTATGTCCATTGGTTAAGGACAGGATCAGCTTTCCTCTTTCATGGGAACAGAGGCTGCTGGCATTCAATGTCCTTTTCTCAATCTGTTCTTAGCCTTTGCTGGCTAGGCCAGCATTTATTGCCCATCCCTAACTGCCCTTGAGAAGATGGTGGTAAGCCACCACCTTGAACCGCTGCAGGCCATGTGGTGTAGGGTGTTCCAGGATTTTGACCCAGTGACAGTCAAGTAACGGCAGTGATATATTTCCAAGTCAGGGTGGTGTGAGAATTGGAGACGATAGTGACTTTGCTGCTTTTGTCCTTATCAACGGTAGAGGCCGTGTGTTTGGGAGATGCTGTCTAAAGCACTTTGGTGACTTGTAGGTGGCACACACTGATACCACTGTGCGTTGGTGGTGGAGGGAGTAAATGTTGAAGGTGCTGGATACCTGCAATGGCTGGGTTGTCTTATGAGGAAAGACTGGACAGACTAGATTTGTATCCACTGGAGTTTAGAAGAGTAAGAGGCGACTTGATTGAAACCTTTAAGATCCTGAGGGGTCTTGACAGGGTGGATGTGGAGAGGATGTTTCCTCTTGTGGGAGAATCTAGAACTAGGGGTCTCTGTTTATAAATAAGGGTTACTCATTTAAAACTGAGATGAGGCGAAATATTTTCTTTGAGAGTTGAGAGTCTTTGGAACTCTCTCCCTGAAAAGGCAGTGGAAGCAGAGTCTTTGAATATTTTTAAGGCAGAGGTGTATAGTTTCTTGGTAAGCAAGGGGTAGATAGGTTATTGGGGGCAGATGGGATGTGGATTTCAGGTTACTATCAGATCAGCCATGATCCTATTAAATGGCACAGCAATTCAAGGGGCCAAATGTCCTACTCCTGCTCCATGTTCGTATGCCAATCAAGCGGGCTGCTTTGTCCTGGAAGGTGTTGAGCTTCTTGTGCATTGTGGGAGCTGCACTCATCCAGGCAAATGGGGAGTATTCCATCACACTCCTGACTTATGCCTTGTAGATTGTGGACAGACTTTGTGGAGTCAGGGAGTGAGTTACTCGCTGCAGACTTCCCAGCCTCTGACCTGCTCTTGTAGCCACAGTATTTATATGACTGGTTTAGTTAAGTTTCTGGTCAATAGTGACTCCAGGATGTGGTTGGTGGGGGAATTCTACGATGGTAATGCTGTTGAGCATCATGGGGAGATGGTGGAGAAGATGGCACTTAAGTGGCATGAATGTTACTTGTCACTTAACAGCCCATGCCTGAATGTTATCCAGGTCTTGATGCATATGAGCACAGAGTGCATCAGTATCTGAAGTTATGCTATTTAAGAAAGGAGGGTGAGAGAAAACCAGGAACTACAGGCCAGTCAGCCTGACATCAGTCATTAGGAAAGTGCTGGAATCTGGTTAAGAAAGCTTTAACAATGCACTTAGAAACTCACAGTATGATCAAAGTCAACATGGTTTTATGAAAGGGAAATTGCATTTAACAAATTCATTAGGGTTTTTTCAATATGTAACTGGTAGGGTAGATAAAGGGGAACAGTAGATGTAGTATACCTGGATTTCTAAAAGGCATTTGATAAGGCATTTGTTATGACCTGGCAGATGATGTGTGCTGTATGGACCAAATCCATGAGAGAAACTTGATTGCGCTATCACAATGGTTTTGCAATTTGTATTTATTCTGAGACATGAGCTCTGAACTCAGAAGTAATAAGTCCACCAAGACCTTTAGAAACTTTTTAAAAATTAAATTAAAATATTTATTAACAAAATAAAAGATGTCAAGCACAAACATAAAACTACAATTACTACTATAATAACTCCTAAATTTCCTAATTAACCTGACCCCAGCTACACTCCCTTTAGGGCAACAGTCAAGAATAGATTTTAGATTTAAAACAAACTCAGCAAGTTAACACAATACCCTGGACAGTGGAATGTCAAATGGCTTTTCCCCAACTTCAGTTTTGTTAGACAGCAGACTCATGCACAAATGCTGGAGACTTCATTAAGGTTATTTCGCACATTCCTGTTAAATCTTACATAGCCTTCTAACACACAACCTTTCATTCTCCTTTATATATGTTTCTCTCTTTTTAATATGTAAATTCAATTCTATTCTCCAGCCGGGGAGAATATGTCTTTGTGTCCATATGTCCATATGTCTTTGAAACTGTATATTCCTGTTTATTATAAAAACTTTCATGTTGCCACAAAATATTTTCAGTCACCTTTGGAAAAGTAAACACATTCCTTGGCCTTGCTTATCTGGCTAGTTGTAAACAGACTAAGATCCCTTTGAAATCCAAATATCCCTTCATTTATCTAAAAATGCAAATTCCTATCACACCTTACATGTTCCAACAATGCTCTAAGCATCCATGTTCACTCATGAGCATGTCAAGCACCCAGCTTCTTTTGATGATTTAAAGCTCGCAGTCTGCTTGACTCCAAAGTGTAACTAAATCGCACACACACACTCAACTATACTTACCCCCATAAACCCACTTCACAATAAACCAGAAAAATATTATGAAAAAAATGTTAGTTTCATGACAGCACCACACAAAAGATGTAATAGGCAAGAGGGAGTTGGGGGTGGTATACTAACACAGATAAAATATTGGTTAGCGGACAGGAAGCAGAGAGAAGGGATAAATGGGGCATTTTGAAGTTGGCAGGCAGAGACTTGTGGGTGCAGCAAGAATCAGTGCTGGAGCCTCAGCTATTTACAATCTATGTTAATGACTTAGAGACAGAGACAGAATAATGTTTCTAAATTTACTGTTTATACAAAACTAGGTGCAAATGTAAGCTGTGAGGAGGACATAAAGTGGCTCCAAAGAGATACATACAGGTTAAGTGATTGGGCAACAAGGTGGCAGATGAAGTATAATGTGGGGAATTATGGAAGGTATTCACTTTGGCATTAAGAATAGAAAAGCAGAATATTTTTTAAAAGGTGTCAAATATGTAAACGTTGATGCTGAAAGAGAATTGGGTGTGCTTGTACAAGGAACACAAAGTTAGCATTCAGGTGCAACAAGCAACTAGGAAGGCAAGTGGCATGTTGGCCTTTATTGAAAGGGGATTGGAGTACAGGAGTAAAGAAGTCTTGTTACAATTGTACAGGCTTTGGTGACACCACATCTGGAATATGGTGTACAGTTTTGGTCTCCACATTGAATGAAAGGATATACATGCATTGGAGCCAGTGCAGCGAAGGTTCACTAGATTGGTCCCTGGGATGAGGAGGTTGTCCAGTGATGAGAGGCTGAGTGAATTGGGCCTAAATTCTCTGGAGTTTACAAGAATGAGCGGCAATCTCATTGAAGCATTCAAGATTCTGAGGAGGTTTGACAGGGTAAATGCTGAGAGACTGTTTTCCCTGGCTGGAGAATCTAGAACACGACACAGGTTCAGTCAGGTTTAGGGGTTGATCATTTTGGACTGAGATAAGAAGAAACTTCGCCACTCAAAGGGTTGTGAATCTTTGGAATTCTCTATCCCACCTGGGATAGAGAAAGATAGGGTGGATAGGAAAGCATTTTTTCCATTAGTAGTATAGGGGGTCAAAAACCAGGGGGAATAGATTTAAGGTAAGAGGTAGGAGGCTAAGAGGAGAGTTGAGGAGAATTTTTTTCATCCAGAGACTGGTGGGAGTCTGGAACTCACTGCCTGAAAGGGTGGTTGAGTCAGAAACTCTCGTAACATTTAAGAAGTATTTAGATATTCATTGGCATTGCTATAGCCTTCAGGGCTATGGGCCAAGCGCTGGAAAATGGGATCAGTGTCGTCAGATCTTTGTTGACCGGCGCAGACACGATGGGCCGAATGGCCTCTTTCTGTGCTGTAGACATCTATGAATCTGAGATGGTTGTGGATGCTCCATCATGAATGTATTTAAGGCTGGAATAGACAGATTTTGATGTCTCGGGGAACTGAAGGATATGGGGAGCAGGTGAGGACGTGTAACTGAAGTCCAAGGTCAGCCATGATCATATTGAATGGCAGAGCAGATTCACCTGTCCATATGGTCCACTCCTGCTCTATCTCTTGCGTTCTTGTGAATATTGTGCAATCATCAGCCAATATTCCCACTTCTGACTTTAATGTTGGAAGGAAGGTCATTAATTTAACAGCTGAAGATGGTTGGGCCGAGGACACTACCCTGAGGAACTCCTGCAGTCATGTCCTGGGACTGAGATAACTGGCTTCCAACAACCACAACCATCTTCCTTTGTGCTAGGTATGACTCCAAGCAGTGGAGAGGTTTCCCTCTGATTCCTGTTTACCTCAATTTTGCCAGGGCTCCTTGATGCCACATTCAGTTAATTACGACCTGATGTCAAGGACAGTCACTCTCATCTCACCTCTGGAACTCAAATATTTTGTCCATGTTTGGACCAAGGCTGTAATGAGATCAGGAGCTGAGTGGCGCTGGCAGAAAGCAAATTGTGCATTGGTGAACAAGTCGTTGTTGTGCAAGTGTCACTTGATAGAACTGTTGACAGCACCTTCTATCAATTTGCTGATGATCAAGAGTAGATTGATGGGGCAGTACAAAAACAAAAACAGAATTACCTGGAAAAACTCAGCAGGTCTGGCAGCATCGGCGGAGAAGAAAAGAGTTGACGTTTCGAGTCCTCATGACCCCTGGAAAAACTCAGCAGGTCTGGCAGCATCGGCGGAGAAGAAGAGTTGACGTTTCGAGTCCTCATGACCCTTCGACAGAAGGGTCATGAGGACTCGAAACGTCAACTCTTTTCTTCTCCGTCGATGCTGCCAGACCTGCTGAGTTTTTCCAGGTAATTCTGTTTTTGTTTTTGTTTTGGATTTCCAGCATCCGCAGTATTTTTGTTTTTATTATTGATGGGGCAGTAATTGGCCGGATTGGATTTGTCCTGCTTTTTGTGGATAGGACATACCTGGGCAACTTCCCATATTGTCAGGTAGCTGCCAGTAGTGTAGCTATCCTGGAACAGCTTGGCTTGGGGCACAGTTAGTTCTGGAGCATAAGGCTCTAATGCTACAGCCAGGCTGTTATCAGGGCCCTTAGCCATTGATGTATCCAGTGCCTTCAGCCATTTCTTGATATCATGAGGGGTGAATCAATTTGGCTGAAGACTGGCATCTGAAATGGTGGGGAGTGCAGTAGGAGACTAAGCTGGTTCACCCAGTCGACACTTCTGGCTCAAGACGATTGCAATTGTTTCAGTCTTTACATTCATGTGCAAAATGATAGATCCCCTCTCACTGAGGATGGGAAAGTTTTTAGAACCTCCTCTTCTGGTTCATTAATTAATTGTCCATTACTATTGGTGATTAGATGTGGCAGGACTGCTGAGCTGTGATCTGCTCTGTTGGTTGTGGGATTACTTAGCTCTGTCTATAGCATGCTGCTTCCACTGTTTAGCATGCATGTAGTCCTGTGTTACTGATCGAAGAACTCATTAATAAACATTTTAAGATTTTACTGTTGGAAAAAGACCAGGGCTTGTAACTGCTCAGTCTCATCTTTGCGGAGAAGGGACTTGCCATGTTGAGTCTCCGACCTGGAAAACATTCAACCATAAGCTCCATTCAGAGTCAGTGCATCCAGCACCAATTGGGTTGGTGCCAAGAAGCTGATCCCAGACATAATCTGACTGAGAAAAGGCATACGTTAGAGGTCAGATACCTCCCCCTGCACGCACACAGTCCCACAATAATGGAAGGGCCATCGCTCCACACTGATCTTCCCAAGCTGCTGGCTGGTGAGATACAGAGAGTTGTGGGTGGGCTGTGTACCTCTGCACTCTGAACCTCTGAAAGCCAAGTTTGCATTAGAAAAGAGGTTTGCATTTATATAGTGCCTTTCCCAACCTCAGGGCATCCTAAAGTGACAATGGGAATAATTCCACTACTGCTCTTGTGCCATGAGATGTTTTACATCCACCTGAGGGGACAGATGGGGGCCTTGGTTTAAAGCCTCATCCGAAAGATGGCACCTCTAACACTGCAGCACTCCCTCAGTACTAGGCACCTCTAACAGTGCAGCACTTCCTCAGTACTAGGCACCTCTAACACTGCAGCACTCCCTCAGTACTAGGCACCTCTAACAGTGCAGCACTCCCTCAGTACTAAAGTGTCAATCTAAATTTTTACGTTCAAATCCTGGAGTGGGACTTGACCTCTCAACCTCCTGACTCAGGTGAGAGTGCTACCCACTGAGCTGTGGTGCTAATGAATTACTTTCAGAACATTATTTTATGAGCAATCCCAGCCAGATCTCTCAGAGCAGATGAGGCAATGACCCAAACATTTCATTTGCTGAAAATAAAGAACTTGCATTTCTCTAGCCCCTTTTGGACGTTCTAAAGTGCTCAGCCAATAAAGTACTTTTAAAACAAAAACAGAATTACCTGGAAAAACTCAGCTGGTCTGGCAGCATCGGCGGAGAAGAAAAGAGTTGACGTTTCGAGTCCTCATGACCCTTCGACAGAACTTTTAAAGTAGTTGCTGTAGTAAGGTTGGAGACTTGGCAGCCAATTAGTGTGCAGCCAGTTCCCACAAACAGCAGTGTGTTAACAAGCAGTTATTCTATTTTAGTGATGCTGGTTGAGGAATGGATATTGCCTGGGATGCCTCTGCTCTTTGAAATAGTGCCATGGGATCTTTACGTTCATTTGAGATAGCTGAATTCTGACAGACTGAGCTGATGGTTTATCTGAGGGGGAGTCACAATTGTTATCCCTCACGATCTATGCGACTGACTAATCTGCTCGCTGTTTTCTTCCAAGAATGGAGTCACGAATTAGTGGTATACATTTAAATATGAATTAATAGGAAATTGAAGGTGTTAAATTTGTATTTTAGAAATAAAGTTCTGATGATAGAAGCACTGCAGACAATCCTGCTATCAGATTGTTTTAACAGATACTATCTGACACCTTTGGCAGCAGTTACAAATGACAGCTACTGATCTCAGACTCATCCTGTGATGTGTCAACAGATTGGAGTTATACTGTTGAGTACATGTATCTCCAGATCTCTGAGACATCAGTCATGAAAGGAATTCTGTGTCACTAATTTGCAGTGTTAAAGGAGTGGGTTAAACCTTCTGTTTTCTCATAATATTAACAATTCTGTGGGAAGTTTTTTAAAGGACCCCAGGTAGTCAATAAACTGCCAGTGGCTTTCAATTGAATAGGAGTTATACTGAAAAGGTCACCCTCTGCCTCACTTCAGGACATATGGGAGTTAGATTGAACACAAAAGCAAAATACTGCAGACTTGTGAAACCTGGGAAAATGCTGGAAATATTCAGCAGGTCAAGCAGCATTTGTGGAAAGAAACAGAGTTAACATTTCAGGTCAATGATCTTTCATCAGATGGGAAACAGGTACCTGGTGTGTACTGGCTTTTTTACAATGATGCATCCCTTTAAGCTTAAATAGTAACAATGTCACTGTCATGTCAGCTTTGGCTCAGCTGGTAACGTTCTTGCATCTGAGTCAGAAGGTTGTGGGTTCATAATCCCATTCCAGGGTTTGAGCACAAAAATAAAGGCTGGCACTCCCAAGCAGTGCTCTCTGCCCCTGTTGGAGGTGCCATCTTTCAAACGAAACGTTAAACTTGAGGTTCCGCTTGGCTGGATGTAAAAGATTCCAATGCATCATTGAGAAGAAAGACAGAAGCTATCCCTGTTATCCAGGCTAATGTGTATCCCTCAACCAACCAAAAACAGATGCTCTGGACACTGCTGTCTGCTCTTCATAAAGTGCACCATGGGCTGTAAAGCACTTTGAGACATCTGATGGTTGTGAAAAGGGCTATAAAAATGCAATCTGTCTTATTCTTAAATCTCTGTTAGGCAGTCCCTTGGGATCGAAGTTGATTTGCTTTCACTCCAGTTTGGGTTCTGAGGTAGCTGATAAGTCCAATGCGCAACCTGCAGGCTTTGCCACATATTGAGCGGGTCCTGCTAGAAGGGTTGGACAGATGAGTGGGGGGTGGGGGGGCGGCGGGGGGGGGGGGGGGGGGGGGGGGAGAGGTGGGGAGATGGGGAGGGAGGGGGAAGGGAGGAGGGGGAGGGGAGTAGGGGGGTGGGGGAGAGATATGAGGAGGGGGGAGGGAGGGGAGGAGTGGGGTGGGGGGGAGGGAGGGGGGAGAGAGGTGGGTGAGGGAGAGTGGGTGGGAGGGGAGGGGGTGGGGTGGGGGAGAGATGGGGGGTGCCAGGGAGGGGGGAAGCTGGGATGAAATTTGCTGTAGAGCAGGGATGCTGTTTTTGATGCCAATATTCCAAGTTTTTGGTTAAAGTCTGACTATGATTTTATTCACTTTGTCCTGTTTCATTGGAATCGAGCTAAACACACTGTCAAGGAGTGTGACACCCCTTCTAACTGCTCCTTGTGCATAGAATGTTCAACATGTGACACTTTCAGACTTTATGACTGCTGACTATACTCAGCAGATTAAACACACTGTATTTCCTCTTGTGTTTCTATCTAGGGTGGTTACCCAGTCTGGGAGGATTTCATCTCCAAAACTACAAAGTTGCAGTCACACTTAAGGTATCAATTTATTAATCCAATTTGTCACAAGTTGATCAATTTGTTTTTTGTTATCATTTTCGTTCCTTCCTTCCCTGGTGCAAGCTGTGGTTTGGCTCCACAGGTTCCCCTAGTGCTCTTTGCGGAGAGGGTAGGGTAGTGGTAATGTTGCTGGACTAGTAATCCAGAAACTCAGGGTACTGCTCTGGGGATATATGTTCAATTAATAAATCTGGAATATAAAGCTAGTCTCAGTAATGGTGACCATGAAACTATCGATGGTTGTTAAAATTGACCTGGTTCACCTAATATCTTTTTGGGAAGGAAATCTGTCATCTTTATCTGGCCTGGACTTCATGTGACTCCAGACTCACAGCAATGTGGTTGATTTTTAACTGTCCTCTGAAATGACCCCAGCAAGGTCAGTTCAAGGGCAGAAGCAAAATACTGCTGATGCTGGAAATCTGAAACATAACCAAAATTAGCTGGAAAAACTCAGCAGGTCTGACAGCATCTGAGGAGTACAGTTAACGTTTCAAGTCTGTATGACTCTTAATCAAAACTAAAGCGAAATAAAAATAAGGTGAAATATAAGCTGTTTAAGGGGATGGGACAGGTGGAGCTGGATAGGGGGCCAGTGATAGGTAAAGGGAAAGGAGAGATAGCCAAAAATGTCATAGACCAAAAGGTCAAAGGGGAGTTGATGGTGGTGATATTAGCTAAGGAATGTGCTAATGGTGACATTAAGGGTAGAAAGCAGGATGAACAAGTGACAGATGGCCCTAGTGGGGGTGGGGTGGAGTGGGGGGAAGGGATCGAAATTGGCTAAAAGATAAAACAATAGATGGAAGTAAATTTAAAAATAATAATAGAAATAGGTGGGAAAAGAAAAATATATTTTAAAAATATAATAATTGTTAGAAAAAAAGGGATCGGAGAGGGGGTGGGGATGGAAGAGAGAGTTCATGATCTTAAGTTGTTGAACTCAATATTCAGTCCGGAAGGCTGTAAAGTGCCTAGGCGGAAGATGAGGTGTTGTTCCTCCAGTTTGCGTTGGGCTTCACTGGAACAATGCAGCAAGCCAAGGACAGACATGTGGGCAAGAGAGCAGGGTGGAGTGTTAAAATGGCAAACGACAGGGAGGTCTGGGTCATGCTTGCAGACAGACCGCAGGTGTTCTGCAAAGCGGTCACCTAGTCTGCGTTTGGTCTCTCCAATGTAGAGGAAACCGCATCAGGAGCAGTGAATGCAGTAGACTAAATTGAGGGAAGTGCAAGTGAAATGCTGCTTCACTTGAAAGGAGTGTTTGGGCCCTTGGATGGTGAGGAGGGGGGAAGTAAAGGGGCAGGTGTTGCATCTTTTGCAATTGCATGGGAAGGTGCCGTGGGAGGGCTTTGAGGTGTAGGGGGCGATGGAGGAATGGACCAAGGTGTCACGGAGGGAACGATCCCTGCGGAATGCCACCGGGGTTGGTGGGGGTGGGGGGGGGGGGTGTGAAGGGAAGATGTGTTTGGTGGTGGCATCATGCTGGAGTTGGCGGAAATGGCAGAGGATGATCCTTTGAATGCGGAGGCTGGTGGGGTGATAAATGTGGACAAGGGGAACCTATCATGGTTCTGGGAGGGAGAGGAAGGTGTGAGGGTGGATGCCGGATGCGCGGAGATGGGGCAGACACGGTTGAGGGCCCTGTCAACCATCGTAGGTAGATAACCTCAGTTAAGGAAGAAAGAAGACATGTCAGAAGAACTGTTTTTGAAGGTAGCATCATCAGAACAGATGCGACGGAGGCGAAGGAACTGAGAGAATGGGATGGAGTCCTTACAGGAAGCGGGGTGTGAGGAGCTGTAGTCGAGGTAGCTGTGGGAGTCGGTGGGTTTGTAATGGATATTGGTGGACAGTCTATCACCAGAGATTGAGACAGAGAAGTCAAGGAATGGAAGGGAAGTGTCAGAGATGGACCATGTGAAAATGATGGAGGGGTGGAAATTGGAAGCAAAATTAATAAATTTTTTGAGGTCCAGACGAGAGCATGAAGCAGCACCGAAGCAATCATTGATGTACCGGAGAAAGAGTTGTGGGAGGGGGCCGGAGTAGGACTGGAACAAGGAATGTTCCACATACCCCATAAAGAGACAGACATAGCTGGGACCCATGCGGGTACCCATAGCCACACCTTTTATTTGGAGGAAGAGAGAGGAGTTTAAGGAGAAATTCAGTTCAAGGGCAATTTGGGATGGGCAACAAATGCTGGCCTTCCCAGTGCCATTCACATCCAATAAAAGAATTTAAAAAAACTTCATCCACCTGACCATTTGAGAGACCCAGCAGGCTATTCAGCTACTGAAAGCATCATGAGCAAGCTTGGTCCTGTTCTCACCTATCATAGAAACATAGAGGTTATAGCAGTGTTATCAACCGGCTAGAGACCATTTACACTTAAAGAGGAATCAGAACACCCAGCAATTAATCAACAGAACAACATCACAAGATTTCATGTTTTTTCAAAAAAAAAACAGAATTTATTGTCTTTAAAAGAATTAAAGAAAACAAGCAGTCATAACACTGTAGGTTATAATTACATATGTTATGCACTCAGTTTTACTCCTGAGTAAAGCCATGGTGCTGCAGTAGTTATAGTCCGCTCAGCTCTGGCTATTCTGAGAGGTTAGACTTTCATTTACCGTTTCTTGATTGTGGATTCCTAAGTTCCTTGTTCTGGTTGCCTTCTCAATTCTTCCAAGCTAATCTGCTGGTTGCTTTCATTTGCCACAAGACTCTGTGAGGACCATTGTAGATTTTTCCATCAGCAGCAAGCTAGAACAAATGTTCCAATTTCTGCTCCCTCACGAAATCTAAACTGAAATTAAGCCTCACCTGCATTCCACGCAGTGAATGATGAAGTTAGCATTTCCCATGCTTACACTGCAGGCCTAACTGTCATTTATTTTGGCTACCTTCTCTATGAGCGGCCCCACACAAATCCAGTTGTAACTGAAATAAACTCTCTCAGCAAACAGCCAATTAAATTGAAGCCAGAGAATCTCTCTAAACTCCACCCACCTCCATGACAATGTGGCATGCTCTGGGATATCTCAAACAGACCTATAGATTAAGTGTCCCTCATGTAAAGAACTTTCTTTGATCTAAAGGATTTTGCAACCCTTTTGGGTTTACCAAATGCTTTTAAAGTAATTTAACTCTAATTCCCAAAATAAAACCATCTTTCTGGATTGCCCTTACTGCTAGAATTGCAGACGCTATGTCTCCACCAAAAGGCACACAGACAGGTCATCCATGGTTTAAGATTTTTCACCTGCATTTATGATTTTACCTTTCTAGCTTCAGCCCCTTAAGTCAACAGGCCCCAACCTCTTAAGTGTAATAAACCCCAAGCCTGTCTGATTTGCATCTACCACAAGTTTGCTTTTCAGTCTCTCAACCAGATGCCTCTGTTTTCACCAATAAAAATTTTAATTCCCAAAGCAAATATCCATACTCCAAAACCTATCAGCATGAACTAAATACTGTCAGTGACAGGAGGGGGCCATTCAACTGACCCCTTGTGTTTGTGTTGGCACTTAATTAGAAAAGCCCCAAACTATCCCTGCTGCCCTGCTCTGTTCCCATAGCCCAGTATCAATCCCAAACTACTCCACTGCCCCCCTCTCTTACCATCGTCCTGTATTTTCTTCACCTTCACCTTAAATGATACCATGGGTCTCTACCTCAACCATTCCCAACTCTGCTTGATGGCAATTGGCCCAGTGTGTCTGAATTCTCCTATTAACTTGTATGGTGACCTTTGAAGGAGTGGAGGTTACTGAATAGTATTGGCTAAGGGAGCTTTTGTGGAGGCCTTTAGTGCCACCTGATAATCCGCCCAAGTCTGTGCAACTCAGACTTATATTGTCTATTTCCCACCTGGAGCATGCTTTGCCATTCAGTGAGATCATGGCTGATTTCCCCCCCACCTCACAGTGAGAGATTCTATCCTGAGAGGCCCTGATGGGACAGCTCACAGTCTCCTTCCTCATTAGCTTCTGTAGCTCACCATAAACTGATCAGATTCTGGTGTTGTTAGGCTGGTTCATCTGGGTGTAATGAAGCTGAGAAGTAGCTACTAAATTAAAACTTGTTCCATCTGTATTGCAGGGAACGGTGGTGGGGGATGGGTTGGTGGTGGTGGTAGCAGCGGGGGTTAGGATGGTAGTGGGGGGTGGGTGGGGGGTGGTGGTGGGGGATGGGTTGGTGGTGGTGGTAGCAGCGGGGGTTAGGATGGTAGTGGGGGGTGGGTGGGGGGTGGTGGTGGGGGATGGGTTGGTGGTGGTGGTAGCAGCGGGGGTTAGGATGGTAGTGGGGGGTGGGTGGGGGGTGGTGGTGGGGGATGGGTTGGTGGTGGTGGTAGCAGCGGGGGTTAGGATGGTAGTGGGGGGGTGGGTGGGGGGGTGGTGGTGGGAGATGGGTTGGTGATGGTAGCAGGGTCTGGGATGGGGTGGTGGTGCTAGTGAGGGCTGGGGTGGGGGTGGGGTGGTGATGGTGGTGGTAGTGGGGGCTGGGGTGGGGGATGGGTTGGTGGTGGTAGCAGGGGGTTGGGGTGATGTTGGTGGTAGCGGGGGGGCTGGGGTGGGGGATGGGTTGGTGATGGTGGTGGTAGCGGGGGCTGAGGTGGGGGGTGGGGTGATGGTGATAGTGGGGGTGAGGGTGGCTCGGTGATGGTGGTGGTAGTGGGGGCTGGGGTGGGGGATGGGTTGGTGGTGGTAGCAGGGGGTTGGGGTGATGGTGGTGGTAGCGGGGGGATGGTGGTGGGAGATGGGTTGGTGATGGTAGCAGGGGCTGGGTTGGGGGATGGGTTGGTGATGGTGGTGGTAGCTGGGGTGGGGGTTGGGGTGGGTTAGTGTTAGCAGGGGGTGGGTTGGTGGTGGTGGAGAGTGGGTTGGTGGTGGGGGATGGGTTGGTGATGATGGTGGTAGCGGGGGCTGAGGTGGGGGGTGGGGTGATGGTGATAAGTGGGGGTGAGGGTGGGGCGGTGATGGTGGTGGTAGTGGGGGTGGGGGATGGGTTGGTGATGGTGGTGGTAGCTGGGGTGGGGGTTGGGGTGGGTTAGTGTTAGCAGGGGGTGGGTTGGTGGTGGTGGAGAGTGGGTTGGTGGTGGGGGATGGGTTGGTGATGGTGGTGGTAGCGGGGGCTGAGGTGGGGGGTGGGGTGATGGTGATAAGTGGGGGTGAGGGTGGGGCGGTGATGGTGGTGGTAGTGGGGGCTGGGGTGGGGGATGGGTTGGTGGTGGTAGCAGGGGGTTGGGGTGATGGTGGTGGTAGCGGGGGGATGGTGGTGGGAGATGGGTTGGTGATGGTAGCAGGGGCTGGGTTGGGAGATGGGTTGGTGATGGTGGTGGTAGCTGGGGTGGGGGTTGGGGTGGGTTAGTGTTAGCAGGGGTTGGGTTGGTGGTGGTGGAGGGTGGGTTGGTGGTGGGGGATGGGTTGGTGATGATGGTGGTAGCGGGGGCTGGGATGAGGGGTGGTGGTGGTGGTTGCTGGGGTGGGGGGTGGGTTGGTGGTTGGGGTGGTACTTAATGAGGCACCTTAGCAGTCCTCTGGCACCTCACCTGTGGCCAGAGAGGATTTGAAAATTACTGGGGGAAAGGCTAATTTTACTGAGTTGAGATACGATTTGGCCCAAGTGGACTGGGAACAGCTATTTGCAGATAAAACTGTGTCAGAGCAGTGGGAGGTATTCAAGGAGGAAATAGCGAGAGTACAGGGCAAATCTGTTTCCATAATGACAAAGGGGATGGAACCAAGTCTGGAGAACCCTGGATGTCAAGGGACATGAAGGTTAGTATTAAGAAAAACAGAGAAGCTTATGGCAAATACCGAGGGCTCAATATGGCAGAGTCCCTAGAGGAGTATAAAAAGTGCAGAGGGGAACTTAAAAGGAAAATTAGGAAAGCTAAGAGAATGTATGAGACAGCATTGGTGGGTAGAATGAAGGAAAACTCAAAGGGTTTTTTTTTAAATATATAAAGAGCAAGAGAATAACTAGGGAAAGAGTGGGCCCAATTAGGGACCATAGAGGTAATGTGTGTGTGGACCCGGAAGACGGGGTTACAGTCCTCAATGAGTACTTTGTGTTGGTCTTCACAATGGAAAAGGACGACGCAGGTATAGACATCAGGGTGGAGGACTGTGAAATATTAGAGGAAACTAACGTAGAGAGATAGGGGATACTAGCGGGTTTAGCGGCCTTAAAAGTGAATAAATCCACAGGCCCGGATGAGATATATCCCAGGCTGTTGAGGGAGGTATGGGAAGAGATATCAGGGGCCCTGGCCCAACCTTACCCTTTTCCATAAATATCTTAAATCTAACTGAGTTATGGTCACTATCGCCAAAATGCTCCCCTACTGATACGCCTTCCACCTGCCCGGGCTCGTTTCTGAATATTAGGCTCAGAACTGCCCCCCTCCCTTGTTGGGCTTTCTACGTTCTGGCTAAAAAAGTTCTCCTGGATGCAACTTAAGAATTTTGCTCCCTCTCTACCTTGCACACTAAAACTATCCCAGTTAATATTTGGGTAGTTAAAATCCCCGACTATTACTGCCCTATTATTCTTACACTTCTCTGAGATCGGATTACATATTTGATCCTCCATCTCTCCCTGACTGTTTGGGGACCTATAGCACACACCCAACAGTGTGTTTGCTCCTTTTGTGTTTTTTTACTTCTACCCAAATGGCCTTATTTGATGATCCTTCCAAGGTATCATCTCTCCTCGCTGCTATAATTAATTCCTTGATCAATATTGTGAAGCCCCCCCATGTCTTCCATCCCCCTCTCTATCTTGTCTGAATACCCTATAACCAGGAATGTTAAGCTGCCAATCCTGCCAAGTCTTTTAGCCAAGTCTCGGCCATAGCTGTGATATCATACTCCCACATGCCTATCTGTGCCCTCAGCTCCCCTGCCTTATTTCTCAGGCTCCTTGTGTTTAAATATATTCCATTTAGCCTTGCTAAACTCACTTATTTTTTATCTAGCCTATGTTTCCTCTGCCTTCCAGACTCTCCCAGTGTTTTTAACTTCTAATTCCATCTCAGCTTCTCTCCCTCTGAACTACGTTTCAGGATCCCACCCCCTGCCAATTTAGTTTGAATCCATCCCAGCAGCATTAGCAAACCTCCCCATGAGGATGTTGGTCCTGTTCCTGTTCAGATGTAACCCATCCAACTTGTACAGGTCCCACCTCCCCCAGAAACGGTTCCAATGCCCCAGGAATCTAAAGCCCTCCCTCCTGCACCATCTCTCCAGCTGGATCTTCATCTGCTCCATCCTTCTGTTCCTGTACTCACTACTGCGTGGCACTGGGAGTAATCTGGAGATTACTACCTTTGAAGTCCTGCTTTTCAATTTCCTACCTAACTCCCTAAAGTCTGCTTGCAGGTCCTCATTTCTCTTTCTTCCTATGTCATTGGTTCCAACATGGACCATGACCTCTGGCTGTTCACCCTCCCCCTTCAGAATGTCCTGCTGCTGTTCCATAACATCCTTGACCCTGGCACCCGAGAGGCAACATACTATCCTGGAGTCACGTCTACGGCCGCAGAAACGCCTGTCTCTTCCCCTCACTAATGAATCCCCTACCACTATTGCCCTTCCACACTTCTCCCTCCCGCCCTAAGCAGCTGGACCACCCACAGTGCCATGGCCTTGGCTCTGATTGGCCTCCACAGAGGAACCGTCACTTTCACCATTTTCCAAGGCTGAGCGAGCGAGATGGACCCGGGGATTTCCTCACTCCCTGCCTGGTCCCCTTCTTCTGTCTGGTGGTCACTCGTTCCCTCTCTGTTTGCACTTCCTTAAGCTACGAGGTAACCATGTCCTGAAACATGATATTCATGAACCCCCTCAGCCTCGTGAATGCACCGTGGTGCCTCCAGCTGCTGCTCCAGCTCCAAAACCCAGAGCTTAAGTTGCTCCAGTCGGAGGCACCTCCTGCACACATGGTCATCCAGACCACCAGGAGCGACTAGGATTTCCCACATAGCGCAGGATGCGCATATCACAGGACTGAGCTCCCCTGACATATCTTAACTAAATAGATTATGGATTCTTGCATTTATTTTACCCTTACCCCTACTTGACTTTCATTGTTTTAACCTCTCTCTCCCAAAGTCTCGCTGTTTTGAGTTGGAGGTCATGTGATGACACTGCCAGGAACATGTCCTCTGAGAGTTAACAGTCCAGAATGATGATGGCATTGGGCTGCGGTGTGATGCCCACTGCAGCTGGATAGCCCACACGCACTCGCTGTTTTAAACTGAGGCAGAAAGAATGGGCACTTGGGCGAGGAAGCATTGGAGATCAATTTAACTATATGGCATCGTGCCTTTACCCAGCCAGTGTTTGAACAGTACTGCTAAAGGTTGTGGAATGATCTTTACTGAACATAATTAATCTTCTGTTGTTTATTTCAGGACGACCATTGTAATCGCAGGATCCTTTCTCGATGCTTTTCAGAAAGTAGCCGACCTGGCAACTAACACACGAGGTGAGTGAGGAGGAGCAAGGCAGGTTCCAGAGTGATGTGCATGGACAATTGTGAGCAGTTTGGTCAAATACGGTGTGAGATCCATCCAGCATTTGGGCTGCTGCAGCAGAAGAGAGAGATACATTTATCACATAGGGACAGGCCATTCAGCCTCACTGCCCCATGCTAGCTGTACACAGCCTTTTCCTGTCCCCCTTTATCTCACCTTGTAGACATGTCCTCCTATTCCTTTCTCCCTCATATGCTTATCTAACTTCCCCTTATAAGTATCCATACTATTGACCTTAAATACTCCCTGTAGTAGTGGGATCCACTTTCTCACCATTCTCTGGGTAAAGAAATTTCTCCACAATTCCATTTTGGCTTCATTTGTGACTCTCTCAGATTTATGAATAGCCTGAAATAAAAAAAGCCCCTGGAATTCACTGCCTGAGGTGGTGTCATAGTGATATTGTCACGAGACTAGTATTATGGAGACCCAGGTTCAAATCCCACCTGGCAGATCGTGAAATTTGAATCTAATAAAAAATATGGAACTAAAATTCTGATGATGGCCATGAAACCATTGCCGGTTGTTGTAAAAACCATCTAGTTCACTCATGCCCTTTAGGGAAGGAAACTTATTGGCCTCAGTTTGACTCCAGACCTGCAGCAATGTGGTTGACTCTTATGTGACTCTGAACCAGGGCAATTCAGGCTGGATAATAAATGCTGGCCTAGCCAGTGCGTGAATAAACAAATAGCAGCTTCATGAACCTATCCAGTTGCCTTTTGAAAAGTTTAAATTTGCGATGGGAAAATTTGTGGGAAAAGAGCAGGGGACTAACTGGACGCCTTTATCAAAGACTGGCATTCTGACATTGGGCAGAATGGCCTCCTTTCTGTGCTGTTTTATGAAATGAGAGGGACAATATGCCATTATCACACGTTGAACGTGAAAGGGGATCACAGCCCAAGAAAAGGATCGTCCTCTGTTTAAAGGCAAGAATCACAACCTTTGAGATTGTGGAGAGAGCAGCATAATGTTACCCCAGTAATACACAGGGACTGAGTTTGTAAAGTTACTTGGCATTTTTAAGGATATGAGTCTAAGCTGAACTCTTCACATTCCTTTTAGTAGTTAGGGAATCTGAGGCAAGTTCTGGGATTTGTGCTGATGTAAGCAAGCGAAATTGATGGATCATGTGACTCGCAGAACTCTGTTATTTTCCAGTCAGGTGTACAGTTATTCACTGTTACACCTCCGAGAACTTGCTGTGCAGAATGAGCTGCTAAACCCACATCTTGTGCTAATCGTGTCCAGCACCTGACAGCCCATAATTCACTCCTTGAAGTGTCTGACTCTGCCTGTGGAATCCAGCAGGTACATCTGTTCCCAAAATGAAAAGCAGGATTATCAAACGTGACCCTGTGCAGATGCTGCAACTGCAGGTCCGAGTTTGCAAATTTAACCCTGTAAGCCCCACAAGGGCAGTGAACGGCAGTTGCTGCTTCTGGGGAAGTTGACCCCCAAACTCCACTAACTTTGAGATAGGAAACATTCAATAACCTAATGGTTATCCACTGCACACATCTGCATGTGTACATTGTTGCTCTCTCTCCATCTCCCCTTCCCCTCTCGCCCCCCCTCCCCCTCCCCTCTCGTTCTCCACCTCTTGTGGTATTCCAATGCATCCGCTGGCCCTGTATCTCTGAATGGTAGAGGTCACATCAGGGAGGTACTGTCAAAGCAGCTTTGGTGAGCTGCTGCACTGCATCTTGTAGTCGGTACACACTGCTGCCACTGTGCGCCAGCGCTGGAGGGAATGAATGTTGAAGGTGGTGGTTGGGGTGCCAATCAAGTGGGCTGCTTTGTCCTGGGTGCTATCGAGATTCTGGAGTGTTGTTGGAGCCGCGCTCATCCAGGCAAGTGGGGGGTATTCCATTTGGCTTTATTCGTGACTCTCTCAGATTTATGAATAGCCTGAAATATTCCATCACACTCCTGACTTGTGCCTTGTAGGTGGTGGACAGGCTTTGGGGAGTAAGGAGGTGAGTTACTGATCACAGAATTCCCAGCCTCTGACCTATTAAAGGAGTGCTATACTGTCGGAGGGTTAGTAATGAGAGAGTGCTGCACAGCCAGAGGCAAGGTACAGAGGGACATTTCACATGTGCATCTTGAGGTTGTGAACGACGCTGTGGAAATGCAAGTTTGTTTGATCTTCCTTCAGCGTTGCTCACCCCTATTCTCCCCCTCCCCTCGTGCTGAACCTCAGTCAATTATTAATTGCTTCAAGGCTCGACTCACCATATTCTCTATCCTCTGAATCGACTCTTTTGCTGTTTCAATGTCCTCACCAATCAGGCCTTCATCTCCAGTCTGCCTATTTTGAAACACTAAGGCTTCTTTTCAATTTGCACTCTAGCCTTTCCCTACTTTAACTTACGAAAATTACAAACTTTACTCTTCGACATTAAGTGCCTGTACCCACTGTCTGCCCCTCCTGTCATTGCATTCTCCCCCCTCCCAACCCTCTCTCGCTCACTCTCCTCGCACCTGTTCAATCACCCGTTGCTCACATGTTTGTTGGAAATTTGGATCAAATTCTCTTTTCTTCGCAATCCATTCCTCCCCATTCCACCCTTATTCTCAATGACCTGACGCATCTTCTGCCTAAATGTAAATACAAGTTCTTGTCCAGGAATTGAAAGCCCCCTAATCAGATCCTCAAATTTGTGGAACTCCTCTCTTCCCTCTTCCCAGCTGCTGCAATCTTCAGGCTTTTAAAACCCAAAGTTGTCATCACCCAATTTCTTGTCTTCTGTTGCTCCAGCCTTGTTGACAATCTAAGGATGGAGACAGCGCCTTCAATTCAGCTTTTCGATAATGAAAAAAGCCTCATGTTTCTTTTTCCATGTTGTGATCTGGGGCAAGGTTTTCTGTATTTTTCCACTTGCCTTGCAAAGCCTGGTTTGTTTCTTAAATAAAGAAATATTTGTTCCAGCAATTCAAATATCCAAGTTAAATAAGACTAGTAAAATATTGTGAGATATTACTGCCAGTTAGTTCACCATGACTGTAACCTTCTGTTAAAATATGATCTTAGCTTCAAACTTCTTAAATGTTGTTTTCTGAGAGTCTACAAGTCTCCCTCCAGGCAAAGTGAGTTGGATTTAGCGTAAAAGCCAGCTCTCAGACAAGGTTAGTCTCCTACAACAAAATGCAAACAAAAATGATTCCGACATAATAACAGCTTTTTAATGTGCCACTGGATGTTCAAGGGTGATGTCAGGAAGCACTCCTCTGACAAAGCAGAGTGGAAATTGGGAACTCTGCCCCCCCAAAAAGCTGTTGAGACTTAGGGTGATCTGAAAATTTCAAAACTGAGGTTGATAGAGTTTTATTGGGTTAAGGGTTTTCAGGGACTTGGAACGAAGGAGGATGGATGGAGTTCAGATACTGATTTACAGTTAGTCCTAATCTAATTGAGTGGGAGCACAAGCTTGATGGAATTTTCCTGTTCCTGATCCACTGGGATATGCACATTGACTTCCAGTTTGATTCCCTATATGAAGAATAATACTTCCAATGGGTTATATTGACTATTTCTCTTAGGTTTAGTATCACCAATCAATCTTTTAAGTGGTCCTTAGGCCTTCTGTATGCCCAGTGCCTAAATGTCGCAGACGAAGGGATTGAGTAGAGTTTTTATTGGAAAAACAGGAAGGAGTGTCCATGACAGAATTGATTAAGGATGATGTTATGGTTCTAAATGGACAAGATTAACTAGATACTTCTAGCACTGAATCCTATTTGTCTTGAGTTAAGGAGTAGAGGGGTAGCTTTATGGAACTCTACATACTGAGCAGGGGAAAAATGAGAAACTTTTAACAAAGTGCAACAAAAATAGGAAAATATTAGGAGACTTCAGCTACCCTAATATAGACTCTGAAAAAAACAGTGCTACGGGTAGAGGAGGAGAGGAATTTCTGAAATAGGCACAGGAGAACTTTCTTGATCAATATTTCTCCAGTGTAACAAGAAAGGAAGCAGTGTTGGATCTGGGCAAGTGGAGTGTGTTCCACTCAGTTATCCCACTAACAGTGACCGCAATATAATTCTGTTTAGAGTAATTATGGAAAGAGATCAGAAAATATCAAAGTAAATATGCTAAGCTGGGAAAGAGCCAATTCCAGTGATTTGAGAAGGGACCTGGCACTGGTAGATTGGAAAAAAATGATTGCAAGGTGAGGCAGTAATGGAGCAATGGAGGGAGTTCATGGAAGAGTATGTTCAGGTCCAAACCAGGTGTATTCCTTTGCAAGGAAATGGTAGAACATCTAAAGCTAAAGCAACCTGGACGACAAAGGTGGAAATAGCAGAGGAATTGGCCACAATCTTTCAGCCCTCATTGGATGCAGGAATCATCCTGGAGTACTGGAAAGCTGCTAATGTTCTATTGCAGGGAACACCACCACCTGGAAGTTCTCCTCCAAGTCATTCACCAACCTGACTTGGAAATATATCACCATTCTTTCACTATCACTGGCTAAAAATCCAGGAACTCCCTCCCTAACAGCACTGTGGGTGTACCTATGCCACGTGGACTTCAGCGGTTCAAGAAGGCAGCTCACCATCACCTTCTCAAGGGCAATTAAGGATGGGCAATAAATGTTGGCCTAGCCAGAGGTGCCCACATCCATCAATGAATTTAAAAAAAGAAAGGAGAGAGGGATAAACTGTGAAACTATAGACCAGTCAGCCTAACATCGGTGGTAGGGAGCTTATTTGAAACCATTATCAGGGAAAAATTAAACTTTTGTTTATAAAGGCTTAGGGTAAGAAAGAAAAACCATTGTAGATTTGTTAAGATTAAATTGTGCCTGACTGACTTGATTGCATTCTTTGATAAGTTGACAGAGAAGGTTGATCAAGATGGTGCAGTAAATTGTATATTTGGACTTTCAGAAGGTATTTGACAAAGTGCCACACAGGATGCTTATTAAGAAGTAGGAAGCCAGTGGGATTCTGGGGATAGTAGGTTATGGATATGGAATTGGCTCAGTAACAGGAAAGGTGGGTAGTGGATGCATGTTTTCAGACTGGGAGGTGGTTTGCAGTGGTACTCACCAAAGGACAGTTTTGTGTCCATAATTCTTTGCAATTTGTATAAACAACCTAAATTTTGGGGTGGGGGGTGGGGGTGGTAGGGAGTAGCATTATAAAGTTAAACTTTGCAAAGTACTAGTTAGTGATGAGGCTCATTGGAATCTTCATGAATAAAAAAAAAGGATGGCAGACAGGATTGTGAAATGGAAAGAGAGTAATGCCATAAATGGCACAATTTTGAGACACCTTGGTATCTGTATACATGAACCCTTAAAGGTGACAGGGCAAGTTAATCAGATAGTTATAGGAATAAATGGGTTGCTTGGGTTTATAAATAGACATTGAATATAAAAACAAAGAGATCATGTGAGAACTTTATAAATCAGCTAGAATATTGTGAGCACCACATTTCAAGAAAGATGTAAAGGCCTTAAAGTGTACAGAGGAGGTTTACCAGGATGTTACCAGGGTTGAGGGACTTCAGTTATGAGGAGAGATTGAAAAAGTTAGGTTTGTTCTGTTTGGAACAGAGAAGGTTAAGAGGTGACTTAATGGAGGTTTTCAAGATGATGAGAGGTTCTGATAATTTTCCTCCAATTATTCTCTCTGGTGAATGGGTCAATAACCAGAGATCATGGATTCAAGATGATTGATAAAAGATCTAGAGGGAAGATGTGAATTATTTTACACTTGGATTTGTCAGGCCTGGAACGCTGGACCTGAAAAGCTGGTGAAGCTGATTCCATAAATAATTTGAAAAGGGAGTTGGGCAGATACTTGAAGATGGAAAAACTTAGTTACAGGCAAAAAGTAAGTATGTGCAACTAAGAACAACTTTTCTTTCAAAGAGCCAGTGCAGGGTTGAGTGGCCTCTCTCTGTGCTGTAAGTTCCTATAATTCTATAAATATATGTTATATCCTGCTTGACCTCTTCCAGTCCAGCAGACGAATATCACACCAAGGCTCCAGATGTAAACCTCCAAATTTATTGGCATTGAACAGGTAACTGAGCTGTTTCAGCATAAATGAGACATTTACAGTAATTACAATCTTTAACAATCTTTCACAGGCAACAACTCTGCTACCCTAACAAATATAGAATTGTCTCTTTAAACATGGCTATTCCTCCTTGAGTGACTATACACTGAGGTTAGATTTGTATCCCTGATACCCACAGACTGGACAGTGGTCAGAAATCCTGGCCCTTCATTGAAGGGAGTGAATTACACAGCTCCTGGTGTCCCTGAAATCCTGGCTCACATCTCAATATAGCTGTTGATCAAACTGATGTTACTTCAAACTAAAGGTCACTGGGATGTCAGTTGTTTGCGGTGATATGAATTAATTGACTTGGCCCCTCCCTGGAAATCCCATCAGTCTGTTCCAAACAGTTTGAGTGTTCTTGAGACCATCTGAGAACAGTGGTGACCGTAGTTCCAGTGGAACCAGTAGCTGCATATTGGCCGGCAAAGACCACAGAGACCAGACCGTAATCTGTGTTCTCTGCAGCATGATGAATTAGATTAATCTAAACTCTGTATATACTGTAATGAGTTAAGAATAAAATAAATTTAATCTCAGTGGTGGGGAAGCTCTTAGAAATAATAATTGAAGACAAAACTAACAGTCACTTGGACAAATGTGGATTAATTAAGGAAAGCCAGCACAGAATTGTTAAGGGCAAAATGTGTTTAACTTTATTGAGTTTTTTTTTTATGAGTTAACAGAGAGGGTTGATGAAGGTAATGTGGTGTACATGGACTTCCAGAAGGCATTTGATAAAGTGCCACTCAACAGCCTTGTGAGCAAAGTTAGAGCCCATGAAGTAAAAGCAACATGGATACGAAGTTGTCTGAGTGACTGGAAACAGAGCAGTGGTAGTAAACGGATGTTTTTCAGACTGGAGGAGGGTATATTGTGGGGCTCCCCAGGAGTCTGTGTTAGAAGCACTGCTTTTCTTGATTTGGATGAATGATGTAGACTTTGCAGAGGGCACGTTTTAAAATATGCAGGTGACGCATAACTTGGAAGTATTGTGAACTGAGAGAATAGTGATAAATTTCAAGAGGGCTCATCTAGGTTGTTGGAACGGGCAGACACACAGCAGATAAAATTTAATGTAGTGAAGTGTGACGTAATTCCTTTTGGTAAGAAGAATGAGGAAAGGCTGCGTAAAATAAAGGCTGCAACTCTAAAGGGGGTGCAGGAGCAGAGGGACTGGATTGTGAAATGGAATATTGTGGTATATGTGCATAAATCATTGAAGGTGGCAGGACAGTTTGAGAGGATGGTGAATAAAACATAAAGCATCCCCAGCTTTATAAACAGGAGTCTAGAATCAAGAGCAAGGAAGTTGTGATGAACCTTTATATAATGGCCTCAATTGGGTTTTTGTGTCCAGTTCTGGACACAGCGGTTCAAGAACGGAGCTCATCACCACCTTCTCAAGGGCAACTAGAGATGGGCAATAAATGCTGGCCCAGCCAGTGAAGCCCACATCCCCTGAATTAATAACAAAAAACTTCAGGAAAGATGATAAGGTATTAGAGAACATTCAGAACAGATTCAGAAGAATGGTTCCAGGGATGAGGAACTTCAATTATGAGGATAGATTGAAGAAGTTGTGATGTTTTCTTGGAGAAGAGAAGGTTGAGAGGATATTTGATAGAGGTATTCAAAATCATGAGGGTTTGGACAGAGTAAATGGGGAGAAACTGTTCCCATTGGCTGAAGGATCAAAAACCAGAGATAAGGTGACTGGCAAAGAAGCAACAGTGACATGAGAAACCTTTTACACAGCGAATGGTTAAGATCTGGAATTCACTGCCTGAGAGTGTGGTCGAGGCAGATTCGATCATTGCTTTTAAAAGGCAATTGGATAATTACCCAAACCAAAACATTTTCTGGGCTGTGGGGAAAAGGGTTTAGGTGAGTTGCTCTCACAGGGCTGGTACAGACACAATGAGCCGAATGGCCACCTTTGGTGCTGTAACTGTTTCGTCTGTCTTTGTCTTTGCCAGGAAATTGCATGGCTGTGTCGGGGGGTGGGGGGTGGGGGGTGGTGGAGAAGGGATTCAGTTGTTTGGTACAGGCTTGAATGGATGAACTGCTTCTTACATTTTCATGGTATGAGCGAGCATTCTCAGCAGACACCTCAAAGCACCGTCAGAGGTGCCATCATTCTGATGAGATGTTAAACTGAGGCCCCGTCTACCCTGTCAGATGGAAGTTACAGATCCAGTAAGGTTATTCCAAGAAAGGCTTGTCATTTGAAATTGACTGTGTGACGAGGAACAGAGTGGATGTTTTTCAGACTGATGGAAGGTTTTTAGTGGAGTTTCCCAGGGGTCAATGTTAGGACCCTGCTCTTCCTGATATAGATTCACGACCCAGACCTTGGTGTACAAGGCATAATTTCAAAATTTATGGATGACATAAAACTTGGAAGCATTGTGAATTGTGAGGAAGATAGTGTAGCACTTCAGAAGGACATAGGCAATTTGGTGGACTGGGCAGACAAAAATCAGATGAAATTTAACACAGAGAAGTGTGAAGTGATTTATTTTAGAATTTTTCCCATATCTGCTCTGCCCAGATCCATCATAATTTTGAACACCTGTATCAAATCTCAAATCCAAGAATGCAGAGAGACAATATAAAATAAAGGAGATAATTCTGAAGCAGAGGGACCTGGGTGTATATATGCATAAATCAATAAAGGTGGCAGGACAGGTTGACAGAATAGTTAATAAAGCATACAGTACCTTAGGCTTTATTAATGGGGGCATTGAGTACAGAGCAAGGAGGTTATGTTAAATTTGTATAAAACATTGGTTTGGCCTCAACTGGAGCATTGCATCCAGTTCTGGGCACCACAGTTTTGGAAAGATGTGAAGGCATTAGAAAAGATTCACAAGAATGGTTCCAAGGGCGAGGACAGATTGGAGAAGATGGGAGTGTTTTCCTTGGAGAGGAGAAGGTTGAGAGGAGATTTGATAGAGCTGTTCAAAATCATGAGGGATCTGGTCCAAGTAGACATAGGAAACATGTTCCCATTGGTGGAAGGATTGAGAACCAGAGGGCACAGATTTAATGTAATTGGCAAAAGGAGCAATGGCGACATGAGGAAATGGTTTTTTTTTAATGCAGCGAGTGGGTAGGATCTGGAATGCACTGTCTCAATGTGTGGTGAGGGCAGGACCAACTGAGGGATTCAAAAGGGAAATGGCTGATTATCTGAAAAGGAAAAATGTGCAACGGGGAGAAGGTGGGAGAGTAGCACGTGGTGAATTGCTTTTTCAGAGAGCCAGCGCAACGTGACAGGCCGAATGGCTGCCTCCTGTGCTGTCACCATTCTATGATTCTAATTCCACCGGACTTCTGGCCAGTGGGCCTTACTGAAGCAACATCTCCAAAAGAACCGCTCAATTGCTCATTTATTTAATTTTCTGTAATTGGGATCTTGTTGTGCAACTCTATGACTCTGGTTGTTTCAGGAATTCCTGAATCATGAAGGTTACATAAGTACAAGTTATTTTTATAAATCCATCTGAAGGAGATGTTGTTTAACGTCTCATCAAGAAACTGTAGCTCTGTCAAACTGATGTTGCTTTTTGGAAGTTGGAATGTCTTCCTAGTTCTTGCTGAGTTCTTAACTGCTCCCCTCCCCAGTTCCCTCCCCCCCACTGTTTGCACACGTTCACAGACATAGTCAAAACTTTGAGTGTGTCCCTCACTATCCATTGTTTTTTATATAACAAGAGGCTTTATCCTGCTGCAACAAGTAGGCAATTCCTTTCACTGAACAAACGGAATGAAAAATTGATGCCTTGGAAGACTTGAAACAAGTTGAGACACAGAGTTTGTGTTCCCTGGTTTCAGCTCTCAGGCCTGCTGATGCCTGTCTGCTTTCATGTTTGCTCTTAATCTGCCACATCCCAGGCTCAGGCATTCAGACACACTCAGCAAGTATTCGAATACTCAAGCTGCTTAGTGTTGAACTGGGATCTGTTTGCTTATTTTAGTCAAAATGCACTTTTATATTTAAAAAGCATTTTTAGGATGAGTCCAAATTGTTGGAGATTAGTCTTGCTTGATGGCTCTATTGGTATATGTTTGATACTTGGACTTTGCTAATCTCTATCAGCTCCAGCAGCCCCGACTCTGACTGGGGAATGGGCCAGAAGTGTTGTTCCCAATTGCTGTGCAGCCCTTCTGGATGGGAACTGCGTGCATGAGGAGGATGGGATTGGGCTCAGCTGTGAGGGTTTCCACAGTTGGATATCTTGCTGCTGTTCCACACCTGATTTAGGGTCAGTTGAGCAAGGAATTGAAGGGCAACAGCTTCAGCTGAGAAGAGAAGTTAAAGACTGACTGACTGGCATTCTCCCCCGACATCCCCCCCCCCCCCCCCACCCCCCCGATTCCTCACCCCATGTGATTGGCCTTCTGGAATTGTGGTGTCTGCCTTTTGCACCCATTGTATATTTCAGTTCATTAGTTGGGAAAACCATTTTTATGCTGAAAAATCTCTTGTTTTGAAATATGCTGATTGGGACAGAAGGGGCAAGAACCCCAATGGAACGTTCCATTATTTGGCCGTGGGGATGTTTTGGGTGTAACACACTGACACCAAACAGAAAACACATGGGCCTCAGTCCAGTCTGCAGAGCTCCTGTAAGTCATCATTCACAACCTATTGAGCTGGTGAGAATCTCACATAGAATGTAGAATAAGCACAAGCAGCTGCACATTTATACACATGCATATGCAAGTACACGCACGTATGGACAGCTACACACATGTGATTGACACTAAAAGCTGTGTGGTTCCGCTGAATATTGAAGACCCTGGAGTAGCCAGCACCCTCTAACTGAATTCTCTAACCTCCCTTTGGCAACAGTCCTGCAAAGGCAATGGAGCATGAATTGTTAATAACTTTGATCCAGTGTAGCTAATGAAAGCAGGCATCTCTTTGGAATAATAAACAGTGGTTAAGAGAATAATAATTCTACACTGAGAGCAGTTTAAGTTGTGCTGCACTTCTTGAAATGTTGCTATGCTCAGATAACATTCTTTAAAATGTGATTCTGGACATGTTTGTTTTCATATTGCTTTGTTGGGAACGTTAATGATCTCTAGGTGCCACTCTGCAGTTTCTCCCTGATGGTGCATCATTTCAAAAACTGTTGCAAACTGCATCAGTTTCTTTCAGTCAGCCTCCCCTTTTTTTCTAACCAGTTATCAACGAATCTCTCTGTTCTGTTGTAATAAATGTGTTTGTTCGTGAACAGTTTGGTACGAGAGTATTTTAAAAATTTTTTAAAAGAGCCTTTCGGTTTTATTAATTTAGAAATTCGGTGTCATCTGACCATCAAAATGTTAGGAGCGATTATTAAAGACATTATAGCAGGGGCACTTAGAAAAATTCAAGGCAACCAGGCAGAGTCAACATTTGCACCAAGATCTGCACCCGCAGCGGCTCCACCTGGGCCCACGGCTCCTCCTACCCGTTGCGGCCTAGCCCCCGCGGGCTCTGCATTGCTGGTGACAGCCGGATATGGGCCTGACGCTCCAGCACCGTCCGTTTTCAGGGCTAGTTGATTCTGGGTCAAAATCCTGGAACTCCCTCCCTAACAGCACTGTGGGTGTACCTACACCACAGGGACAAAATCCTGGAACTCCCTCCCTAACAGCGCTGTGGGTGTACCTACACCACAGGGACAAAATCCTGGAACTCCCTCCCTAACAGCGCTGTGGGTGTACCTACACCACAGGGACAAAATCCTGGAACTCCCTCCCTAACAGCGCCGTGGGTGTACCTACACCACAGGGACAAAATCCTGGAACTCCCTCTCTAACAGCGCTGTGGGTGTACCTACACCACACGGACAAAATCCTGGAACTCCCTCCCTAACAGCACTGTGGGTGTACCTACACCACACGGACAAAATCCTGGAACTCCCTCCCTAACAGCACCGTGGGTGTACCTACACCACACGGACAAAATCCTGGAGCTCCCTCCCTAACAGCACTGTGGGTGTACCTACACCACATGGGACAAAATCCTGGAGCTCCCTCCCTAACAGCACCGTGGGTGTACCTACACCACACGGACAAAATCCTGGAGCTCCCTCCCTTACAGCACTGTGGGTGTACCTACACCACACGGACAAAATCCTGGAACTCCCTCCCTTACAGCACTGTGGGTGTACCTACACCACACGGACTGCAGCGGCTCAAGGAGGCAGCTCACAGGCAGCTAGCATAGACCATAAATGCTGACCCTGTCAATGAAGCCCACACCCCGTGAATGGATAAAGGAAAAACATGGTTTTGTAAAAGGGAAATCATGTTTAACCAATTTATTGGAGTTCTTTGAAGGAGTCACATGCTGGGAATAAAAGGAACGTGCTGTACTTCAGATTTCCAGAAGGTATTTGATAAAGTGCCACATCAAAGGTTATTGCAGAAAATAAAAGCCCTTGGTGTAGGGGGGTAACATATGGGCAGGGATAGAAGATTGGCTGGCTGACAGGAAACAGAGAGTAGGCATGAATAGGTCTTTTTCTAGTTGGCAGGATGTGATGGGTGGTGTGCCACAGGGATCAGTGCTGGGACCTCAACTTTTTTACAATTCTTATAAATGACTTGGATGAAGGGATTGAAGGAATGGCGGCTAAATTTGCTGGCAACTCAAAGATAGGTAGGAAAGCAAATTGTGAAGACGCTGAAAGGAGGTTTTATAAGTGACATAGAGAGGTTACAAAGTGACATAGAGAGGTTACAAAGTGACATAGAGAGGTTACAAAGTGACATAGAGAGGTTACAAAGTGACATAGAGAGGTTACAAAGTGACATAGAGAGATTAAATGAGTGGGCAAATGGAGTATAATGTGGACAAATGTGCAATCATTCACTTTGGCAGGAAGAATAAAAAGAAGCTTATTATCTAAACGGAGAGAGATTGCAGAGCTCGGAGATTCAGAGGGATCTGGGTGTCCTAGTGCATGAATCACAAAAGGTTAGTATGCAGGTACAGCAGGTAATTAGGAAAGTTAATAGAATGTTATCATTTATTGTGAGGGGAATTTCAGTTGTACAGGGCGTTGGTGAGACCACATTTGCAGTATTGTGTACAGTACTGGTCTCCTTATTTGAGGAAAGATGTAAATGCATTAGAAACGGTTCAGAGAAGGTTTAGTAGATTAATACCAGGAACGGGTGGGTTGTCTTATGAGGAAAGGCTGGACAGGTTAGACTTGTATCTGCTGGAATTTAGAAGAGTAAGAGGTGACTTAATTGAAACCTTTAAGATCCTGAGGTGTCTTGACAGGGTGAAGGAGGAGAGGATGTTTCCTTTTGTGGGATAATCTAGAACTGGGGGTCACTGTTTAAAAATAAGGGTCGCTCATTTAAAACAGAGATGAGGAGGCATTTTTTATCTGAGGCTTGTGAGTCTTTGGAACTCTCTTCCTCAAAAGGCGGTGGAAGCAGAGTCTGAATATGTTTAAGGCAGAGCTGGATAGATGTTTGATTAACTAAGGTGTTAAAGGTTATTGGGGGTAGGCAGGAATGTGGGGTTGAGGTTACATTCAAATCAGCCAGGATCTTATTGAATGGTGGAGCAGGAACAAGGGGCCGAGTGGCCTACTCCTTCTAATTCGTACCTTTGTATGTAAAAGATGGAAAATCACACAGTTGAGCTGAGGCAAATAGCGACTGAAGGTTGTGATCTGAACTGGGAGCCTGTCGGAAAAGATATTAGACTCAACAAATCTAATCTCAACCTCACCCAACTCCATCTTCACACCATATCCCCCATATCCCTCAATCCCTAGAATTGCACCTAATTTCCTTCAAGCCATTTATACACTGACACTTTAATCCTTTTTATTAAAGAGCATAAAACTAACTTTCATGGGTAAAATCTCTTGGGTTTATGGCTTGCACTTGTTTTGAGTTTGGCAGAGTACCAGTGTCCAAACTGAGTCTTAACTGAGGATAGCGGAAAACATGTGGATCTTTGCTTTACAAGGAAGTTATGCTAAACCTTTATAAAACACTGGTTATGTCTCAGCTGGAGTATTGCATCCTATTCTGGGCATCACACTGTGGGAACGATGTCAGGGCCTTGGAGAAGGTGCAGGGAGATTTACTAGAATGGGACTATTATGTGGTACGTTACATGGAGAGATTGCAAAAGCTGAAATCCTTCTCCTTAAAGCAGGGAAGGTTAAGTGGAAATTTAATATAGCTGAACAAAATGATGAGGGATTTTGATAAAGTAGGTAGAGAAAAAGTGTTTTCAGTGGCAGGATGACCATAATACAGAGGATAAAAACAAAGAGAACTGCGGATGCTGGAAATGCAAAACAAAAACAGAATTACCTGGAAAAACTCAGCAGGTCCGGCAGCATCGGCGGAGAAGAAAAGAGTTGACGTTTCGAGTCTTCATGACCCTTCGACAGAACTTGATTTCGAGTCCAGGAAAAGGACTTTTCCTGGACTCGAAATCAAGTTCTGTCGAAGGGTCATGAAGACTCGAAACGTCAACTCTTTTCTTCTCCGCCGATGCTGCCGGACCTGCTGAGTTTTTCCAGGTAATTCTGTTTTTATAATACAGAGGATGTTGATTCAAAGTGATTAGCAAAAAAAAACAGGAGTGAGATGAGAATTCTTTTTGCACAGCACATTGTTGTGATCTGGAATGCACTACCTGAAAAGGCAGTGGGAGCAGACTCACCAGTAACTTGCAAAAGGAAATTTGATAAATTCTTGTAAGTTAAGAATTTGCCGGACTACGGGGAAAGAGCAAGAGAATGGGATTAACTAATTAACTCTCTCAAGGAGCCTGCATAAGCACTAAGAGCTGAATAGCCTCTTTCTGTGCTGAATTGTTCTATAAAATGATTGCAACATATTTTTTTTTCAATGACAACAGCAGGAATGTGAGCTTAAGAGAGTTTAGTATGGAGGGAATATTACTGACCAGCCTGACTTGGCCTTCCCCAGTATTATCAAAGATCTCTGGACATCAATGAGAGGCAGTAACAATGGCTGGAAAGTGATGAGAAACTGCAGTTCCTGGGCCGATTCTAACCCTTAATGTTAATTCAGGCAGAATCAGCTGGCTCAATAGAGGCCACGAATCAGGCAGAGAATCTCCTAGTTGTGCATAGCTCCCATTACTAGTCTGGAAATCAGTGTGTTTTGGTGTTTTTTTCCAGTCTCTCAGAAGAGTATATTCTGTTTCTGTGCTCAGTGAAATGTTTGTGGTCTTTTCACCAAATACTTCCAGATCTGAAGTTTGATCTGGTTCTGCAGCAGCATCTGTCAGATGATGTCATTCAATGTGTTTAGCTCCAGGCTAATCCCCTTTCTCCGGTTCCTTTTTTTCTGCCCATCCCTGTGTTTCTCTCTTTCTTGCTCCCTTTCTCTGCCCCTCCCTTTATCTGTCTGCTTTTCTCTCCTGTTTGTGTGTATTTTAACTCTCTTTATCACTCCTTCCTTCCCCCTTCCTCTCTTCAATTCCACTCTTTCTCCGTCTTGCCTCTTCTCTTACTCTCCCCGCTCCCTCGCTGCCATGTGCCTGTGTCCTTTTCTCTCTCTCATATCCTTTTGTGTATCTCTCATTTACTTTCCAGTTCTTTTACTCTCTTGTTTGTGTGTATTTTGTCTTTCTCAAGTGCTCTCTCTGGCTCAACAGCAACTTGTATTTACCTAACACCTTTAATGTAATAAAACCTCCCAAGATGTTTCACAGGAGCATTATAAAGCAAGTTAGACATTGAGCGACATAAGCAGATATTAGGTCAGAGGACCAAAAGCTTTGTTAAAGTGGTAGGTTTTGAGGACGAACATACAAATATGGGAGCAGGAGTAGGCCACTCAACCCTTCAAGCCTGTTCCGCCATTGAATGAGATCATGGCTGATCTGATTGTTCCCTCCTACCTACCCCCGATAACCTTTCATCCCCTAGTTAATCAGGAATCTATCTAGCTCTGCCTTAAAAATATTCAAAGACTCTGCTTCCACTGCCTTTTGAGGAAGAGAGTTCCAAAGACTCACGACCCTCTGAGGAAAAAAATGTTCTCCTCATCTCTATCTCAAACGAGCGATCCCTTATTTCTAAACTGTGACCCCTCATTCTAGATTCTCCCACAAGAGGAAACATCCTCTCCACATCCACCCTGTCAGGACCCATCAGGATCTAAAAGGTTTCAATCAAGTTGCCTCTTACTCTTCTCAATTCCAGTGGATACAAATCTAGCCTGTCCAGTCTTTCCTCATAAGACAACCTGCCCATTCCTGGTATTAGCCTGGTAAACCTTCTCTGAACTGCTTCTAATGTATTTACATCCTTCCTTAAATAAGGAGACCAGTACTGTACACAGTACTCCAGATGTGGTCTCACCAATTCCCTGTATAACTGAAGCATAACCTCCCTACTTTTGTACTCAATTCCCCTCACAATAAATGATAACATTCTATTAGCTTTCCTAATTACCTGCTGTACCTGCATACTGACCTTTTGTGATTCATGCACTAGGACACCTAGATCCCTCTGAATCTCAGAGCTCTGCAATCTCTCTCCGTTTAGATAATCTTGAAGGAAGAGAGAGAGGTGGAGAGGTTTAGGAAGGGAATTCCAGAGCTTCGGGCAACTGGAGCCATCGCCATGAATAGTGGAACGTTCGTGTCAGGGTTACTCAAGAGACAGGAATTAGATGAACGCAGAGATCTCGGAGGGTTTTAGAGCTGGAGATTACAGAGCTGAGGGGGGCTGAGTCCATGGAGGGATTTGAAAACAAGGATGAGAATTTTAATATCAAAGTGTCTCGTTCTCTTACTCTCTCACTTGCACTGTCTCTCTGTCTCTCTTTCTCTCTCTCTCTCTCATTCTCTCGCTGTGTGTCTCTCTCTCTCTCTGTGTCTGTCTCTCTATGTGTCTCTCTCCCTCTGTGTGTGTGTGTGTGTGTGTGTGTGTGTGTGTGTGTGTGTGTGTGTGTGTGTGTGTGTGTGTGTGTGTGTGTCTTTCTCTCTCTGTGTCTCTCTCTCTCTCTGTGTCTCTCTCTCTGTGTGTCTGTCTCTCTCTGTGTCTCTCTCTCTCTGTCTCCCTCTGTGTGTGTGTGTGTGTCTTTCTCTCCCTGTGTCTCTCTCTCTCTCTGTGTCTCTCTCTCTGTGTGTCTGTCTCTCTCTGTGTCTCTCTCTCTCTGTGTCTCTCTCTCTCTCTGTGTCTCTCTCTCTCTCTGTGTGTCTGTCTCTCTCTGTGTCTCTCTCTCTGTGTCTCTCTCTCTCTCTCCCTGTGTCTCTCTCTCTCTCTCCCTGTGTCTCTCTCTCTCTCTCCCTGTCTCTCTCTCTCCCTGTGTCTCTCTCTGTGTCTCTCTCTCTGTGTCTCTCTCTCTCTCTCCCTGTGTCTCTCTCTCTCTCTCCCTGTGTCTCTCTCTCTCTCTCCCTGTCTCTCTCTCTCCCTGTGTCTCTCTCTCTCTCTCCCTGTCTCTCTCTCTCCCTGTGTCTCTCTCTCTCTCTCCCTGTCTCTCTCTCTCCCTGTGTCTCTCTCTCTCTCGCTCTCTTGCTTTCTGACTCACGATGTGCTTCTGGAACATCTATCTTCTGAGCCCAAATCTGCAAGTAATAAAGCTGTTGTCAAGGCAACATCCAGCAGCATGCCTGCACACACTGTGTTATGATCTGGCTGAAATGTTTTGAAATTCAGGTGCCTGATATTGGCATGGGGGAAGGTTGAAAAATCCTAATTTTAGATTTGTCCTTTGCTGAAAAATGTGAAGTCCAGTAAAGGTGTTTTGGGGTCCAGCACTCTGTTTATAAGAGGGGCGCATTATATTCTGTAACCAATGTTTTACTGTTAAATGTAAGTGGGCACGTCTTTAATTGTGCACTGTTCACATCTTAACTCTTTCACTGAGAGCAGTCGGTCAGTCCCCAATCACAGATCTTCTCTGTTTGGGTTTTCTCGTTGTTGTCCTGGGATCACACTGTGTCACTATCCTGTGTGCTTCTAAAAGAATGGTGATTGGCTTTTTATGGGATTGGGGGCTTGTGAGACACCTATCTGCCCCAGCTCATGCCCCTCGGGGTCTAGCTGAAGAGTAGCACCGTTTTGCAGTGATGTCTGCCAGTGTGTTCGCAACCTTGGTGTCATATTTAACCCCGAGATGAGCTTCTAACCACATATCTGCACCATTGCTAGAGCATCCGTTTCCAGCTGTGTAACATTGCTCAACTCTGCCCTGTCTCAGCTCCCTTGTTGCTGAAACCCTCATTCGTGCCTTGATTTAAAAATTCTCACCCTTATTCTCAAATCCCTCCATGGCTTCAGCCCCTCCCTACCTCTCTGAACCCCTCCATCCCCAGAACCCTCCGAGATATCTATGTTCTTGAGCATCCCTGATTTTAATCACTCCACCATTGGCAGCCGGACGTTCAGCTGCCTGGATCCTAAACTCTGACCTAAGATCTAACCCTGTGGCTCAGGTACCGTGTTTTGTTTTATAATGCCCCGGTGAAGAATCCTGGGTCATTTTTATTATGTTAAAAGTGTTATATCAATAGTCAACAACTTTAGGTCTTGAGCTCCCTCCTCCATCCTCACACCCTTTCTGTTTCCCCCTTCCTTTTGTTTTTTTCCAATAAATTATATAGATTTTTCTTTTCCCACCTATTTCCATTATTTTTAAATATCTTTAAATCTTTTATGCTCTCCCCACCCCCACTAGAGCTATACCTTGAGTGCCCTACCATCCATTCTTAATTAGCACATTCGTTTAGATAATATCACCAACTTTAACACCTATGTGTTCTTTTGTTCTATTGTTGGTGACATCTTTTGATGATCTGCTTCTATCACTGCTTGTTTGTCCCTACAACCACACCAACCGCTCCACTTCTCTCTCTCTCTCTCCGCCCCCCTCCCCCACACACCTTAAACCAGCTTGTATTTCAACTCTTTCTTGGACTTGAACACAAGTTCTGTCGAAGGGTCATGAGGACTCGAAACGTCAACTCTTTTCTTCTCCGCCGATGCTGCCAGACCTGCTGAGTTTTTCCAGGTAATTCTGTTTTTGTTTTGGATTTCCAGCATCCGCAGTTTTTTTTGTTTTTATATCAATATGATGCTGCTGTTGATTTTGTTGTTGAACCTTTTAGGAGGAGAATTTTAAATTGAGCATATTAATTCTGAAGTATTGCACTGCCATTTGAGTAGGGCTTATTCCTGGATTAAAGTAAGCGTGCTCTCGAGTATAACTATTGAGCAATACAGATTAGCAGACTGTTGGGAGTGATCCCCTATCAGCATTGTTAGCTGAACTCTGGTGGAGCCATACCTGAAATAATTGTCCTCTGGGTTTGAGGTGAAGTCGGAGTAAACCCAAGCCACTGGGATTTTGGGGTGGGGGGTGTTGTACAGGGTGAAGAACCGGCTGGTCACATTGTCTAAATTGTGGGAAAGGTAATGTAATTCCAATCAATAATATTAACATAGCTATTACACTCCAACCACCTCAAAACAACTGGAACAGCTTCACACAATAACTGACAGGTGGAGGGCTCTGCCTTGTTCCATTGAGAAATTCCCTGCTGTTCATGTAATTTCCAGAAGGGTAGAGGATTACTCTAAAATAATCTAAAATAAAAACATTAAGTGCTGAAAATTCTCAGTAAGTTTGACAGCAACTGTGGAGAGAGAACACAGTCAATGTTTCAGGTCTGTGACCTGTTATCCGTTGATCTGTGTTTGGATTAGAGGTGTTTGAGGTTTAGCTGTGAAAGAACACTTGCTGAGGAACTGAAGGGCTGGCCATGCCTGGAGTATTGAGGCAACAGCTAGGGGGAAAAGCCATTGAACATTTTGTGCGATCACCGTAGAGTTGCTTCAGCCATAGACAAAGGAACTATTTCAGGCAAGCAGTCAGTGAGTGGGATCATGTTGTTTTGTAAGGAATAACTTGTCAGAAGCACACGCACACGTTTATTCAGCAAGTGCTCCAGTAGTTGATTAAAACATCCTGTGCCAAGAAGGTACTGTCCCCTTTTTCCAGCATCATCAGGTTGGAGCCAGGAGGATTGTCATTGGAATAGTGGATTATTACCCAGTTGTTAGAGACACTTGTCTCAAACAAAAGAGAAACAGCAAGATTCACACAGTTAATTTCACTGGAGATGCAAGGGCAGCCTGCCATTAGTAACAATGAACGGCTTGTTAATACTTAATGGGCCTGTTAACAGACTGTTGAAGCAGCTTTGGATCCTGGAAGAGTTGGATCTCAGCATTACTGCTGCACAATTTCTTCACATTTCCACGTTTCCACATGAACCCATATCCCTCCAAAATCTCAACCCCTGTTGATTGAGTGAGCCAAATAGAATTTAGAGCACAGAACATGACCATTCAGCCCAACAGTTCCAGGCTGGTGTTTATGTTCTATATTATGTCCCTCCAGCCTTTCTGCATCTCACTCTACTGACTAGAAAGTGAATGTTGGAGGCTATTCAACTGAGAAGTCATGTCAAAGACCTGAACAATCCTATTCGCCTTCAATCATCCACTGATTTTTTTTTAATTATTCGTTCATGGGATGTGGTTAGAACATGGGAACATACAAAATAGGAACTGGAGTAGACCATTCAGCTCCTCGAGCCTGTTCCACCATTCAATAAGATCATGGTTGATCTTGTGTTTCAATTTCCACATTCCCATCTAACCCCAATAATCTTTGAATCCTTTGCCTAACAAGAATCTATCCACCTCTGCCTTCAAAATATTCAATGACCCCGCCTCCACCACCTTCTGAGGCAGAGATTCCAAAGTCTCACAATCCTCTGAGAGAAAAAATTCTCCTCATCTCTGTCCTAAAAGGGGGACCCCTAATTTTAAACAGTGCCCCCTAGTTCTGGACTCACCCACAAGAGGAAACATCCTTTTCACATCCACCTTGTCAAGGCCGTTCAGGATCTTGTAAACTTCAATCAAATCACCCCTCACTCTTCTAAACTCCAGTGGAAACAAGCCCAGTCTGTCCAACCTTTCCTCATAAGACAACCCACTCATTCCAGGTATCAATCTAGTAAACCTCCTCTGAACCGCCTCCAATACATTTACATCCTTCCTTAAATAAGGAGATTAAAACTGCACACAGTATTCAAGGTGCGCACTCACCAATGCCCTGTATAACTGAAGCATAACATCCTTACTTTTATGTTCAATCCCTCTTGTAATAAAGGATAACATTCCATTAACCTTCTTAATTACTTGCTGCACCTGCATACTAACTTGTTGTGACTCATGTACTAGAACACCCAGATCCCTCTGCACCTCAGAATTATGTAGTTGTTCTCCATTTAAGTAATATCTGCTTTTTTGTTCTTCCTGCCAAAGTGAACAACTTCACATTTTCCCATATTAAACTCCATTTGCCAGTTCTTTGCCCACTCACTCACTCAGCCTCTCTATATCCATCTGCAACCTCCTCATGTTCTCTTCACAACATACTTTCCTACCTATCTTTGTGTCATCTGTAAATTTAGCTACCATGTCTTCACTCCCCTCATCTAAATCATTGATGTAAATCTTAAAAAGTTGAGGCCCCAGTACAGACCCCTGTGGCTAGGCCAGCACTTATTACCTGAAGGGTCATGAGGACTCGAAACGTCAACTCTTTTCTCCTCCGCCGATGCTGCCAGACCTACTGAGTTTTTCCAGGTAATTCTGTTTTTGTTTCAGCACTTATTACCCTTGTTCAGAGGGCACTTAAGAGTCAACCACACTGCTGTGGGTCTGGTGTCACATTTGGCCAGACCAGGTAACGATGGCAGATTTCCTTCCCTAAAGGACATTAGTGAACCAGATGGGTTTTTATTTAATTCCAGATTTTTATTGAATTCAGATTTCACCATCTGAATCCAAACTCGGGTCCCAGAGCATTATTCTGGGTCTCTGCAATACAAGTCAGTGACAGTGGCACTGTGCTGCCACCTCCCCTGCTACCTCTTGGGATTGACTGACCCACATTCAGTTGCCGTTCAGATGGAATCCTTCTTCACTTTGGTCTTCCAAGTTCATGTTTGAATATTTGCTTCTACTATTGAAATCTTTCTAGCCTGAATCACCAGTTGGTATTCACAAATGGGAACCTTGCCTGACCTCCCCCTGGTTTTCAGTCCCAGGGCTTGTGGGTGCTGAGGCCAATTCCAGTGCCCCAGATCATGCCCTGGCTTAACATAGAATGATAGAGCGCAGAAGGAAGCCATTTGACCCATCGTGCCTGTACCGGCTCTTTGAAAGAACTAATCCGGAACAGGCTGGGGTTTGAAGTTTGGACTTTGTTCAGTGTGTCTCAGTATCACAGCTGCGCATAGTTCCCCAATGAGCTGTCATGATGGCCGCACTGCTTTGAGTAAATGATAATTTACAGCTTCAGTGACCGTGCAGCTAGACATTACTGCCTGCTGACTGCAAGAGGTATCTGTAACCAGCGAGACGTAACCCTGGGTATAACTGTATTCTTACTATTGATTTTGACAGTATTTTTTTCTGGTGGTACAGTGGTTTGTGAGTCATGCCCAGATGGGAAAGCAGAGAGTTGCACTGAGCTACTCTGTTTGATGAACAAGGGAGTTCTGTGGTAGACTGTTTAAATAAAGGAGGTTTATGGGACACACGTTGTATCATATTGGAATACCTGTGTGGGCTGTGAGGTGTATTGCTCACACTGAGATTTCAGTGTTGAGGGATATGCCTGATGAAAGCTCAATAACACCTTATAAAGAACAGGGAGGGAACTTAGTGGGCTGAATGGTTGGCTGTATGTGAGAGAGGGAGCGAGCTCAATGGACTGAATGGGGGCTGTATGTGAGAAGGAGAGAGTTCGATGAGCTGTGCAATGCATTAGTTTGAGAGTTTCTAACTGCTAGTGTTGGAACCAGGAAAATTAGCCTTGTGTTTTTGGGCGGGGATATGAATTCCAGGAAATCTCCCCTAGGTTGGAAAAGTGCTTCCCAAGTTTCCTTCCTGCATCTTTTTAAAAGGAGGCATTGTTGTTATGACATCAGTGGTTAGTTCAATGTGCTGCGGCTTTGGACAGCTAATACACTTGCAGCTGTCTGGAATCCTGAACCCTAAAAACACAATTTGTACGTATTTGCGTATCTAACTGACCCCAACTAACTCGGCACAGACCGAAGTTTGGGGTTTGGGAGGGGCGGGGATGCGTTGGCAGTCCTGGGGTAGGGGGGGGTCCGATTGCAGATCCGGGGGCGGTGGGGGGGGGGGATCCAATGGCAGATGCTGATCGCAGACTGGAGTAAATCTTAGAACTTTCCTGTCTTTTCTTCACTCCATTGTTATCCATCCTTCTCAAGGGCAATTAGGGATGGGCAATAAATGCTGGCCCAGCCAGCAAAGCCCACATCCTGTGAATGAATAAAAAAGACGCAGTGTTTAGCAAATTGCAGCTCCCGATCAGTAAACCTCGCCCTCTAACTTCTGCTCCAACCTGTCAGGGTTTCTCTTCTGTTGTCATTCTTTTAAATCCAGTATTTCCCAACTTGCTGCGATTATTGAACCCAGGAACGATTCTCTAACCCAGATAGCTTGCCCTTGATGAGTGATGTTTAATGTGAATCTGGTGAGGATTGAGTGATGGGTATGGAAAGGAAGTTTAATCAAAGGAGGCTGGAGAAGCTCCAAGGGTAACAGCTCCTGACACTGACTACAAACTCTGTCTCAATTTACTTAAACTACATTTTCAGCACAGAAGCAGGTCACTCAGCCCAACAAGCTCATGCAGCAGGTGTTCCTACTCCACACAAGAATCCCCAAACCCCTCTTCATCCCATCCAACAGAATATCCTTCTATTCCTTTTTGCCTAATGTGTTTATCTGGCGTCCGCTTAAATGTAGTTATATTTTTTCACTTCATCCTCATCTGAAATGGATTGTTTGCTGCGTGTTCATCATCTTTTATAGATGCTAAAAACTAATTCACCTCAACTACTCCCTGTGGGAGTGAGTTCCACATTCTCACCATTCTCTGGGTAAATCAGTTTCTCCTGAATTCCCTATTGGATTTATTAGTGACTATCTTATATTTATGGACCCCTAGTTCTGATTGTCTCCACCAGTGTGAACATCTTTTCAATATTTGCCTTAACAAACCTTCTCATAATCTTAAGACCTCTTTCAGGTCACCCCTCAGTCTTCTCTTTTCTAAAGAACAGGTCCCAGCTTGTTCAATCTTTCCTGCTACGTGTAACCTCTCAGTTCTGGTACCATCCAAGTAAATCCTTTTTGTACCTTCTCCAGTGCTTCTATATTATTTTAATAATATGGAGACCAGAACTGTTCACAATACTCCAAGTGTGGTCTAACCAAGTTTAACATAACGTTTGAGGACAGTTAACCTTGCTGCCTTGTGGACAGTACTGTACAGTACTGGCTGTAAACTGATCTATTGCACTTCATTATTTGATCCAACAGTCTCGTAGGGTTTTAAACTACAGCCAGTATGATATCGAAGTGACCTCCGTAATGCCAGGGAGTTTGGGTGATTTACCAGCACTCGCTCAACGCAGCAAATTAAACACTGGTCCAGTCTGGTTCCAGTTTGCTCACATTTACCCTTGCCAGTGAATCTTTTCCTGTGATCCCTCTTCACACAGCTGCCGGTCCTGTGGAACTCTGTCCAAGTGCCCAATTTTTAAGTGTGAGCCTCACCTTTGAGTTTCAGTCAAGACAGTCCTGGTGCAAGGCATTGGGATGGAACTTATTGCATAGTGATGAGGGGGATGAACCCTGACTAACTTTACCATCTGCTAAGACAAAATTGTAAAAGATTTACAGCATAGAAGGAGGCCATTCAACCCATCTTGTCTATGCAAATTGTAAAAGAGCTACCCATCCTAATCCCATCTTCCAATTTTGGTCTGTAGCCCTGTAGGTTACAGCACCTCACGTGCATATCCAAGTATTTCTTAAATGCAACGAGGATTTCTGCCTCTACCACCCTTTAAGGCAGTGAATTCCAGACTCCTGCCGAGATTAACCTCAATGTTTTGTGCATTGTTTCACCAAAAGTTAACAGTGTGATTTTTCTCTTATGTTTGTGATGTTATTGAATATAACAGCTGGAAGGTATTGTTCCACTCCCTCTCTCCTCCCTCTACCTCTCCCCTTTCAGGAATTAATTTCTCAATCTGTCTCCTGGTGAATTGTGTTTCACTTTAAGTGAAGGTCAGGCTCAGTGCCTGGACTCGGAACCGAGCTCAGGAAACTAACTCACAAACAAACCTCATTTCCCGGATATGCAATCCCCAAACAGTTTGGCTCTATTTACAGCATCATTTCCATCTCTGCTCTGGATTTAGTGATTAAAGGGATGCCAAGAGGATTGCTTCTTGTGTTATTAATGGGTAAAACTAAATGACCCAAAAATTTTGGGTGTGGCTGGTGATAATTGCACTTGTTTCATTACGCTCAGTTTGGGTTCTGTCTGCTCCTGACCTCAGTGTATCTGTGGTCCAAACATGGACAAAGGAGCTGAATACCATTTGAAGTGAGAGTGACTGCCCTTGACATCAAAGCAGCATTTGACCAATTGTGGCATCGAGGAACCCTAGCAAAATTGAAGCCAATTGGAATTGGGAAAACTCTCCAGTGGTTGGAGTCATACCTAGCACAGTTTTTTCCAATTCAACCTCCATTTTGTAGTATTTCTCACTTCCCATTTGTTATATGGCAGATGATGTGTGCTTGGTGGACCAAATCCATGTGGAAAACTTGGTTGCGCTATCACAATGGTTTTGCAATTTGTACTTGTTTCGAGATGTGAGCACCAAATTCAGAAGTAATAAGTCCACCAAGACCTTTAGAGGTTTTAAAAATTAAATTAAAATATTTATTAAAATAAAAAATTTCAAGCTTATACAAAAGACTACAATTACTACTATAATAACTCCTAAAATTCCTAATTAACCTGACCCCTAGTTATACTCCCTTTAAGGCAATGGTCCAAAAGCAGGTTTTAGATTTAAAACAAACTCAGCAAGTTAATACCCTGGACAGTGGAATTCCAAATGGCATTTTTCCAGCTTCAGTTTCATTAGCTAGCAGACTTATGCACAAAAGCTATTTCACACAGTCCCGTTAAATCTTACATAGCCTTCTGACACATAACCTTTCATTCTCCTTTATATGTTTCTCTCTTTTTATCATGTAAATTCCATTGTTCCATAAGTCTTTGAAACTGTATCTTCCTCATCATATAAACTCTTTCATGTTGCCACTATATATTGTCAGTAACCTTCGGAAAAAATAAACACATTCCTTGGCCTTGCTTATCTGGCTAGATGTAAACAGACTAAGATCCCTTTGAAATCCAAATATCCCTTCATTTATCTAAAAATGCAAATTCCCTTCACGCTTTAGATGCTAAGTCAGTGTCTACGTTTACTCATTAGCATGTCAAGCACCGAGCTTCTTTTCATGAGTTAAACCTGCAGTCTACTTGACTCCAAATGTAATTAAATCACACACGGACAGACCCAACTATACTTACCCCGATAAACCCACTTCACAATAAACGAGAAAATTATCTGTTAGTTTCATGATACATTCAATCTTTTTGGCCCTTAAGTCACATTCACCAGGAGCCACATTCCATCTGAAGTCCCTGGACAAGGTTACCACTGACAAGACACACGTCTACAAACCCTCTCTCTTTCAGATCATGACAGTTCTGGTGGCACAGAATCCCCAGAGACTCCCTTCTCCAAACCCTTTAAATGATCTGGTGGGCTCTGACAACACTGAAATTGTGGCAATATGTCTTGACCAATCCACAATCTGTTGCCCTGCCTGTCTTCAGCTCTCTATCCTTCCCAATTTGCTAAGGCACACAGTAACACAAGTACTGATCAAAGACCTGCTTCAACACCAGGATGTGTTTGAAGACTGCCGAACAGAAAACTCTTTCATTCAGCAAGAGCCTTGCCTGCTTCTTCTTCACTAATTCTCAGCGTGTTCTGAACTGCTGAACAGAAAACACTGGCTGACCCAACCCCACTGCAATTAACTTTCTATTTACCCATTGTTTCTTAGCTGTTCATCACCATGGCACCCTCAGGTTACATGGGCATTTCTTGGAACCTAATGATGTATTTATCAGGAAACTGTTTAACCCTCTTTCAGAATACTCCCTAGCCCACTTTGTCTTAAAGGGTCATCGCACAAAAGCAAACACAGACTTTCACAACACGTGGGTCATCTCACTCGGCCCCAACATCTGATGCATGGCCCACACCTGCTGCTTGAATGTTCGTCATTCTGAATGTTAAGTGAGGACCAGATCATTGAGGTTAAATTTATCACACTCTATTTCTTAGTCTCTGCTGCTCTGTTTCTCTGCTGCTGTTGTTCATTATGTCCCCACTGCTCCTTTTCAATGAAATACTCTGCCATTCATATGAAGTGTGACCATTTGAATAAAGCACCAGAGACCTGTGAAACTTCACCCCGGGATGAGTCAGTGTCTTTGGAGGAATGAGTTGGGGGAAGGGCAGCAGCCACAGCCTGAGCATTCCATTGGATTCACGCTTTGCTGTTAGTGAAGACACCCTAAGCAAATTCACAGCAAAAGTTAAAATGATTCAACAGAAAACTGTGAGATGAGACTAACATTCATCGCCTGCGTCATTGAACTTCAAACAAATAGTTCTCACTGCTTCGATGTCCGCAATATTAGTCCACAGCAGAGAAGACAGAAAGGCATTTTGTTTAGAGTGTTTTCTCTATAGAACAGGGTTTTCTTGTTTAAGCTGGCTGAGCACATGGCTCGTATATTCACATAGCTCATCCTGTTCAAACAAGCCCTGTACAGCTGGCTGCCTACCTTGCCCACTCTTGAGACACAGGTAGTAATAACAGGGTGGGGTTGTCTGCTTGTCAAAACAGCAACTTCCAAATGTTTCCATACATGTGTAATGTTGGCTCATTAATGAAAGGTTTAGATGTTCTTTACATGTGATGGTTCCTGTTCCATTTTTTTTATTTCTTCACTGGGGCTGGGCCGTGAGAAGTTTGATTTGAGCAGGGCTCTATCGCATCCTCCAAACCACAAGGCCGATGGTTCCAGCGCCAGTTCTTCACACGGAGGTACATGTGGTGGATGATGGTGGGCTGTTTCATGGTGGAGCAGATGGCAGTTGAGCTCACGTTGTGGGTTGCCTGATATCCACAGCACATGAATTGCTGGATGACCATGGCCCTCAGTCAGAAGGTTGTGAGTTCAAGCCCCATTCCAAAGACTTGAGCACAAAATGCAGGCTGACAATCCCCGTGCAGTACAGAGGGAGTGCTGCACCGGTGGAGGTGTCATTTTTTTTTTCAACAAAATGTTAAATCAAAGTCCCATCTGCCCCCTCGGGCGAATGTATAATTATGGTCCCGTAGTGCTATTGAAAGAAGAGCAGAGGAGTTGTCCCCAGTGTCCTGACCAATATTTACCCCTCAACCAACATCACAAAAACAGATTATCTGGTCATTAACCAATTGCTATTTGCGGGATCTTACTGTGTGCAAATTTGCTTCCTACGTTGCAAACGTGATCAAACCTCAAAAGTGTACATGAGCTGTGCGAGGGGATTAAATGGACAGGTGGAGTATACGTTTGCTCTGGGAGGAGTACTTTTGTTATTGCACATTTGGCCTTTGTTAATGAAGTGGTGTCTGTATCCTGCGATCTGTCCACACAGAATTCCATCTCAGTTCTGTACCACATGGAGATGCTGAATGAGGGCAAGGAACAGGGAGCAGGTGGGTGACGCTAGACACTTCAGATTAAATTTAAAGGCCTTCCTGCCCCACTGCTAATTGAGGCCCTTAAGGGGCAATTAATGCCCATTATGGGCCTCACCCTGCCACCACTGGTATTTACTCAGTGGCAGGCAGGGGACTTACCATGTGGGAAGCCCTAACAGTAAACCTTGTTGTGGTTGCTTGTAGACTCGTGGGGCTCATGTTCTAAGCCAATTGAAGAACCCGACATCAGAAAGGGAGGGCTGTTGAGAGCTATATCCCTGCTCTTGTTGCCAAGCCACCCGCCCCCTCCCCCCACCGCCCACATGACCCCCACCCTGCAACCCCCTTCCCACCATCGCTCGCCTGTGTCCTAAGTCCGTGGGCATCAGATGGGTGCTTTATCGGCAGCAGCCACCACCGCACCGGTAGCAATGCTGAGCCAATGAAGAGCTGCCAGCCTCTGATTGGCCAGCAGCTCTTGACGGGCAGGACTTCTGCCCCCAGCGTCCCTGACCCTGGGTCAGATGTCCCACTGTCTAGTGGCCATCCAGAAAACAGGCGACGCAGGGTTCCTGCAGAGACGTCTGTTGCCTGCATTAAATACTGCCCTTCTTGTACAGCTCCATCCAGATCAATCAACTACAGAGCGACCAGGAAATAAATTTCACCCTCGCTGTAACTGTCTCCTCTTCTGGCAGTATCTTTATCTAGAGATAAAAACAAAACAAAAAAAACTGCGGATGCTGGAAATCCAAAACAAAAACAAAAACAGAATTACCTGGAAAAACTCAGCAGGTCTGGCAGCATCCGCCGATGCTGCCAGACCTGCTGAGTTTTTCCAGGTAATTCTGTTTTTGTTTTTCTTTATCTAGAGAGCCTTTTGGGATTCGGTGTCTGGAACTGTAGCAGTTTGTATGCACGCTACTCGAGCAAGTGAGCCTAGATATTACTGACATGGATGTATTTTACTAAGAGTTTGTGACCCACCATCCAGTTCTATGTGCTGTCGAGGCAGCCAGACACAGTTGGCTGGAGAAAGGAGTTGTGTGTCAAGTTGAGATGTGGAGAAATTTCTCATGTATCTGAGAGACTTGCTTTGTATCTGTGGTATTTAGAACTTTGAAAGCAAATTTGCTGGTGACATTTTTCTCCTGTGCTAGTGTGGCCAGTTTAACCCTTCCACATGTGAAAATGTTTGTCTGCCAACAGAGTCCCTGGTTTGTGCAAATTGTCTGCTCTGTGAGCAATGGACAATGTTCCAGCAAACACTCCCAGGACAGGTACAACATGGGTTAGATACAGAATAAAGCTCCCTCTGCACTGTCTCCATCAAACACTCCCAGAACAGGTACAGCACGGGGTTAGATACAGAGTAAAGTTCCCTCTACACTGTTCCATCAAACACTGCCAGGGCAGGTACAGCACGGGGTTCGATCGAGTAAAATTTCCTTTACATTGCTCAGTGCGTTATATGAAATGGGCAAATTCTCTTGTGAAACTGATCAACTTGTAACGACACAAGATTATTCTGCAGAGAAACAGCATGGACTTGATAGGCTGAATAGCTTCTTTTTCTGTCGTAAATGACTCTATGACAGTTGTGTGGGGAATCTCAGGTGTAGATCATAGCATTACTGGTGGCCAGCGCTGACAGGCTGAGTCAGGTGGATAAATGAGTTTGCTTTCAAAATGGTGACAGACCTTCCTTGATTGCTAATTGTAACAGAATTCTAAATGCATTCTGTTGCAAAACCGTAATGATTTCTCTAGAAATAACAAACAGGAAATCCTCCCACTGTACCACATTGCTAACACATTTTCCCCTCTGATGCTGAGATTAAACGAATGCCTGAGAATAAACGTTCCGTTTAAAAAGGAAGCATTGTTTTGGGCCAAGGCTCTCGTTGCTGTATGGAAATGCTGTTTGTTACATAGTGACATAAATGCAAAACTATACTCCGTTGCCTATTTGCAACTTTCTGCAATTTGAATCTGCTTTGCTGCAGTTAAACATTCAACTCACAGTCATCATGTTTCTCAAAAGAGTGATTTTCCCTGTTGCCATGGGTTACCAAATGAACCATCTTCTGGCCTGTTTGAGGTTCTGATTTCTACCAGGACTGAATTCGAACCCATCTGCTATTTCTAACCTTGACATGGACGTGTGAACACTGTTTCCAGAAACCCTTACCCTGCTCTGAGATTCCTCATCAGCTACAAACTGGTCAGTTAACATCAGAAAGGTTTAAAGACCTTCATGGGGCCTGTGCTGACCAGTAGCGGGATCAGGCTATGCCATGCTTGGCTGGGATTGGCCTGAGACATGCCTGTGCTGGGCCAGACCAGCTAACTCTTTTTCTATTTGTTCAAGGGATGTGGGCTTCGCTGGCTGGGCCAGCATTTGCTGCCCATTCCTAATTTTTTCTAGAAAGTAGCGGTGAGCTGCCTTCTTGAACCGCTGCAGTCCATGTGGTGCAGGTACACCCACAGTGCTGTTAGGGAGGGAGTTCCAGGATTTTGACCCAGTGACAGTGAAGGAACGGCCGATATATTTCCAGGTCAGGATGCTGAGTGACTTGGAGGGGAACTTCCAGGTGGTGGTGTTCCCATCTATCTGCTGCCCTTGTCCTTCTAGATGGTGGTGGTCGTGGGTTTGGAAGGTGCTGTTGAATGAGCCTTAGTGAGTTGCAGTGAATCTTGTGGATGACACACACCTGCTGCCACTGTGCATCGGTGGTGGAGGGAGTTTTTGTCATATTCATTTATGGGATGTGGACGCCATTGGCTAGGCCGACATTTATTGCCCATCCCTAATGCCCTTGAGAAGGTGGTGGTGAGCTGCCTTCTTGAACCGCTGCAGCCCATGTGCTGTAGGTACACCCACAGTGCTGTTAGGAAGTGAATGTGACCCAGTGAATGTTTAAGGTGGTGGATGGGGTGCCACTCACGCAGGCTGCTTTGTCCTGGATGGTGTTGAGCCTCATGAGTGTTCTTGGAGCTGCACTTATGTTTGGTGCTGGACACGAAGCTTATTGGTAGCCTCCTATCCAAGGTGGTGTGGATGAGGAATCAGTGTCTAGGCCGTGAGACAGACCTCTCTTCCTGGGCCCGTGTCTCCTTGCCCATAATATTTTCCCCTCTTTGCCAGGAGTTTGAACTCCCAGCTCTGGGGCTTGCTTTGATTACTTTGGTCCTTCAGAGCACCTGATGAATAAGCTGCAACAGAGCCCAAGAACCAAATGAAGAGCCGTTGATCCGAGGGCCCAGGTGACACAGCACCAAGAATCTGTGCCTCTTAAACAGACTCTTCTTCACTAGCTTCAGAAGGGGCATTCTGAGCTGAGTCAGTGGTTACTAAACCATTGCCATTTCTCCCATTCTGTCCCAGAGCTCGTTTTAGGAATCTGGTGTGAACACCCTCCACATCCACTACCCTATTGTTAGCTCCTGAGGGAGGGACCCACTCCCTCCCATTCCACAACTTCATCAGTCCCTTTCAGCTACAAGCCACTGGGTTTGTCTAACCTCCGGGCAGATGATCCTCTCTGCAGCCGGTTGGTCAGAAGCTAGTCCAGAGTTATCATTTTTCCAGGCCATTGGCATCAACCATTGAACTCTGATTGATGATTAACTGTAGCCCATGGGTGTCTGACTATCCAGAGACTCCTTTTGCATTAGAATTCGCATGGACTGGATGGGGCAAGGAGCCTCTGAACTGGTTCAATTCGTCACAGTGGCGAAGTTTGCATTTTGAGACCATAGGATGTGCTCATCACCCTCCCACTGAAAAATTGTAGCTGTGCACTGCCAGGTGGGATAATGAGGGACATAATCTGAGGCCAGTATTCCTTCCGATCATATTATCCTGGTAGTGTACCTACTCTTTAAATCCAGTGCTAGCATCAAGCACACCTGGGGCTCCCTCTACTTAACACTGACCATGTACAGGATAAGAAGGGGGAAGAGAGCAGGGGATGTTGCAGACCTGTCAGAGATAGCAGCAATTTAAGCTTTTAATTCTTGCACTCTCCCGCTCTCTCGCTTTCTCTCTCCTGCTCTCTCGCCTTCTCTCTCCCGCTCTCTCGCTTTCTCTCTCCTGCTCTCTCGCCTTCTCTCTCCCGCTCTCTCGCTTTCTCTCTCCCGCTCTCTCGCTTTCTCTCTCCTGCTCTCTCGCCTTCTCTCTCCCGCTCTCTCGCTTTCTCTCTCCCACTCTCTCGCTTTCTCTCTCCCGCTCTCTCGCTTTCTCTCTCCTGCTCTCTCGCCTTCTCTCTCCCGCTCTCTCGCTTTCTCTCTCCCGCTCTCTCGCTTTCTCTCTCCCGCTCTCTCGCCTTCTCTCTCCCGCTCTCTCGCTTTCTCTCTCCCGCTCTCTCGTTTTCTCTCTCCCGCTCTCTCGTTTTCTCTCTCCCGCTCTCTCGCCTTCTCTCTCCCGCTCTCTCGCCTTCTCTCTCCCGCTCTCTCGCCTTCTCTCTCCCGCTCTCTCGCCTTCTCTCTCCCGCTCTCTCGCCTTCTCTCTCCCGCTCTCTCGCCTTCTCTCTCCCGCTCTCTCGCCTTCTCTCTCCCGCTCTCTCGCTTTCTCTCTCCCGCTCTCACGCTCTCTCTCCCGCGCTCTCCCACTCTCTTTCTCCCAAATAGAAACCATCCTTGTTCCCTTTACCCTGTATTAAAACTTGGTCATGTGCTGAACAGTTAAAGTCTCTCGATCAAAATGTTTTGCTTGCAGGCAGGAAATGTCAGGGTTGGGGTGGGGCAAGGTGATATTTAAATTCTGCTGTATTAACCCCACCCTTGTACCTTGATCCACTGCTGGCTAATATTTAATTTGGACACAGGTTGAAGTTGGTGTAGTCACACTGGTTTCCACTCCTTCCTCCTGGCCCCAGATTGATTGATGATGGAAGACTGATGCATAGAAACAGTCTGTGCAGAGACACTAACATGCCATTCAGGACAGTCACCTCTGTGAGGAAATGTGGTGAATCATGTCAGTTGCATCCAGAGTTGTGTTTGTCTTTTGTTGGAGATTTGCATGAATTTTTCAGGGAGTGGCTGTGTTGGTGTAAATTAACCTTTGAGCAACGATCAGTGTTTTGTTGCCGTGGTAACATATATTCTTCATGCATTCAGCAGCAGAACACTAATATCAACGTTAATGTGCATTCGGGGTTTAGCTTTTCTGTAAGATTCCTCCTCATTACACCTGGCAGAGGGAGGGGACAAAACCTTGGTTGATAATTCTTTGTACTTTTTGTCTACTCCATTCTCCTTGTGATAAATGAAACTAAGCTTGGCTACAAGAGCAGGTCCCACATCCCGTGAATGAATACACAAAAGTTTAAGATGAAGATAGAATTAAAATTAAAATGAGGAATGTAAATCTCGTTGGAGTTAGCCGGATTCCATTTCCACAGTTTCAACATCAACTCCTATTTATGTAGAGCTTTCAGTGTAGAGAAACGTCCTGAAGCTCTTCATAGGAGCGTTACCAAAGAACAAACACTGACACCGAGCTAAATAAGGGGATATTTGATGCCTTAACCTAAAGCTTGGTCAAAAAGAAAGATATTAGGAGGTGCCTTAATATAGGAGAGAGAGGCGGACAGGTTGAATTACATACGTATTTAACAGATCAATCAGAGCCCAAGATTTCTGAGTCCAAACTATACAATCCAGAATAGGTTGATAAATAATGTCAGTGAAATGGCCATAGCTATCACCTTGAGAAAGAAAATAAAGAAGGGGAAATGTTAAGAATCTCAGTGTAAATGGCAATCGTTATCATAAGAAGCAAATCTATTTTAGAACAAAAATGAAAACGATGGACCTGTGGTTTATTTCCAGAATTTATTAGTAGGTGAAATGGGAATGGCAGGTCAGCAGCTGAAGGCAAGGCCACCTGGAGGGGTGTAGAAGTGGAGGAGGTTAGAGTTTGAGAGGGATGAGGTCCTGGAGGGATTTGAACATGATTTTAAAAATGTTAAAATTGAGAATGAAATGTTGTTGGACCGGAAGCCAATGGAGATCAGTGACCAGCGTGGGTGATGGGTGAACAAGACTGAGGCAAGTTGTGATATCAGCAGCAGAGTCACCTGGGGTTTATAGAGGGCGTATGATGGGAGGCTGGCCAGGACTGCATTGGAATAGTATAAGTCTGGAGCTAATTAAAGCATGGATGAGGGTTTCAGGTGCTGATGAGCTGAGGCAGGGATGGAGATGGGTGATATTATGGAGTTGGAAATAAATCTTAGTAAAGCATCAGCTATGTTGTTGGAAGCTGATCTGGAGGTCAAATACAACACCAAAGTTGTGAATGATCCTGTGCGGGTTTAGGCAGTTGCCTGGAAAAGGGATAGATCCAGTGGCGAGTGAACTGATTTTGTGGCAGGGACAGATAACAAAGGCTTTGGTCTTGTCTATATTTAATTGGAGGAAAGTTCTGCTCATTTTGCACTGGAGTCAGACAAATAGCCTGACCAAGTGGAGACAGTGGAGGAGTCGAGAGAGGTGGTGGTGAGCTGGAGCTGGGTGTTGTCAGTGTACATGTGAAAACTAATGCTGTGCTTTTGGGTGATGTCACCGAGGGGCAGCATGTAGATAAGGAATAGGAGGGGCCAAGGATAAATCCAAATGTAATGGCGCGGGAGCGGGAAGAGAAGCCATTGCAAGTGGTCCTCTGGTTACAATTAGATGAATAAGAATGGAACCGGGTGAGAGCAATACCACCCAGCTGGACCACAGAGCAGAGGCGTTGGAGGAGGAGGGTGAAGCCAACCTTGTCAGAGACCGCAGACATATCCAGAAGTCTGAGGAGGGAAAAGTAACCTTTGTCCCAGTCACATAAGGTGTCATCTGAGACTTTGACATGAGCCGTTTTGGTAAAGTGGCAGGGGTGGAAACTTGGTTGGAGATTCAAACATAGAATTCCGCAAAAGATGGGCTTTCACTATAACCTTAGTGTAACTTCATGGAACGCCCTGTTTGCATGTGTAAATGTGGCTTCCACTCCAGTACCACTGGCAGAATGGGAGAAACGGGAGGTATATTTCTAGGATTGAGGCAGCGCTGGCTGGTGAATGAGCCTTTGTCTCAATTCAAGCTCCAAATTCTTAATTTTCAACATTTAAAAAAAAATTTTCACGGGTGTCGCTGGCTGGGCCAGTATTTATTGCCCATCCCTAGTTGCCCTTGAGAAGGTGGTGGTGAGCTGCCTTCTTGAACCGCTGCAGTCCATGTGGTGTAGGTACACCCACAGCACTGTTAGGAAGGGAATTCCAGGATTTTGACCCAGTGACAGTAAAGGAACAGCGATATATTTCCAAGTCAGGATGGTGAGTGACTCGGAGAGGAATTTCCAGGTGGTGGTATTCCCATGTGCCTGCTGCCCTTGTCCTGCTAAATGATAATGATCATGGGTTTGGAAGGTGCTGTCTAAGGAGCCTTGGTGAATTCCTGCAGTGCATCTTGTGGATGGTATACACTGCTGCTACTGTGCGTTGGTGGTGGAGGGAGTGAATGTTTGCGGATGTGGTGCCAATCAAGTGGACTGCTTTGTCCTGGATGGTGTCAAGCTTCTTGAGTGTTGTGGGAGCTGCACTCATCCAGGCAAGTGGGGAGTATTCCATCACACTCCTGACTTGTGCCTTGTAGATGGTGGACAGGCTTTGGGGAGTCAGGAGATGAGTTACTCGTCGTGGGATTCCTAGCCTCTGACCTGCTCTTGTAGCCACAGTATTTATATGGCTAGTCCAGTTCAGTTTCTGGTCAATGGTAACCCCCAAGATGCTGATAGTGGGGGATTCAGCGATAGTAATGCCATTGAACATCAAGGGGCGATGGTTCAATTCTCTCTTGTTGGAGATGGTCATTGCCTGGCACTTGTGTGGCGCAAATGTTACTTGCTACTTGTCAGCCCAAGCCTGGATATTGTCCAGGTCTTGCTGCATTTGGACATGGACTGATTCAGTATCTGAGGAGTTGCAAATGATGCTGAACATTGTGCAATCATCAGCGAACATCCCCATTTCTGACCTTATGATTGAAGGAAGGTCATTGATGAAGATGGTTGGGCCGAGGACTACCCAGAGAAACTCCTGCAGTGATGTCCTGGAACTGAAATGACTGACCTCCAACAACCACAACCATCTTCCTTTGTGCTAGGTATGACTCCAACCAGCAGAGAGTTTCCCCCGATTCCCATTGACTCCAGTTTTGCTGGGGCTCCTTGATGCCACACTCGGTCAAATGTGGCCTTGATGTCAAGGGCAGTCACTCTCACCTCACCTTGGGAATTCAGCTCTTTTGTCCATGTTTGAACCAAGGCTGTAATGAGGTAAGGAGCTGAGTGACCCTGGCGAAACCCAAACTGAGCGTCAGTGAGCAGGTTATTGCTAAGGAAGTGCCGCTTGATAGCACTGTTGATGACCCTTTCCATCATTTTATTGATGATGGAGAGTAGACCGATGGGGCAGTAATTGGCCGGGTTGGATTTGTCCTGCTTTTTGTGTACAGGACATACCTGGGCAATTTTCCACATAGCCGGGTAGATGCCAGTGTTGTAGCTGTACTGGAACAGCTTGGCTAGGGGCACAGCAAGTTCTGGAGCACAAGTCTTCAGTACTATTGCCGGAGTATTGTCAGGGCCCATGGCCTTTGCAGTATCCAGTGCCTTCAGTCCTTTCTTGATATCATGTGGAGTGAATCGAATTGGCTGAAGACTGGCATCTGTGATGCTGGGGACCTCCAGAGGAGGCTGAGATGGATAATCTACTCAGCACTTCTGACTGAAGATTGTTGCAAATGCTTCAGCCTTATCTTTTGCACTGATGTGCTGGGCTCCTCCATCATTGAGGATGGGGATATTTGTGGAGTCTCCACCTCCAGTGTTGTTTAATTGTCCATCACCATTCATGACTGGATGTGGGTGCACTGCAAAGCTTAGATCTAATCCGTTGGTTGTGGGATCACTTAGCTCTGTCTATCACTTGCTGCTTATGCTGTTTGACACACAAGTAATCCTGTGTTATAGCTTCACCAGGTTGACACCTCATTTTTAGGTATGCCTGGTGCTGCTCCTGGCATGTCCTCCTGCACTCTTCATTGAACCAGGGTTGATCCCCTGTCTTGATGGTAAAGGTAGAGTGGGGGATATGCTGGGCCATGAGGTTACAGATTGTGTTCGAGTACAATTCTGCTGCTGCTGATGGCCCACAGCACCTCATGGATGCCCAGTCTTGAGTTGCTAGATCTGTTTGAAATCCACCCCATTTAGCAGAGTGGTAGTGCCACACAACAGGATGGAGGGTATCCTCAATGTGAAGACAGGACTTCATCTCCACAATGACTGTGCAGTGGTCACTCCTACCGATACTGTCATGGACAGATGCATCTGCAGCAGGCAGGTTGGTGAGGATGAGGTCAAGTATGTTTTTCCCTCTTGTTGGTTCCCTCACCACCTGCCGCAGACCCAGTCTAGCAGCTATGTCCTTTAGGACTCGGCCAGCTCGGTCAGCATTTTGGTGTCCTGTTGGTGTGAGGAATGAAATGATGTGTTTATAACATGAGTTTGAAAAAGAATTTCTCAAAAGACTAGAAAAGAAAGACTTTTCTTTCTACAGAGTCCTTTGTAATATCAGATCCCAAAGCTTCTCACAGTTAGTGAAGTATTATTAACTGTTGCTAATGTAGTAAAAGCAGCAGCTAATTTCTGCACAGCAGGATCCCATGAGCAAAAATGTGACAATGAACAGTTAAACTGTGATAAAAACAAAACAAAACTGCGGATGCTGGAAATCCAAAACAAAAACAGAATTACCTGGAAAAACTCAGCAGGTCTGGCAGCATCGGCGGAGAAGAAAAGAGTTGACGTTTCGAGTCCTCATGACCTTTCGACAGAACTAGTTCTGTCGAAGGGTCATGAGGACTCGAAACGTCAACTCTTTTCTTCTCCGCCGATGCTGCCAGACCTGCTGAGTTTTTCCAGGTAATTCTGTTTTTGTTTTTAACAGTTAAACTGTGTTTAGTGATGCTGGTTGAGGAATAATTATAGATCAAGACCTTGGACATACTCCCCTACTCTTCTTCGAACAGTGGTCGTGGGATCATTCAAGTCCACCACAGAAGGCAGGCCAAGTTTAATGACCCGTCTCAAAAACAGTACCTGCAATAATGCAGCACGCCCCCAATACTGCCCTCTGACGCTGCGGTGCTCCCTTTATATTGAGCCTCTGACAATACAGTGCCCCCTTGGCACCGGTCTCGAACCACACAGCGCCCCTTCGGACTGCGCAGCGCCCCCTCGGATGGCACTGAGCCCCCTCAGACCGCGCGGTGCCCCCTCGGACCATGCAGCCCCCCCCCCCCCCCAGGACAGTGTGGCGCCCCCCCCGGACAGTGTGGCGCCCCCCCGGACAGTGTGGCGCCCCCCCGGACCGTGCGGCGCCCCCCCGGACCGTGCGGCGCCCCCCCGGACCGTGCGGCGCCCCCCCCGGACCGTGCGGCGCCCCCCCGGACCGTGCGGCGCCCCCCCGGACCGTGCGGCGCCCCCCCGGACCGTGCGGCGCCCCCCCGGACCGTGCGGCGCCCCCCCGGACCGTGCGGCGCCCCCCCCGGACCGTGCGGCGCCCCCCCGGACCGTGCGGCGCCCCCCCGGACCGTGCGGCGCCCCCCCGGACCGTGCGGCGCCCCCCCGGACCGTGCGGCGCCCCCCCGGACCGTGCGGCGCCCCCCCGGACCGTGCGGCGCCCCCCCCGGACCGCGCGACGCCCCTTCGGACCGCGCGACGCCCCCTCTGACCGCACGACGCCCCCTCGGACCGTGCGGCCCCCCTCGGACCGCGCGGCGCCCCCTCGGACCGCGCGGCGCCCCCTCGGACCACGCGGCGCCCCCTCGGACCGCGCAACGCCCCCTCGGACCGCGCGGCGCCCCCTCGGACCGTGCGGCCCCACCTCGGACCATGTGGTGCCCCCTCGGACCGCGCAGTGCCCCCTCGGCACTGCCCTCGGTGTCAGTTGAGATTATGTTTAAAATTCTAGACTGGGTTTTGAAACCACAATGTGAACACTTTTGGGTTTGATACCATGATGAAGCTATGAAACCAAAGTCTAATGAAACCCAATTTAGTTTGCCAAATGCAATTAATGTTTGGACTAGGACTACCCAGCTTCTGAAGGATATAAATAGAAACAACTGACACTTGTGAACTGGTGCTGAGGCAAAAGCTTAACTTTAAGATTTTTCTCAAAATTCTCAAAGGAGGAACGAGTTGGGGTTGGTGTTCCTGGACTGGAGTATGGAGAAAGAGGTTCCAGAATTTTGCCCATGATCACTACTCAGACTCTCATTTCAATCAGAAAGGGATTTTATTCCCATGCGGGAGCACAAAGTCAGGCTATTCTTCCCAGTGCAGTACTGAGGGAATGCTGCACCGTTAGAGAGTGAGTATTGAGGGAGTGCTGCACTGTCGGAGGGTCAGTACTGAGGGAGTGCCGCAGTGTCGGAGAGTCAGTACTGAAGGGGCGCTGCACTGTCGGAGGGTCAGTACTGAGGGAGCACTGCACTGTCGGAGGGTCAGTACTGAGGAACTGCTGCACTGTCGAAGGGTCAGTACTGAGGGGGTGCCGCCCTGTCGGAGGATCAGCACTGAGGGAGTGCTGCACTGTCAGAGGGTCAGCACTGAGAGAGTGCCGCACTGTCTTATAGATGTCACATTAAATCAAGGCCTTGTTTGCTCTATTGAATGGATGTAAAAGATCCCACAGCCAAGATTTCAGAGAAGAATAGGGTGTTTTCTCAGGCGTCCAGGTCCATATTTATCCCTCAACCCTGAATATTTAATAATTTATATCAGACATTCATTGCCTTGGCTGGTTATCACCAAGTCACGTGTTTGAGGTATTGGAAGAGCTTGTGTCTAACAGAACCCAACAACAATAATACTCTTCGTGAGAGCAGATAGAATCCTGGAAAAATACTCAACATCAGCCCTGCTCAGATACTGGTCCAACTGTGAAATAATCAGACCACAGTTCAGTAAATATTTATATCTAATCTGTACTGAGTCAGGGTAATGATTCATTGACCGCTCATGGCAGTAATTCTCCAGCCCACATTCACTTAACTTGGTTGTGGAGTAGACGTTCTCTGCAGGGGTTCTGATATTGGATCTTGGAGGAGAGAGGAAGGTCAAGCAGTGCGTGTAATCGGGAATTCAATCAATATTTCACCTGCAAAATGAGCTCCAGTCACTGACCATTTCAGTGTAGCCATTGTGTATCTACACTCTGGTCAAGCTTTCTTACTTTGGTCTCTTGGACCTTCTCTCTCTCTCTCTCTCCCTCTCTCTCTCTTGCACACACACACGCACACACATCCCTTCCCATCAGCTCACCACAATTCCACTTCTGTTTAGCTAAATAATTCCGTTTGCATCTTATTGTCCCTTTGCTTTGCTTACTCTACTCTATTTATCTTTCTCATTCGTACAATCCACAGGATTTCAGACTCAGTTCAGCCCCTTGCAACTCCAGCAGTTGGATCTGAATTCTCATCGCTCCCTGGGCTCTTCCTGTGCCCGAGTCAATTTATGCAAATGCTTCCCTGGGAATTAAGACTTTCCATGCAGAGTGGAACTTCCTTCAGAGGCAAAGTACTGGAGGCCATTGATGTTGGGGTGGAAAAAATGGGGCTCCCTTGAAAGTAAAACCGAGGTTCCAGTGTAAAATATGTGAACAAAATAAATTGTGTATGTTGGGGTTTAGTAGCATTAAATGACGAGATTTTGTCTGGTTCCACAGCCATTGCTTGCCAGAGAGAATTCATTGCTGTTCATCCATCACAGTGTTACTGAGTGACACGATTGGGCATGGGCTGATGGGATGTACTGCAGCAGTTTTACACTGGTGGAAATCTGGTCAACGGAGAGGGTCCTTTAAGAGCCGTTGTTCTCAGTTTGTACTAAACTGGAGCTGGCTGTGTGAACAAGCTGTCAGAATGAAGTCTTGGTTTCCACACCTCGGTGAAGTGGTCATGTTATCGCAGCTCCGCACACACAAATTGATGCAGCGACATTATGAACTGACGGTGCTAAGAGCACAGGCACACAAAACAGGCTGGGACCATCCAATGTGGAATTTTCACTGCAAAGCCAGCCCTGTTTAATCAGTAACGTGTTTTCCTGGGGTTGGCTGTTTCTGATGGGACCACTTTGGGATTGCTGCAACAGAGATGTCTCCTGGAGTGTCCTTGTTTGAGGTTGAGTTGGGGGTGGGGGGGGAGAATTACCATTGACCAGAAACTGAACTGAACTAGCCATATAAATTCTGTGGCTACAAGAGCAGGTCAGAGGCTAGGAATCCTGCAGTGAGTAACTCACTTCCTGATTTCCCAAATCCTGTCCACCATCTACAAGGCACAAGTCAGGAGTGTGATGGAATACTTCCCACTTGCCTGGATGAGTGCAGCTCCCACAACACTCAAGAAGCTTGACACCATCCAGGACAAAGCAGCCCACTTGATTGGCACCACATCCACAAACATTCACTCCCTCCACCACCGACGCACAGTAGCAGCAGTGTGTACCATCTACAAGATTCACTGCAGGAATTCACCAAGGCTCCTTCGACAGCACCTTCCAAACCCATGACATCTACCGTCTAGAAGGACAAGGGCAGCAGATAGATGGGAACACCACCACCTGGAAATTCTCTTCCAAGTCACTCACCATCCTGACTTGGAAATATATCGCCGTTCCTTCACTGTCGCTGGGTCAAAATCCTGGAACTCCCTCCCTAACAGCACTCTGGGTGTACCTACACCACATGGACTGCAGCGGTTCAAGAAGGCAACTCACCACCACCTTCTCAAAGGCAATTAGAGATGGACAATAAATGCTGGCCCAGCCAGTGCAGCCCACATCCCAAAAACAAATTAAAAATAAGACGACTGTTCTCTTTTTGCAGTTGATGAGATCCTTTCCCTGTCTTCCATAACTTTAGCACCTTTCACCACCTCAGGAATTCCCAAAGTGTCTTATAGACAATCAAATCATTCTTTGAGGTGGAGTCACTGTAATAAGCCAGTTTGGACCCAATGTGGTCCAATAATCTGTTTTCATGATGTTGGCTGAGTGTAAAATCTTGGCCAGAACAGTGGGGGAGAACCTCCCTGATTTTCTTCCAAATTTGGCCATGGGATCTTCTGACTTTCACCTGAGGGGCAGACAGGCCTTGGTTTAACATTTCAAAAAAAAACAGCATCTCTGCTGATGCAGCACTCCCTTAGTACTGACCCTCTGATAGTGCAGCACTCCCTTAGTACTGACCCTCTGACAGTGCAGCACTCCCTCAAGACTGACCCTCTGACAGTGCGGCGCTCCCTCAGCACTGACCCTCCGACAGTGCAGCACTCCCTCAGTACTGACCCTCCGACAGTGTGGCGCTCCCTCAGTACTGACCCTCTGACAGTGTGGCGCTCCCTCAGTACTGACCCTCCGACAGTGTGGCGCTCCCTCAGTACTGACCCTCCGACAGTGCGGCGCTCCCTCAGTACTGACTCTCCGACAGTGCAGCGCTCCCTCGGCACTGACCCTCTGAAAATGCAGCATTCCCTTGGCACTGACCCTCCGACAGTGCCGCCCTCCCTCGGCACTGACCCTCCGACAGTGCCGCCCTCCCTCTGCACTGACCCTCCGACAGTGCCGCCCTCCCTCAGCACTGACCCTCCGACAGTGCGGCCCTCCCTCGGCACTGACCCTCTGACAGTGCGGCCCTCTCTCACTACTGACCCTCCGACAGTGCGGCCCTCCCTCGGCACTGACCCTCCGACAGTGCGGCCCTCCCTCGGCACTGACCCTCCGACAGTGCGGCCCTCCCTCTGCACTGACCCTCCGACAGTGCGGCCCTCCCTCGGCACTGACCCTCCGACAGTGCGGCCCTCCCTCGGCACTGACCCTCCAACAGTGCGGCGCTCCCTCGGCACTGACCCTCCGACAGTGCGGCGCTCCCACGGCACTGACCCTCCAACAGTGCGGCGCTCCCACGGCACTGCACTGAGGTATCACCCTGCTCAAGTCTCTGGAATGGCATCTGAATTTATGGCTTCTGATTCTGAGGTGTGTGTGTGTGCGTGTGTGTTACCTGCTGTCCCACAGATTGCACATTGAAACCACCAGAACAATCCATCATAGTGACGACAGAGTTGGAAATGCGAGGGATTAACTAACAGAATGTACCAGGCCCTGGGGCAGTATGTGAACCGGGGCAATAGCGCAGGAATGACAGGCATGTCTCCAGGCATTAAGTTTCGCTGCTTTTGCTAACTCTGTGCACATAATCACTGACCTTCAACTTCAGAATTCAAGGTGAAGCCTGTTCCAGTCAAGCAGCTGTTGACTGCAACTTGCACGCTGGAATTTATTAGACTGTTAAGGGAATAGATCCCTGGTGATTTTTTTTTGTCACCTCGATTCTTGTAGAAGCTGTGAGGAATAATCAAGAGACAATGGACCCCAGGGGTGAGCAATAAAATGTCACATTCCTGCTGGTTTCAAAGCTTTAAATAGGCTGTGTCTCCCTAAAACTCTTCCTCCCCGCTTCAGATGCACCTGAAAAGCCACCTCTTTGTTTTTGAACTTGTTTTTAGTCACCTGATCTAACGATTCTTTGGTTGGATGTCGATTTTTGTTTGAATTATGCATGAATTATACTATGTAAAGTACCTTGATTATTCTCATACACTGAAGGTGCCATTGTAAATGCAAGCTTTTTTTATATCCTTTCATGAGATATGAGTATCGCAGGCAAGTCCAGCATTTGTTGCCCATCGCAAATTTCCCTTGAACCGAGTGGCTTGCTATGGCCATTTCAGAGGACAGTTAAAAGTCAATCCCATTGCTGTGGGTCTGGAGTCATATGTAGGCCAGACCAGCTAAGGACAGCAGATTTCCTTCCCTTAAAGACATTGTTGTATTTGACAGAAGTGAATGACAAATTAAAAATGAATCCAACTTAAAATTAGCTTTAAGACAAGGTGACACAGCATTAAGTACAGTTTGGGTGTTATACTTGTTTAATGATGAGAAAACTCTCCCTACATCGCTCTCTAAGCTGTGCAATCCTAGGCAGTTTAGAACCCCACCTCTGTGCTAAAAGAGGAATATAACTGCATGGAGTTATTTAAGATCAAAATGTTAACCTCACAATCCTTTTGACCAGAATGGCTCTGAAATAGAAACCAGAAATCGGGTTTTAGGGAAACCCACCTCAGCCTGTAATCAGGACATTTTTAATTCTCTGGCAGGAAGTAAGGTTTTCAGTTTGACGGAGCAACTTTGATTTTTTATTTGAGTCCCTGGCTGTTTTTTTTAGGGGAATGGGGGTGTTAATTCCTGTCTTCCTATCTCCCTGCTGTCTCCAGGCTGCAGCCCAGCACTGGACCAGTAGATTCATGTCAGGAACAGCTGGATACTGTGCTGGGTAACAGCTGGATATTGGGGATGGTGAGATCAGACAGGGTGAAGAACTCTTCATTCAAGCTGCCGATGGGATTGTGAGAGCAGTGAAGAAGATCAGGGGTGGTCCTGTAGGGTCTGCCTCTACCTCGTCTCCTTGCTCACCTCCCCCTCCCTCACCCTCCACTCTCCCCCTCCCTCGCCCTCCACTCTCCCCCTCTCTCGCCCTCCGCTCTCCCCCTCCCTCACCCTCCGCTCCAATCTCATGTTTACAGATTAGTTTAGTACCAGCTTTCATGTAGCAGCACCTTCCTGTTTTTTACATTTCACTCCCAAGTTTGTTACTCACTCAGACAGCCTGCTTTCTCCTCACTGCTTCAGACAGTGAATCATCTGTGGAGAAAATGCTCAGTGTCCCTGCCAAGATATAACTCAATCCAGGTGCTCAGACTCCACACGGAATGTGCTACTCAACTGTGAGATAGAATCCATTCACTCTCCTCACAGCCCTTTCACCGCTGGGGGAAGAAATGCTCCCAATCCCCTCACTTTGCACATCATCCTGAATTCCTTCCTGAAATTGTGCACAGGGCTACCATTTTGACATTACGTGCAGTGGCCAAGCAACAGGAGGTTGTGATTCTTCTGTTTTTTGGCCTTTTAAAGTGGCCCATCAGACGGTTGTATGGGAGAGGTTAAGACGGCAGGCAGCCTGTTAACAGACTCGGAGCTCCCAGACTTGCCCACTGTATAGCAGCTGTTGCCACATACCCATAACAGCATTAACATGAAACTTTATACTTGTCTTTGCCTTGGTCTGGAATTTGTTGTCCTTGTTCACCTAGAGCGGTGGATTCAGGAGGAGAGGGTGAGCCTCAAACTTGGACCTCTGTTGGTTCAGCTGGGATGATAAGCATCACCTACTTTGCTAAATAGCAGAATACAGAGCCAGGTTTGCTGCACCTTACCCCTATCCATCACTCCCCGCCCCCCCACACCCCACACCCCGGTGGACTGCATAAATGTGAACTCCAGCTTTTGATTAGACTGGGGGGAGGGGAGAACATTCTCACTAACAAAACAACAAACGAAGCAATGTGTTGCTGTTTATAAAGAATGATGCAGCACAGGGAAGGCCATTCAGCCTCTTGAAGCTGTGTTAGCTTTGAAAGAGCTACTCAGTTAATCCTGCACCCTGTCCCTGTCCTTTCCCCATATCCTTATAATCTTTTCCTAATTCTTTTAGAAAGTTATTATTCAATCTACTTCCGCTACATCTTCAGACAGCGTGTTCCAGATCATCATAACTTGTCATGAGATATTTCCTCGTCAGTTATCCAGCTCTTTTGCCAAAATAAAAGCAAAATACTGCAGATGCTGAAAACCCAAAACAAAGATTGCTGGAAAAACTCAGCAGGTCTGACATCATCTGTGGAGAGGAAGAGAGTGTTAACGTCTTGAGTCCGTATGACTCTTCTTCAAAACTTCTGATGAAGAGTCATACGGACTCGAGATGTTAACTCTCTCTTCCTCTCCACAGATGCTGTCAGACCTGCTGAGTTTTTCCAGCTATTTTTGTTTTGGGTTTTTTTGCCAATTACCTTCAACCCTCTGGTTGTCAGCCAACTACCAGTTTCTCCTTACTTACTTGAACAAAACAGTTCAGAATTTTAAATTCCTCTGACCAGTCTCTCCTTAACTCTCTCTGTTCTAAGATGAGCAATAATTGTACTTTCTGAAATGTACAGGCGTTACACGAATCTGAAATATTTTGTTCTGAGAAACAAATTCAAATGTAGTAATGTGAACTGAAACAGCATTTGAAATACAGAGCTGGCCAGTCAGTGCATGAAATATACAGGGCTGGCCAGTCAGTGCGTGAAATATATGGGGCTGGCCATCAGTGCGTGAAATATACGGGGCTGGCCAGTCAGTGCGTGAAATATACGGGGCTGGCCAGTCAGTGCGTGAAATATATGGGGCTGGCCGGTCAGTGCGTGAAATATACGGGGCTGGCCAGTCAGTGCGTGAAATATATGGGGCTGGCCGGTCAGTGCGTGAAATATACAGGGCTGGCCAGTCAGTGCGTGAAATATACGGGGCTGGCCGGTCAGTGTGTGAAATATATGGGGCTGGCCGGTCATTGCGTGAAATATACGGGGCTGACCGGTCATTGCGTGAAATATACAGGGCTGACCGGTCAGTGTGTGAAATATACAGGGCTGACCGCTCAGTGTGTGAAATATACGGGGCTGACCGGTCAGTGCGTGAAATATATGGGGCTGACCGGTCAGTGCGTGAAATATATGGGGCTGACTGGTCAGTGCGTGAAATATATGGGGCTGACCGGTCAGTGCGTGAAATATACGGGGCTGACTGGTCAGTGCATGAAATACAGGCCTTGCCGGTCAGTGCGTGAAATATACAGGCCTGGCTGGTTGGTGCGTGAAATATACGGGGCTGGCCGGTCAGTGTGTGAAATATACGGGGCTGACCGGTCAGTGTGTGAAATATACGGGGCTGACCGCTCAGTGTGTGAAATATACAGGGCTGACCAGTCAGTGCGTGAAATATACAGGACTGACCAGTCAGTGTGTGAAATATACAGGGCTGGCTGGTCAGTGCGTGAAATATATGGGGCTGGCCGGTCAGTGTGTGAAATATACGGGGCTGGCTGGTCAGTGTGTGAAATATACAGGGCTGACCGGTCAGTGCTTGAAATATACGGGGCTGGCCAGTCAGTGCATGAAATATACAGGGCTGACTGGTCAGTGCTTGAAATACAGAGCTGGCCGGTCAGTGCGTGAAATATACGGGGCTGGCCGGTCAGTGCGTGAAATATACAGGGCTGGCCGGTCAGTGCGTGAAATATACGGGGCTGACCGGTCAGTGCGTAAAATATACGGGGCTGACCGGTCAGTGTGTGAAATATACGGGGCTGACCGGTCAGTGCATGAAATATATGGGGCTGACCGGTCAGTGCGTGAAATACGGGGCTGACCGCTCAGTGCGTGAAATATACGGGGCTGACCGCTCAGTGTGTGAAATATACAGGGCTGGCCAGTCAGTGCGTGAAATATACAGGGCTGACCGTCAGTGCTTGAAATACAGAGCTGGCCGGTCAGTGCCTGAAATATACAGGGCTGGCCGGTCAGTGCGTGAAATATACGGGGCTGGCCGGTCAGTGTGTGAAATATACAGGGCTGACCGGTCAGCGTGTGAAATATATGGGGCTGACCGGTCAGTGTGTTAAATATATGGGCTGACCGGTCAGTGTGTGAAATATACGGGGCTGACCGGTCAGTGTGTGAAATATACGGGCCTGACTGGTCAGTGTGTGAAATATACGGGCCTGACCGGTCAGTATGTGAAATACAGGCCTTGCCTGTCAGTGCGTGAAATATACAGGCCTGGCTGGTCGGTGCGTGAAATATACAGGCCTGGCTGGTCGGTGCGTGAAATATACGGGGCTGACCGGTCAGTGTGTGAAATATACGGGGCTGGCCGGTCAGTGCGTGAAATACAGGCCTTGCCGGTCAGTGCGTGAAATATGGGCCTGGCCAGTCAGTGTGTTAAATATACGGGCTGACCGGTCAGTGCGTAAAATATACGGGGCTGACCGGTCAGTGTGTGAAATATACGGGGCTGACCGGTCAGTGTGTGAAATATACGGGGCTGACCGGTCAGTGTGTGAAATATACAGGCCTGACCGGTCAGTGTGTGAAATATACGGGGCTGACCGGTCAGTGTGTGAAATATACGGGGCTGACCGGTCAGTGCGTGAAATACGGGGCTGGCCGATCAGGTTCTGAAAGAGGTTGGTGTTTTGGATGGGTCTTTATTGGATTGGCCCCTTTGCCGGTTCACAGTGTAATGATTTTCCCCAATAGTATTATTCTTTTCTGTAAACTTACTATAGGCTTGGCTTGCAGTAGATGCCTGTTTGATGATGTATTGCAAATGGAGTGTAGCAGAACAGAGGAAGCTCACGTTCACTTTCTTCCACAGTATTTCAGCCAAAGCAAAGCTGGAATGAAGTACTTTTTGAAGTGTAGTCACTGTTGTAATGTAGGAAGCAAAGGAACCAGTTTGTACACAGCAAGCTCCAACAAACAGTGGAGTCATTATGGCACAGAAGAAGACCATTTGTTCCTTCGAATCAGTGCAGGCTCCCTGTCGAACAAGCCAGTGAGTTCCATTCCCTCACTGTAGCCCTGCAAGTTTGTTTCCCTCAAGTGTTCATTCAGTTTCCTTTTTAAATCATTTATCGCCTCTGCTTCCACCACCCTCTTAGGCAGCGAGTTCCAGGTCATTATCACATTCTGTGTAAAAAGAAGCTTATCCTTAAATCTCCTTATACATTAAACCTGTATCTCCTCATTTGTGTATCATCAGTCAGACAAATTACCAGATCAACTCAGTTTGGTGATGTATGTGGGATAAATATTGGCCAGATCACCAAGGGGAACTCCCCTTCTTCAAATAGTACCATGGGATCTTTTATGTTCACCTGTGATACCAGACGGGACTAATATCCGATCTATGAGAGCGCGGCACTCTCCTAGTACTGACCCTCTGACAGTGCAGCACTCTCTCAGTACTAACCCTCTGACAGTGCAGCACTCTCTCAGTACTAACCCTCTGACAGTGCAGCACTCTCTCAGTATTAACCCTCCAATGATGCAGCTCTCCCTCAGTACCAACAGTGCAGCTCTCCCTCAGTACTGACCCTCCGACAGTGCAGCACTCTCTCAGTATTAACCCTCCAATGATGCAGCACTCCCTCAGTACTGACCTTCCAATGGTGCAGCACTCCCTCAGTACTGACCCTCCGACAGTGCAGCACTCCCTCAGTACTGACCCTCCGACAGTGCAGCTCTCCCTCAGTACTGACCCTCCAGACTGCTGTCTTAGTACTGACCCTCTGATGGTGTGGTGCTCCCTCAGCACTGACCCTCCAACCCTCAGTACAGATGAGGGATGGAAAAAGGGCATGAGGGGGTCAGAGAGGATTGGGTGGATGAGAGGGGATTTATTGCAATTGCTGAGGTTTGATGGGTGGAGGCCATGGAGAGATTTTAAGTGACATCACACTGCCATAGGGGAAAAGAAACCAAATAAACAGAGACATCGGCATGGGATTTGGGAAGTCTGCAGCTTGCAGAAGGAAGTAAAGAACAAGTTTGATTTCCTAGGAGCATCAGGAGTGTATTTGGGTTTGTTGCACGTTCTCAGCTCTCTTCTCTAACTCGAAATATTCATAAGTCTTTCATGATATGAAAGAAATGTTGTCCAAATTTTGTAAATTGCTTTGAGTCAGAGGGTTAAAACCTGATTGACCTGTTTCCGAGATTCCAAGTACAGTTTGTGAACCTGTGGTTTTCATTTGTTCTATTCCTGACATTTACTTCAATCTTCAGTTTATCAATTCTGCGATTGACAGTCCAAAAATAAAATAAACACTCGCAGGACAGGTACAGCACGGAGTTAGATACAGAGTAAACTCCCTCTGTCCCCATCAAACACTCCCAGGACAGGTACAGCACAGGGTTAGATACAGAGTAAAGCTCCCTCTACACCGTCCCCATCAAACACTCCCAGGACAGGTACAGCACGGGGTTAGATACAGAGTAAAGCTCCCTCTACACCGTCCCCATCAAACACTCCCAGGACAGGTACAGCACGGGGTTAGATACAGAGTAAATCTCCCTCTACACCGTCCCCATCAAACACTCCCAGGACAGGTACAGCACGGTGTTAGATAGAGAGTAAAGCTCTCTCTACACTGTCCCCATCAAACACTCCCAGGGCAGGTACAGCACGGGGTTAGATACAGAGTAAACTCCCTCTGTCCCCATCAAACACGCCCAGGACAGGTACAGCACGGGGTTAGATACAGAGTAAAGCTCCCTCTACACCGTCCCCATCAAACACTCCCAGGACAGGTACAGCACGGGGTTAGATACAGAGTAAAGCTCCCTCTACACTTTCCCCATCAAACACTCCCAGGACAGGTACTGCACTAACGTGAGTGACTTACTGAAATAAGTAATTAAAGTAATTGATATGATTTATATATATTTTGCTTCAGGTGCTACGAAGGAGATTGGTTCAGCTCTGACCAGGATGTGTATGAGGCATCGCAGTATCGAGTCAAGGCTGAAGCAGCTCACTGTGTAAGTCTGTTTCATATGTTACTCTGGTTTTCTAAAACAAAGCTCTGTCCGTTGATCTCTCACTTGGTCTCACTATCTCAGTCTCTTATTCTTACTCTCTTGGTTTCATCTTCCTTTCTCTCTCTCTCACAGGTGTGTAAACTTTCTCTCTCAAATCCCCATCACTTACTAACTTGTTTTTTCTTTCTTTTCCGGAAACAGCGCTCTGACTGACAGTTTGATAAACCCTCTCGAGGGGCGGATTGAGGAGTGGAAGAAAATTGCTAACCAACTGGACAAAGACCATGCCAAAGGTAACTGATCCGGCCCAGCTCCCTCACTCACTACCCAGCTCCCTCACGCACTACCCAGCTCCCTCACTCACCACCCAGCCCGGCTCCCTCACTCACTACCCAGCCCAGCTCCCTCACTCACTACCCAGCCTGGTGCCCTCACTCACTACCCAGCTCCCTCACTCACTACCCAGCTCCCTCACTCACTCACCACTCAGCCCAGCTCCCTCACTCACTACCCAGCTCCCTCACTCACTCACCACTCAGCCCAGCTCCCTCACTCACTACCCAGCTCCCTCACTCACTACCCAGCCCAGTGCCCTCACTCACCACCCAGCCCAGCTCCCTCACTCACCACCCAGCCCAGTGCCCTCACTCACCACCCAGCCCAGCTCCCTCACTCACCACCCGGCCTGGAGCCCTCACTCACCACCCAGCCCAGCTCCCTCAATCACCACCCAGCCCAGTGCCCTCACTCACCACCCAGCCCAGCTCCCTCACTCACCACCCAGCCCAGTGCCCTCACTCACCACCCAGCCCAGCTCCCTCACTCACCACCCGGCCTGGAGCCCTCACTCACCACCCAGCCCAGCTCCCTCACTCACCACCCAGCCCAGTGCCCTCACTCACCACCCAGCCCAGCTCCCTCACTCACCACCCGGCCTAGTGCCCTCACTCACCACCCGGCCCAGCTCCCTCACTCACTACCCAGCCTGGTGCCCTCACTCACTACCCAGCTCCCTCACTCACCACCCAGCCCAGCTCCCTCACTCACTACCCAGCCCGGTGCCCTCACTCACTACCCAGCTCCCTCACTCACTACCCAGCCCAGCTCCCTCACTCACCACCCAGCCTGGTGCCCTCACTCACTACCCAGCTCCCTCACACTACCCAGCCCAGCTCCCTCACTCACCACCCAGCCCAGCTCCCTCACTCACCACCCAGCCTGGTGCCCTCACTACCCAGCTCCCTCACTCACCACCCAGCCCAGCTCCCTCACTCACTACCCAGCTCGGTGCCCTCACTCACTACCCAGCTCCCTCACTCACTACCCAGCCCAGCTCCCTCACTCACCACCCAGCCTGGTGCCCTCACTCACTACCCAGCTCCCTCATTCACCACCCAGCCTGGTGCCCTCACTCACTACCCAGCTCCCTCACTCACCACCCAGCACAGCTCCCTCACTCACCACCCAGCCTGGTGCCCTCACTCACCACCCAGCCCAGCTCCCTCACTCACTACCCAGCTCCCTCACTCACTACCGAGCCCAGTGCCCTCACTTACCACCCAGCCCAGCTCCCTCACTTACCACCCAGCCCAGCTCCCTCACTCACTACCCAGCCCAGCTCCCTCACTCACCACCCAGCACCCTCACTCACTACCCAGCACCCTCACTCACTCACCACCCAGCCCAGTGCCCTCACTCACCACCCAGCCCAGCTCCCTCACTCACCACCCTGCCCACTCCCTCACTCACCACCCGGCCCAGCTCCCTCACTCACTACCCAGCCTGGTGCCCTCACTCACTTCCCAGCTCCCTCACTCACCACCCGGCCCAGTGCCCTCACTCACCACCCGGCCCAGTGCCCTCACTCACCACCCAGCCCAGCTCCCTCACTCACCACCCAGCCTGGTGCCCTCACTCACCACCCAGCCCAGTGCCCTCACTCACCACCTGGCCCAGCTCCCTCACTCACTACCCAGCTCCCTCACTCACTCACCACCCAGCCCAGCTCCCTCACTCACCACCCAGCCTGGTGCCCTCACTCACTACCCAGCTCCCTCACTCACCACCCAGTGCCCTCACTCACTACCCAGCCCAGTGCCCTCACTCACCACACAGCCCAGCTCCCTCACTCACTACCCAACCCAGCTCCCTCACTCACTACCCAGCTCCCTCACTCACTACCCAGCATCCTCACTCAATCACCACCCAGCCAAGCTCCCTCACTCACTACCCAGCCTGGTGCCCTCACTCACTACCCAGCTCCCTCACTCACCAACCAGCCCAGCTCCCTCACTCACCACCCAGCCCAGCTCCCTCACTCACCAGCCAGCCCACTCCCTCACTCACCACCCAGCCCACTCCCTCACTCACTACCCAGCTCCCTCACACCACCCAGCCCACTCCCTCACTCACCACCCAGCCTGGTGCCCTCACTCACCAACCAGCCCAGCTCCCTCACTCACCACCCAGCCCAGCTCCCTCACTCACTACCCAGCCCAGCTCCCTCACTCACCACCCAGTGCCCTCACTCACTACCCAGCCCGGTGCCCTCACTCACCACCCAGCCTGGTGCCCTCACTCACTACCCAGCCCAGTGCCCTCACTCACCACACAGCCCAGCTCCCTCACTCACTACCCAGCCCAGCTCCCTCACTCACTACCCAGCTCCCTCACTCACTACCCAGCATCCTCACTCACTCACCACCCAGCCCAGCTCCCTCACTCACCACCCAGCCTGGTGCCCTCACTCACTACCCAGCTCCCTCACTCACCACCCAGCCCAGCTCCCTCACTCACCACCCTGCCCACTCCCTCACTCACCACCCGGCCCAGCTCCCTCACTCACCACCCAGCCTGGTGCCCTCACTCACTACCCAGCTCCCTCACTCACCACCCAGCCCAGCTCCCTCACTCACCACCCAGCCTGGTGCCCTCACTCAGTAACCAGCTCCCTCACTCACCACCCAGCCCAGCTCCCTCACTCACCACCCAGCCCAGCTCCCTCACTCACCACCCAGCCTGGTGCCCTCACTCACTACCCAGCTCCCTCACTCACCACCCAGCCCAGCTCCCTCACTCACCACCCAGCCCAGCTCCCTCACTCACTACCCAGCCCACTCCCTCACTCACCACCCAGCCCACTCCCTCACTCACTACCTAGCTCCCTCACTCACCACCCAGCCCACTCCCTCATTCACCACCCAGCCTGGTGCCCTCACTCACCACCCAGCCCAGCTCCCTCACTCACCACCCAGCCCAGCTCCCTCACTCACTACCCAGCCCAGCTCCCTCACTCACTACCCAGCCTGGTGCCCTCACTCACTACCCAGCTCCCTCACTCACCACCCAGCCCAGCTCCCTCACTCACCACCCAGCCCAGCTCCCTCACTCACCACCCGGCCCAGCTCCCTCACTCACTACCCAGCTCCCTCACTCATCACCCAGCCCAGCTCCCTCATTCACTACCCAGCCCAGCTCCCTCACTCACTACCCAGCCCAGCTCCCTCACTCACTACCCAGCCCAGCTCCCTCACTCACTACCCAGCCCAGCTCCCTCACTCACTACCCAGCCCAGCTCCCTCACTCACCACCCAGCCTGGTGCCCTCACTCACCACCCGGCCCAGCTCCCTCACTCAGCACCCAGCCCGGTGCCCTCACTCACCACCCGGCCCGGTGCCCTCACTCAGCACCCAGCCTGGTGCCCTCACTCACTACCCAGCCCAGCTCCCTCACTCACCAGCCAGCCCACTCCCTCACTCACCACCCAGCCCACTCCCTCACTCACTACCCAGCTCCCTCACACCACCCAGCCCAGCTCCCTCACTCACCACCCAGCCCAGCTCCCTCACTCACCACCCAGCCCAGCTCCCTCACTCACCAGCCAGCCCACTCCCTCACTCACCACCCAGCCCACTCCCTCACTCACTACCCAGCTCCCTCACACCACCCAGCCCACTCCCTCACTCACCACCCAGCCTGGTGCCCTCACTCACCAACCAGCCCAGCTCCCTCACTCACCACCCAGCCCAGCTCCCTCACTCACTACCCAGCCCAGCTCCCTCACTCACCACCCAGTGCCCTCACTCACTACCCAGCCCGGTGCCCTCACTCACCACCCAGCCTGCTGCCCTCACTCACTACCCAGCCCAGTGCCCTCACTCACCACACAGCCCAGCTCCCTCACTCACTACCCAGCCCAGCTCCCTCACTCACTACCCAGCTCCCTCACTCACTACCCAGCATCCTCACTCACTCACCACCCAGCCCAGCTCCCTCACTCACCACCCAGCCTGGTGCCCTCACTCACTACCCAGCTCCCTCACTCACCACCCAGCCCAGCTCCCTCACTCACCACCCTGCCCACTCCCTCACTCACCACCCGGCCCAGCTCCCTCACTCACCACCCAGCCTGGTGCCCTCACTCACTACCCAGCTCCCTCACTCACCACCCAGCCCAGCTCCCTCACTCACCACCCAGCCTGGTGCCCTCACTCAGTAACCAGCTCCCTCACTCACCACCCAGCCCAGCTCCCTCACTCACCACCCAGCCCAGCTCCCTCACTCACCACCCAGCCTGGTGCCCTCACTCACTACCCAGCTCCCTCACTCACCACCCAGCCCAGCTCCCTCACTCACCACCCAGCCCAGCTCCCTCACTCACTACCCAGCCCACTCCCTCACTCACCACCCAGCCCACTCCCTCACTCACTACCTAGCTCCCTCACTCACCACCCAGCCCACTCCCTCATTCACCACCCAGCCTGGTGCCCTCACTCACCACCCAGCCCAGCTCCCTCACTCACCACCCAGCCCAGCTCCCTCACTCACTACCCAGCCCAGCTCCCTCACTCACTACCCAGCCTGGTGCCCTCACTCACTACCCAGCTCCCTCACTCACCACCCAGCCCAGCTCCCTCACTCACCACCCAGCCCAGCTCCCTCACTCACCACCCGGCCCAGCTCCCTCACTCACTACCCAGCTCCCTCACTCATCACCCAGCCCAGCTCCCTCATTCACTACCCAGCCCAGCTCCCTCACTCACTACCCAGCCCAGCTCCCTCACTCACTACCCAGCCCAGCTCCCTCACTCACTACCCAGCCCAGCTCCCTCACTCACTACCCAGCCCAGCTCCCTCACTCACCACCCAGCCTGGTGCCCTCACTCACCACCCGGCCCAGCTCCCTCACTCAGCACCCAGCCCGGTGCCCTCACTCACCACCCGGCCCGGTGCCCTCACTCAGCACCCAGCCTGGTGCCCTCACTCACTACCCAGCCCAGCTCCCTCACTCACCACCCAGCCCAGCTCCCTCACTCACCACCCAGCCCATCTCTCTCACTCACCACCCAGCCTGGTGCCCTCACTCACCACCCAGCCCAGCTCCCTCACTCACTACCCAGCCCAGTGCCCTCACTCACTACCCAGCCCAGCTCCCTCACTCACTACCCAGCCTGGTGCCCTCACTCACTACCCAGCTCCCTCACTCACTACCCAGCTCCCTCACTCACTCACCACTCAGCCCAGCTCCCTCACTCACTACCCAGCTCCCTCACTCACTCACCACTCAGCCCAGCTGCCTCACTCACTACCCAGCTCCCTCACTCACTACCCAGCCTGGTGCCCTCACTCACTACCCAGCCTGGTGCCCTCACTCACCACCCAGCCCAGCTCCCTCACTCACCACCCAGCCCAATCCCTCACTTACTACCCAGCCCAGTGCCCTCACTCACCACCCAGCCCAGCTCCCTCACTCACCACCCAGCCCAGCTCCCTCACTCACCACCCAGCCCAGCTCCCTCACTCACCACCCAGCCCAGATCCCTCACTCACCACCCAGCCCAGTCCCCTCACTCACCACCCGGCCTAGTGCCCTCACTCACCACCCGGCCCAGCTCCCTCACTCACTACCCAGCCTGGTGCCCTCACTCACTACCCAGCTCCCTCACTCACCACCCAGCCCAGCTCCCTCACTCACTACCCAGCCCGGTGCCCTCACTCACTACCCAGCCTCCTCACTCACTACCCAGCCCAGCTCCCTCACTCACCACCCAGCCTGGTGCCCTCACTCACTACCCAGCGCCCTCACTCACCACCCAGCCTGGTGCCCTCACTCACTACCCAGCTCCCTCACTCACTACCCAGCGCGGTGCCCTCACTCATTACCCAGCTCCCTCATTCACCACCCAGCCCAGCTCCCTCACTCACCACCCAGCCTGGTGCCCTCACTCACTACCCAGCCCAGCTCCCTCACTCACTACCCAGCCCAGCTCCCTCACTCACCACCCAGCCCAGCTCCCTCACTCACCACCCAGCCTGGTGCCCTCACTACCCAGCTCCCTCACTCACCACCCAGCCCAGCTCCCTCACTCACTACCCAGCCCGGTGCCCTCACTCACTACCCAGCTCCCTCACTCACTACCCAGCCCAGCTCACTCACTCACCACCCAGCCTGGTGCCCTCACTCACTACCCAGCTCCCTCACTCACCACCCAGCCTGGTGCCCTCACTCACTACCCAGCTCCCTCACTCACTGCCCAGCTCCCTCACTCACTCACCACCCAGCCCAGCTCCCTCATTCACCACCCAGCCTGGTGCCCTCACTCACTACCCAGCTCCCTCACTCACCACCCAGCACAGCTCCCTCACTCACCACCCAGCCTGGTGCCCTCACTCACCACCCAGCCCAGCTCCCTCACTCACTACCCAGCTCCCTCACTCACTACCGAGCCCAGTGCCCTCACTCACCACCCAGCCCAGCTCCCTCACTCACTACCCAGCCCAGCTCCCTCACTCACCACCCAGCTCCCTCACTCACCACCCAGCCCAGTGCCCTCACTCACCACCCAGCCCAGCTCCCTCACTCACCACCCTGCCCACTCCCTCACTCACCACCCGGCCCAGCTCCCTCACTCACTACCCAGCCTGGTGCCCTCACTCACTACCCAGCTCCCTCACTCACCACCCGGCCCAGTGCCCTCACTCACCACCCAGCCCAGCTCCCTCACTCACCACCCAGCCTGGTGCCCTCACTCACCACCCAGCCCAGTGCCCTCACTCACCACCTGGCCCAGCTCCCTCACTCACTACCCAGCTCCCTCACTCACTCACCACCCAGCCCAGCTCCCTCACTCACCACCCAGCCTGGTGCCCTCACTCACTACCCAGCTCCCTCACTCACCACCCAGCCCAGCTCCCTCACTCACCACCCAGTGCCCTTACTCACTACCCAGCCCGGTGCCCTCACTCACCACCCAGCCTGGTGCCCTCACTCACTACCCAGCCCAGTGCCCTCACTCACCACACAGCCCAGCTCCCTCACTACCCAGCCCAGCTCCCTCACTCACTACCCAGCTCCCTCACTCACTACCCAGCATCCTCACTCACTCACCACCCAGCCCAGCTCCCTCACTCACCACCCAGCCTGATGCCCTCACTCACTACCCAGCTCCCTCACTCACCACCCAGCCCAGCTCCCTCACTCACCACCCAGCCCACTCCCTCACTCACCACCCGGCCCAGCTCCCTCACTCACCACCCAGCCTGGTGCCCTCACTCACTCCCCAGCTCCCTCACTCACCACCCAGCCCAGCTCCCTCACTCACCACCCAGCCTGGTGCCCTCACTCACTACCCAGCTCCCTCACTCACCACCCAGCCCAGCTCCCTCACTCACCACCCAGCCCAGCTCCCTCACTCACCACCCAGCCCAGCTCCCTCAGTCACCACCCAGCCTGGTGCCCTCACTCACTACCCAGCTCCCTCACTCACCACCCAGCCCACACCCTCACTCACCACCCAGCCCACTCCCTCACTCACTACCCAGCTCCCTCACTCACCACCCAGCCCACTCCCTCACTCACCACCCAGCCTGGTGCCCTCACTCACCACCCAGCCCAGCTCCCTCACTCACCACCCAGCCCAGCTCCCTCACTCACCACCCAGCCCAGCTCCCTCACTCACTACCCAGCCCAGCTCCCTCACTCACCACCCAGTGCCCTCACTCACTACCCAGCCCGGTGCCCTCACTCACCACCCAGCCTGGTGCCCTCACACTACCCAGCCCAGTGCCCTCACTCACCACACAGCCCAGCTCCCTCACTCACTACCCAGCCCAGCTCCCTCACTCACTACCCAGCTCCCTCACTCACTACCCAGCATCCTCACTCACTCACCACCCAGCCCAGCTCCCTCACTCACCACCCTGCCCACTCCCTCACTCACCACCCGGCCCAGCTCCCTCACTCACCACCCAGCCTGGTGCCCTCACTCACTACCCAGCTCCCTCACTCACCACCCAGCCCAGCTCCCTCACTCACCACCCAGCCTGGTGCCCTCACTCACTACCCAGCTCCCTCACTCACCACCCAGCCCAGCTCCCTCACTCACCACCCAGCCCAGCTCCCTCACTCACCACCCAGCCCAGCTCCCTCACTCACCACCCAGCCTGGTGCCCTCACTCACTACCCAGCTCCCCACTCACCACCCAGCCCAGCTCCCTCACTCACCACCCAGCCCAGCTCCCTCACTCACTACCCAGCCCACTCCCTCACTCACCACCCAGCCCACTCCCTCACTCACTACCCAGCTCCCTCACTCACCACCCAGCCCACTCCCTCACTCACCACCCAGCCTTGTGCCCTCACTCACCACCCAGCCCAGCTCCTTCACTCACCACCCAGCCCAGCTCCCTCACTCACTACCCAGCCTGGTGCCCTCACTCACTACCCAGCTCCCTCACTCACCACCCAGCCCAGCTCCCTCACTCACCACCCAGCCCAGCTCCCTCACTCACTACCCAGCTCCCTCACTCATCACCCAGCCCAGCTCCCTCACTCACTACCCAGCCCCGCTCCCTCATTCACTACCCAGCCCAGCTCCCTCACTCACTACCCAGCCCAGCTCCCTCCCTCACTACCCAGCCTGGTGCCCTCACTCACCACCCGGCCCAGCTCCCTCACTCAGCACCCAGCCCGGTGCCCTCACTCACCACCCGGCCCAGCTCCCTCACTCAGCACCCAGCCTGGTGCCCTCACTCACTACCCAGCCCGGCTCCCTCACTCACCACCCAGCCCAGCTCCCTCACTCACCACCCAGCCCATCTCTCTCACTCACCACCCAGCCTGGTGCCCTCACTCACCACCCAGCCCAGTGCCCTCACTCACCACCCAGCCCAGTGCCCTCACTCACCGCCCAGCCCGGTGCCCTCACTCACCACCCAGCCCGGTGCCCTCACTCACCACCCAGCCCAGCTCCCTCACTCACCACCCAGCCCAGCTCCCTCACTCACCACCCAGCCCAGCTCCCTCACTCACCACCCGGCCCAGCTCCCTCACTCACTACCCAGCCCAGTGCCCTCACTCACCACTCAGCCCAGCTCCCTCACTCACCACCCAGCTCAGCTCCCTCACTCACCACCCAGCTCAGCTCCCTCACTCACCACCCAGCCCAGCTCCCTCACTCACCACCCAGCCTAGCTACCTCACTCACCACCCAGCCCAGCTCCCTCACTCACCACCCAGCCCAGCTCCCTCACTCACCACCCAGCCCAGCTCCCTCACTCACCACCCAGCCCAGCTCCCTCACTCACCACCCAGCCCAGCTCCCTCACTCACCACCCGGCCTGGTGCCCTCACTCACCACCCAGCCCAGCTCCCTCACTCACCACCCAGCCTGGTGCCCTCACTCACTAACCAGCTCCCTCACTCACCACCCAGCCCAGCTCCCTCACTCACCACCCAGCCCAGCTCCCTCACTCACCACCCAGCCTGGTGCCCTCACTCACTACCCAGCTCCCTCACTCACCACCCAGCCCAGCTCCCTCACTCACCACCCAGCCCAGCTCCCTCACTCACTACCCAGCACGCTCCCTCACTCACCACCCAGCCCACTCCCTCACTCACTACCCAGCTCCCTCACTCACCACCCAGCCCACTCCCTCACTCACCACCCAGCCCAGCTCCTTCACTCACCACCCAGCCCAGCTCCTTCACTCACCACCCAGCCCAGCTCCCTCACTCACTACCCAGCCCAGCTCCCTCACTCACTACCCAGCCCGGTGCCCTCACTCACTACCCAGCTCCCTCACTCACCACCCAGCCCAGCTCCCTCACTCACCACCCAGCCCAGCTCCCTCACTCACTACCCAGCTCCCTCACTCATCACCCAGCCCAGCTCCCTCACTCACTACCCAGCCCAGCTCCCTCACTCACTACCCAGCCCAGCTCCCTCACTCACTACCCAGCCCAGCTCCCTCACTCACTACCCAGCCCAGCTCCCTCACTCACTACCCAGCCCAGCTCCCTCACTCACTACCCAGCCTGGTGCCCTCACTCACCACCCGGCCCAGCTCCCTCACTCAGCACCCAGCCCGGTGCCCTCACTCACCACGCGGCCCAGCTCCCTCACTCAGCACCCAACGTGGTGCCCTCACTCACTACCCAGCCCGGCTCCCTCACTCACCACCCAGCCCAGCTCCCTCACTCACCACCCAGCCCATCTCTCTCACTCACCACCCAGCCTGGTGCCCTCACTCACCACCCAGCCCAGCTCCCTCACTCACCACCCAGCCCAGTGCCCTCACTCACCACCCAGCCCAGTGCCCTCACTCACCACCCAGCCCAGCTCCCTCACTCACCACCCAGCCCAGCTCCCTCACTCACCACCCGGCCCAGCTCCCTCACTCACTACCCAGCCCAGTGCCCTCACTCACCACTCAGCCCAGCTCCCTCACTCACCACCCAGCTCAGCTCCCTCATTCACCACCCAGCCCAGCTCCCTCACTCACCACCCAGCCTAGCTACCTCACTCACCACCCAGCCCAGCTCCCTCACTCACCACCCAGCCCAGCTCCCTCACTCACCACCCAGCCCAGCTCCCTCACTCACCAGCCAGCCCAGCTCCCTCACTCACCAGCCAGCCCAGCTCCCTCACTCACCAGCCAGCCCAGCTCCCTCACTCACCAGCCAGCCCAGCTCCCTCACTCACCAGCCAGCCCAGCTCCCTCACTCACCAGCCAGCCCAGCTCCCTCACTCACCAGCCAGCCCAGCTCCCTCACTCACCAGCCAGCCCAGCTCCCTCACTCACCAGCCAGCCCAGCTCCCTCACTCACCACCCAGCTCCCTCACTCACCACCCGGCCCAGCTCCCTTACTCACCACCCAGCCCGGTGCCCTCACTCACCACCCGGCCCAGCTCCCTCACTCACCACCCGGCCCAGTGCCCTCACTCACTATCCAGCCCAGCTCCCTCACTCACTACCCAGCCCAGCTCCCTCACTCAGCACCCAGCCTGTTGCCCTCACTCACTACCCAGCTCCCTCACTCATCACCCAGCACAGCTCCCTCACTCACCACCCAGCCTGGTGCCCTCACTCACCACCCAGCCCAGCTCCCTCACTCACTACCCAGCTCCCTCACTCACCACCCAGCCCGGTGCCCTCACTCACCACCCAGCCCGGTGCCCTCACTCACCACCCAGCCTGGTGCCCTCACTCACTACCCAGCTCCCTCACACACCACCCAGCCCAGCTCCCTCACTCACCACCCTGCCCACTCCCTCACTCACCACCCGGCCCAGCTCCCTCACTCACTACCCAGCTCCCTCACGCACTACCCAGCTCCCTCACTCACCACCTAGCCCAGCTCCCTCACTCACCACCATTCCCAGCTCCTTCACTCACCACCCAGCTCCCTCACTCACTACCCAGCCCAGCTCCCTCACTCACCAACCAGCCCAGTGCCCTCACTCACCACCCAGCCTGTTGCCCTCAGTCACTACCCAGCTCCCTCACTCACTACCCAGCCCCCTCACTCACTACCCAGCCCGGTGCCCTCACTCATTACCCAGCTCCCTCATTCACCACCCAGCCCAGCTCCCTCACTCACCACCCAGCCTGGTGCCCTCACTCACTACCCAGCTCCCTCACTCACCACCCAGCCCAGCTCCCTCACTCACCACCCAGCCCAGCTCCCTCACTCACCACCCAGCCCAGCTCCCTCACTCACCACCCAGCCTGGTGCCCTCACTACCCAGCTCCCTCACTCACCACCCAGCCCAGCTCCCTCACTCACTACCCAGCCCGGTGCCCTCACTCACTACCCAGCTCCCTCACACTACCCAGCCCAGCTCCCTCACTCACCACCCAGCCTGGTGCCCTCACTCCCTACCCAGCTCCCTCACTCACCACCCAGCCTGGTGCCCTCACTCACTACCCAGCTCCCTCACTCACTACCCAGCTCCCTCACTCACTGACAACCCAGCCCAGCTCCCTCATTCACCACCCAGCCTGGTGCCCTCACTCACTACCCAGCTCCCTCACTCACCACCCAGCACAGCTCCCTCACTCACCACCCAGCCTGGTGCCCTCACTCACCACCCAGCCCAGCTCCCTCACTCACTACCCAGCTCCCTCACACTGCCGAGCCCAGTGCCCTCACTCACCACCCAGCCCAGCTCCCTCACTCACTACCCAGCCCAGCTCCCTCACTCACCACCCAGCTCCCTCACTCACTACCCAGCACCCTCACTCACTCACCACCCAGCCCAGTGCCCTCACTCACCACCCAGCCCAGCTCCCTCACTCACCACCCTGCCCACTCCCTCACTCACCACCCGGCCCAGCTCCCTCACTCACTACCCAGCCTGGTGCCCTCTTTCACTACCCAGCTCCCTCACTCACAACCCGGCCCAGTGCCCTCACTCACCACCCAGCCCAGCTCCCTCACTCACCACCCAGCCCATCTCTCTCACTCACCACCCAGCCTGGTGCCCTCACTCACCACCCAGCCCAGTGCCCTCACTCACCACCCAGCCCAGTGCCCTCACTCACCGCCCAGCCCGGTGCCCTCACTCACCACCCAGCCTGGTGCCCTCACTCACCACCCAGCCCAGCTCCCTCACTCACCACCCAGCCCAGCTCCCTCACTCACCACCGAGCCCAGCTCCCTCACTCACCACCCAGCCCAGCTCCCTCACTCACTACCCAGCCCAGCTCCCTCACTCACCACCCAGTGCCCTCACTCACTACCCAGCCCGGTGCCCTCACACTACCCAGCCCAGTGCCCTCACTCACCACACAGCCCAGCTCCCTCACTCACTACCCAGCCCAGCTCCCTCACTCACTACCCAGCTCCCTCACTCACTACCCAGCATCCTCACTCACTCACCACCCAGCCCAGCTCCCTCACTCACCACCCTGCCCACTCCCTCACTCACCACCCGGCCCAGCTCCCTCACTCACCACCCAGCCCAGCTCCCTCACTCACTACCCAGCCCAGCTCCCTCACTCACCACCCAGTGCCCTCACTCACTACCCAGCCCGGTGCCCTCACTCACCACCCAGCCTGGTGCCCTCACTCACTACCCAGCCCAGTGCCCTCACTCACCACACAGCCCAGCTCCCTCACTCACTACCCAGCCCAGCTCCCTCACTCACTACCCAGCTCCCTCACTCACTACCCAGCATCCTCACTCACTCACCACCCAGCCCAGCTCCCTCACTCACCACCCAGCCTGGTGCCCTCACTCACTACCCAGCTCCCTCACTCACCACCCAGCCCAGCTCCCTCACTCACCACCCTGCCCACTCCCTCACTCACCACCCGGCCCAGCTCCCTCACTCACCACCCAGCCTGGTGCCCTCACTCACTACCCAGCTCCCTCACTCACCACCCAGCCCAGCTCCCTCACTCACCACCCAGCCTGGTGCCCTCACTCAGTAACCAGCTCCCTCACTCACCACCCAGCCCAGCTCCCTCACTCACCACCCAGCCCAGCTCCCTCACTCACCACCCAGCCTGGTGCCCTCACTCACTACCCAGCTCCCTCACTCACCACCCAGCCCAGCTCCCTCACTCACCACCCAGCCCAGCTCCCTCACTCACTACCCAGCCCACTCCCTCACTCACCACCCAGCCCACTCCCTCACTCACTACCTAGCTCCCTCACTCACCACCCAGCCCACTCCCTCATTCACCACCCAGCCTGGTGCCCTCACTCACCACCCAGCCCAGCTCCCTCACTCACCACCCAGCCCAGCTCCCTCACTCACTACCCAGCCCAGCTCCCTCACTCACTACCCAGCCTGGTGCCCTCACTCACTACCCAGCTCCCTCACTCACCACCCAGCCCAGCTCCCTCACTCACCACCCAGCCCAGCTCCCTCACTCACCACCCAGCCCAGCTCCCTCACTCACTACCCAGCTCCCTCACTCATCACCCAGCCCAGCTCCCTCATTCACTACCCAGCCCAGCTCCCTCACTCACTACCCAGCCCAGCTCCCTCACTCACTACCCAGCCCAGCTCCCTCACTCACTACCCAGCCCAGCTCCCTCACTCACTACCCAGCCCAGCTCCCTCACTCACCACCCAGCCTGGTGCCCTCACTCACCACCCGGCCCAGCTCCCTCACTCAGCACCCAGCCCGGTGCCCTCACTCACCACCCGGCCCGGTGCCCTCACTCAGCACCCAGCCTGGTGCCCTCACTCACTACCCAGCCCAGCTCCCTCACTCACCACCCAGCCCAGCTCCCTCACTCACCACCCAGCCCATCTCTCTCACTCACCACCCAGCCTGGTGCCCTCACTCACCACCCAGCCCAGCTCCCTCACTCACTACCCAGCCCAGTGCCCTCACTCACTACCCAGCCCAGCTCCCTCACTCACTACCCAGCCTGGTGCCCTCACTCACTACCCAGCTCCCTCACTCACTACCCAGCTCCCTCACTCACTCACCACTCAGCCCAGCTCCCTCACTCACTACCCAGCTCCCTCACTCACTCACCACTCAGCCCAGCTGCCTCACTCACTACCCAGCTCCCTCACTCACTACCCAGCCTGGTGCCCTCACTCACTACCCAGCCTGGTGCCCTCACTCACCACCCAGCCCAGCTCCCTCACTCACCACCCAGCCCAATCCCTCACTTACTACCCAGCCCAGTGCCCTCACTCACCACCCAGCCCAGCTCCCTCACTCACCACCCAGCCCAGCTCCCTCACTCACCACCCAGCCCAGCTCCCTCACTCACCACCCAGCCCAGATCCCTCACTCACCACCCAGCCCAGTCCCCTCACTCACCACCCGGCCTAGTGCCCTCACTCACCACCCGGCCCAGCTCCCTCACTCACTACCCAGCCTGGTGCCCTCACTCACTACCCAGCTCCCTCACTCACCACCCAGCCCAGCTCCCTCACTCACCACCCAGCCTGGTGCCCTCACTCACTACCCAGCTCCCTCACTCACCACCCAGCCCAGCTCCCTCACTCACCACCCAGCCTGGTGCCCTCACTCAGTAACCAGCTCCCTCACTCACCACCCAGCCCAGCTCCCTCACTCACCACCCAGCCCAGCTCCCTCACTCACCACCCAGCCTGGTGCCCTCACTCACTACCCAGCTCCCTCACTCACCACCCAGCCCAGCTCCCTCACTCACCACCCAGCCCAGCTCCCTCACTCACTACCCAGCCCACTCCCTCACTCACCACCCAGCCCACTCCCTCACTCACTACCTAGCTCCCTCACTCACCACCCAGCCCACTCCCTCATTCACCACCCAGCCTGGTGCCCTCACTCACCACCCAGCCCAGCTCCCTCACTCACCACCCAGCCCAGCTCCCTCACTCACTACCCAGCCCAGCTCCCTCACTCACTACCCAGCCTGGTGCCCTCACTCACTACCCAGCTCCCTCACTCACCACCCAGCCCAGCTCCCTCACTCACCACCCAGCCCAGCTCCCTCACTCACCACCCAGCCCAGCTCCCTCACTCACTACCCAGCTCCCTCACTCATCACCCAGCCCAGCTCCCTCATTCACTACCCAGCCCAGCTCCCTCACTCACTACCCAGCCCAGCTCCCTCACTCACTACCCAGCCCAGCTCCCTCACTCACTACCCAGCCCAGCTCCCTCACTCACTACCCAGCCCAGCTCCCTCACTCACCACCCAGCCTGGTGCCCTCACTCACCACCCGGCCCAGCTCCCTCACTCAGCACCCAGCCCGGTGCCCTCACTCACCACCCGGCCCGGTGCCCTCACTCAGCACCCAGCCTGGTGCCCTCACTCACTACCCAGCCCAGCTCCCTCACTCACCACCCAGCCCAGCTCCCTCACTCACCACCCAGCCCATCTCTCTCACTCACCACCCAGCCTGGTGCCCTCACTCACCACCCAGCCCAGCTCCCTCACTCACTACCCAGCCCAGTGCCCTCACTCACTACCCAGCCCAGCTCCCTCACTCACTACCCAGCCTGGTGCCCTCACTCACTACCCAGCTCCCTCACTCACTACCCAGCTCCCTCACTCACTCACCACTCAGCCCAGCTCCCTCACTCACTACCCAGCTCCCTCACTCACTCACCACTCAGCCCAGCTGCCTCACTCACTACCCAGCTCCCTCACTCACTACCCAGCCTGGTGCCCTCACTCACTACCCAGCCTGGTGCCCTCACTCACCACCCAGCCCAGCTCCCTCACTCACCACCCAGCCCAATCCCTCACTTACTACCCAGCCCAGTGCCCTCACTCACCACCCAGCCCAGCTCCCTCACTCACCACCCAGCCCAGCTCCCTCACTCACCACCCAGCCCAGCTCCCTCACTCACCACCCAGCCCAGATCCCTCACTCACCACCCAGCCCAGTCCCCTCACTCACCACCCGGCCTAGTGCCCTCACTCACCACCCGGCCCAGCTCCCTCACTCACTACCCAGCCTGGTGCCCTCACTCACTACCCAGCTCCCTCACTCACCACCCAGCCCAGCTCCCTCACTCACTACCCAGCCCGGTGCCCTCACTCACTACCCAGCCTCCTCACTCACTACCCAGCCCAGCTCCCTCACTCACCACCCAGCCTGGTGCCCTCACTCACTACCCAGCGCCCTCACTCACCACCCAGCCTGGTGCCCTCACTCACTACCCAGCTCCCTCACTCACTACCCAGCGCGGTGCCCTCACTCATTACCCAGCTCCCTCATTCACCACCCAGCCCAGCTCCCTCACTCACCACCCAGCCTGGTGCCCTCACTCACTACCCAGCCCAGCTCCCTCACTCACTACCCAGCCCAGCTCCCTCACTCACCACCCAGCCCAGCTCCCTCACTCACCACCCAGCCTGGTGCCCTCACTACCCAGCTCCCTCACTCACCACCCAGCCCAGCTCCCTCACTCACTACCCAGCCCGGTGCCCTCACTCACTACCCAGCTCCCTCACTCACTACCCAGCCCAGCTCCCTCACTCACCACCCAGCCTGGTGCCCTCACTCACTACCCAGCTCCCTCACTCACCACCCAGCCTGGTGCCCTCACTCACTACCCAGCTCCCTCACTCACTGCCCAGCTCCCTCCCTCACTCACCACCCAGCCCAGCTCCCTCATTCACCACCCAGCCTGGTGCCCTCACTCACTACCCAGCTCCCTCACTCACCACCCAGCACAGCTCCCTCACTCACCACCCAGCCTGGTGCCCTCACTCACCACCCAGCCCAGCTCCCTCACTCACTACCCAGCTCCCTCACTCACTACTGAGCCCAGTGCCCTCACTCACCACCCAGCCCAGCTCCCTCACTCACTACCCAGCCCAGCTCCCTCACTCACCACCCAGCTCCCTCACTCACCACCCAGCCCAGTGCCCTCACTCACCACCCAGCCCAGCTCCCTCACTCACCACCCTGCCCACTCCCTCACTCACCACCCGGCCCAGCTCCCTCACTCACTACCCAGCCTGGTGCCCTCACTCACTACCCAGCTCCCTCACTCACCACCCGGCCCAGTGCCCTCACTCACCACCCAGCCCAGCTCCCTCACTCACCACCCAGCCTGGTGCCCTCACTCACCACCCAGCCCAGTGCCCTCACTCACCACCTGGCCCAGCTCCCTCACTCACTACCCAGCTCCCTCACTCACTCACCACCCAGCCCAGCTCCCTCACTCACCACCCAGCCTGGTGCCCTCACTCACTACCCAGCTCCCTCACTCACCACCCAGCCCAGCTCCCTCACTCACCACCCAGTGCCCTTACTCACTACCCAGCCCGGTGCCCTCACTCACCACCCAGCCTGGTGCCCTCACTCACTACCCAGCCCAGTGCCCTCACTCACCACACAGCCCAGCTCCCTCACTACCCAGCCCAGCTCCCTCACTCACTACCCAGCTCCCTCACTCACTACCCAGCATCCTCACTCACTCACCACCCAGCCCAGCTCCCTCACTCACCACCCAGCCTGATGCCCTCACTCACTACCCAGCTCCCTCACTCACCACCCAGCCCAGCTCCCTCACTCACCACCCAGCCCACTCCCTCACTCACCACCCGGCCCAGCTCCCTCACTCACCACCCAGCCTGGTGCCCTCACTCACTCCCCAGCTCCCTCACTCACCACCCAGCCCAGCTCCCTCACTCACCACCCAGCCTGGTGCCCTCACTCACTACCCAGCTCCCTCACTCACCACCCAGCCCACTCCCTCACTCACCACCCAGCCTGGTGCCCTCACTCACCACCCAGCCCAGCTCCCTCACTCACCACCCAGCCCAGCTCCCTCACTCACCACCCAGCCCAGCTCCCTCACTCACTACCCAGCCCAGCTCCCTCACTCACCACCCAGTGCCCTCACTCACTACCCAGCCCGGTGCCCTCACTCACCACCCAGCCTGGTGCCCTCACACTACCCAGCCCAGTGCCCTCACTCACCACACAGCCCAGCTCCCTCACTCACTACCCAGCCCAGCTCCCTCACTCACTACCCAGCTCCCTCACTCACTACCCAGCATCCTCACTCACTCACCACCCAGCCCAGCTCCCTCACTCACCACCCTGCCCACTCCCTCACTCACCCACCCGGCCCAGCTCCCTCACTCACCACCCAGCCTGGTGCCCTCACTCACTACCCAGCTCCCTCACTCACCACCCAGCCCAGCTCCCTCACTCACCACCCAGCCTGGTGCCCTCACTCACTACCCAGCTCCCTCACTCACCACCCAGCCCAGCTCCCTCACTCACCACCCAGCCCAGCTCCCTCACTCACCACCCAGCCCAGCTCCCTCACTCACCACCCAGCCTGGTGCCCTCACTCACTACCCAGCTCCCCACTCACCACCCAGCCCAGCTCCCTCACTCACCACCCAGCCCAGCTCCCTCACTCACTACCCAGCCTGGTGCCCTCACTCACCACCCAGCCCACTCCCTCACTCACTACCCAGCTCCCTCACTCACCACCCAGCCCACTCCCTCACTCACCACCCAGCCTTGTGCCCTCACTCACCACCCCAGCCCAGCTCCTTCACTCACCACCCAGCCCAGCTCCCTCACTCACTACCCAGCCTGGTGCCCTCACTCACTAACCCAGCTCCCTCACTCACCACCCAGCCCAGCTCCCTCACTCACCACCCAGCCCAGCTCCCTCACTCACTACCCAGCTCCCTCACTCATCACCCAGCCCAGCTCCCTCACTCACTACCCAGCCCCGTCCCTCATTCACTACCCAGCCCAGCTCCCTCACTCACTACCCAGCCCAGCTCCCTCCCTCACTACCCAGCCTGGTGCCCTCACTCACCACCCGGCCCAGCTCCCTCACTCAGCACCCAGCCCGGTGCCCTCACTCACCACCCGGCCCAGCTCCCTCACTCAGCACCCAGCCTGGTGCCCTCACTCACTACCCAGCCCGGCTCCCTCACTCACCACCCAGCCCAGCTCCCTCACTCACCACCCAGCCCATCTCTCTCACTCACCACCCAGCCTGGTGCCCTCACTCACCACCCAGCCCAGTGCCCTCACTCACCACCCAGCCCAGTGCCCTCACTCACCGCCCAGCCCGGTGCCCTCACTCACCACCCAGCCCGGTGCCCTCACTCACCACCCAGCCCGGTGCCCTCACTCACCACCCAGCCCAGCTCCCTCACTCACCACCCAGCCCAGCTCCCTCACTCACCACCCAGCCCAGCTCCCTCACTCACCACCCGGCCCAGCTCCCTCACTCACTACCCAGCCCAGTGCCCTCACTCACCACTCAGCCCAGCTCCCTCACTCACCACCCAGCTCAGCTCCCTCACTCACCACCCAGCTCAGCTCCCTCACTCACCACCCAGCCCAGCTCCCTCACTCACCACCCAGCCTAGCTACCTCACTCACCACCCAGCCCAGCTCCCTCACTCACCACCCAGCCCAGCTCCCTCACTCACCACCCAGCCCAGCTCCCTCACTCACCACCCAGCCCAGCTCCCTCACTCACCACCCAGCCCAGCTCCCTCACTCACCACCCGGCCTGGTGCCCTCACTCACCACCCAGCCCAGCTCCCTCACTCACCACCCAGCCTGGTGCCCTCACTCACTAACCAGCTCCCTCACTCACCACCCAGCCCAGCTCCCTCACTCACCACCCAGCCCAGCTCCCTCACTCACCACCCAGCCTGGTGCCCTCACTCACTACCCAGCTCCCTCACTCACCACCCAGCCCAGCTCCCTCACTCACCACCCAGCCCAGCTCCCTCACTCACTACCCAGCCCGCTCCCTCACTCACCACCCAGCCCACTCCCTCACTCACTACCCAGCTCCCTCACTCACCACCCAGCCCACTCCCTCACTCACCACCCAGCCCAGCTCCTTCACTCACCACCCAGCCCAGCTCCTTCACTCACCACCCAGCCCAGCTCCCTCACTCACTACCCAGCCCAGCTCCCTCACTCACTACCCAGCCCGGTGCCCTCACTCACTACCCAGCTCCCTCACTCACCACCCAGCCCAGCTCCCTCACTCACCACCCAGCCCAGCTCCCTCACTCACTACCCAGCTCCCTCACTCATCACCCAGCCCAGCTCCCTCACTCACTACCCAGCCCAGCTCCCTCACTCACTACCCAGCCCAGCTCCCTCACTCACTACCCAGCCCAGCTCCCTCACTCACTACCCAGCCCAGCTCCCTCACTCACTACCCAGCCCAGCTCCCTCACTCACTACCCAGCCTGGTGCCCTCACTCACCACCCGGCCCAGCTCCCTCACTCAGCACCCAGCCCGGTGCCCTCACTCACCACGCGGCCCAGCTCCCTCACTCAGCACCCAACGTGGTGCCCTCACTCACTACCCAGCCCGGCTCCCTCACTCACCACCCAGCCCAGCTCCCTCACTCACCACCCAGCCCATCTCTCTCACTCACCACCCAGCCTGGTGCCCTCACTCACCACCCAGCCCAGCTCCCTCACTCACCACCCAGCCCAGTGCCCTCACTCACCACCCAGCCCAGTGCCCTCACTCACCACCCAGCCCAGCTCCCTCACTCACCACCCAGCCCAGCTCCCTCACTCACCACCCGGCCCAGCTCCCTCACTCACTACCCAGCCCAGTGCCCTCACTCACCACTCAGCCCAGCTCCCTCACTCACCACCCAGCTCAGCTCCCTCATTCACCACCCAGCCCAGCTCCCTCACTCACCACCCAGCCTAGCTACCTCACTCACCACCCAGCCCAGCTCCCTCACTCACCACCCAGCCCAGCTCCCTCACTCACCACCCAGCCCAGCTCCCTCACTCACCAGCCAGCCCAGCTCCCTCACTCACCAGCCAGCCCAGCTCCCTCACTCACCAGCCAGCCCAGCTCCCTCACTCACCAGCCAGCCCAGCTCCCTCACTCACCAGCCAGCCCAGCTCCCTCACTCACCAGCCAGCCCAGCTCCCTCACTCACCAGCCAGCCCAGCTCCCTCACTCACCAGCCAGCCCAGCTCCCTCACTCACCACCCAGCTCCCTCACTCACCACCCGGCCCAGCTCCCTTACTCACCACCCAGCCCGGTGCCCTCACTCACCACCCGGCCCAGCTCCCTCACTCACCACCCGGCCCAGTGCCCTCACTCACTATCCAGCCCAGCTCCCTCACTCACTACCCAGCCCAGCTCCCTCACTCAGCACCCAGCCTGTTGCCCTCACTCACTACCCAGCTCCCTCACTCATCACCCAGCACAGCTCCCTCACTCACCACCCAGCCTGGTGCCCTCACTCACCACCCAGCCCAGCTCCCTCACTCACTACCCAGCTCCCTCACTCACCACCCAGCCCGGTGCCCTCACTCACCACCCAGCCCGGTGCCCTCACTCACCACCCAGCCTGGTGCCCTCACTCACTACCCAGCTCCCTCACACACCACCCAGCCCAGCTCCCTCACTCACCACCCTGCCCACTCCCTCACTCACCACCCGGCCCAGCTCCCTCACTCACTACCCAGCTCCCTCACGCACTACCCAGCTCCCTCACTCACCACCTAGCCCAGCTCCCTCACTCACCACCATGCCCAGCTCCTTCACTCACCACCCAGCTCCCTCACTCACTACCCAGCCCCCTCACTCACCACCCAGCCTGGTGCCCTCACTCACTACCCAGCTCCCTCACTCACCACCCAGCCCAGCTCCCTCACTCACCACCCTGCCCAGCTCCCTCACTCACCACCCAGCCTGGTGCCCTCACTACCCAGCTCCCTCACTCACCACCCAGCCCAGCTCCCTCACTCACTACCCAGCCCGGTGCCCTCACTCACTACCCAGCTCCCTCACACTACCCAGCCCAGCTCCCTCACTCACCACCCAGCCTGGTGCCCTCACTCCCTACCCAGCTCCCTCACTCACCACCCAGCCTGGTGCCCTCACTCACTACCCAGCTCCCTCACTCACTACCCAGCTCCCTCACTCACTGACAACCCAGCCCAGCTCCCTCATTCACCACCCAGCCTGGTGCCCTCACTCACTACCCAGCTCCCTCACTCACCACCCAGCACAGCTCCCTCACTCACCACCCGGCCTGGTGCCCTCACTCACCACCCAGCCCAGCTCCCTCACTCACTACCCAGCTCCCTCACACTGCCGAGCCCAGTGCCCTCACTCACCACCCAGCCCAGCTCCCTCACTCACTACCCAGCCCAGCTCCCTCACTCACCACCCAGCTCCCTCACTCACTACCCAGCACCCTCACTCACTCACCACCCAGCCCAGTGCCCTCACTCACCACCCAGCCCAGCTCCCTCACTCACCACCCTGCCCACTCCCTCACTCACCACCCGGCCCAGCTCCCTCACTCACTACCCAGCCTGGTGCCCTCTTTCACTACCCAGCTCCCTCACTCACAACCCGGCCCAGTGCCCTCACTCACCACCCAGCCCAGCTCCCTCACTCACCACCCAGCCCATCTCTCTCACTCACCACCCAGCCTGGTGCCCTCACTCACCACCCAGCCCAGTGCCCTCACTCACCACCCAGCCCAGTGCCCTCACTCACCGCCCAGCCCGGTGCCCTCACTCACCACCCAGCCTGGTGCCCTCACTCACCACCCAGCCCAGCTCCCTCACTCACCACCCAGCCCAGCTCCCTCACTCACCACCGAGCCCAGCTCCCTCACTCACCACCCAGCCCAGCTCCCTCACTCACTACCCAGCCCAGCTCCCTCACTCACCACCCAGTGCCCTCACTCACTACCCAGCCCGGTGCCCTCACACTACCCAGCCCAGTGCCCTCACTCACCACACAGCCCAGCTCCCTCACTCACTACCCAGCCCAGCTCCCTCACTCACTACCCAGCTCCCTCACTCACTACCCAGCATCCTCACTCACTCACCACCCTGCCCACTCCCTCACTCACCACCCTGCCCACTCCCTCACTCACCACCCGGCCCAGCTCCCTCACTCACCACCCAGCCTGGTGCCCTCACTCACTACCCAGCTCCCTCACTCACCACCCAGCCCAGCTCCCTCACTCACCACCCAGCCTGGTGCCCTCACTCACTACCCAGCTCCCTCACTCACCACCCAGCCCAGCTCCCTCACTCACCACCCAGCCCAGCTCCCTCACTCACCACCCAGCCTGGTGCCCTCACTCACTACCCAGCTCCCTCACTCACCACCCAGCCCAGCTCCCTCACTCACCACCCAGCCCAGCTCCCTCACTCACTACCCAGCCCACTCCCTCACTCACCACCCAGCCCACTCCCTCACTCACTACCCAGCTCCCTCACTCACCACCCAGCCCACTCCCTCACTCACCACCCAGCCTTGTGCCCTCACTCACCACCCAGCCCAGCTCCTTCACTCACCACCCAGCCCAGCTCCCTCACTCACTACCCAGCCTGGTGCCCTCACTCACTACCCAGCTCCCTCACTCACCACCCAGCCCAGCTCCCTCACTCACCACCCAGCCCAGCTCCCTCACTCACTACCCAGCTCCCTCACTCATCACCCAGCCCAGCTCCCTCACTCACTACCCAGCCCCGCTCCCTCATTCACTACCCAGCCCAGCTCCCTCACTCACTACCCAGCCCAGCTCCCTCACTCACTACCCAGCCTGGTGCCCTCACTCACCACCCGGCCCAGCTCCCTCACTCAGCACCCAGCCCGGTGCCCTCACTCACCACCCGGCCCAGCTCCCTCACTCAGCACCCAGCCTGGTGCCCTCACTCACTACCCAGCCCGGCTCCCTCACTCACCACCCAGCCCAGCTCCCTCACTCACCACCCAGCCCATCTCTCTCACTCACCACCCAGCCTGGTGCCCTCACTCACCACCCAGCCCAGTGCCCTCACTCACCACCCAGCCCAGTGCCCTCACTCACCGCCCAGCCCGGTGCCCTCACTCACCGCCCAGCCCGGTGCCCTCACTCACCACCCAGCCCAGCTCCCTCACTCACCACCCAGCCCAGCTCCCTCACTCACCACCCAGCCCAGCTCCCTCACTCACCACCCGGCCCAGCTCCCTCACTCACTACCCAGCCCAGTGCCCTCACTCACCACTCAGCCCAGCTCCCTCACTCACCACCCAGCTCAGCTCCCTCACTCACCACCCAGCCCAGCTCCCTCACTCACCACCCAGCCTAGCTACCTCACTCACCACCCAGCCCAGCTCCCTCACTCACCACCCAGCCCAGCTCCCTCACTCACCACCCAGCCTGGTGCCCTCACTCACTACCCAGCTCCCTCACTCACCACCCAGCCCAGCTCCCTCACTCACCACCCAGCCCAGCTCCCTCACTCACTACCCAGCCCACTCCCTCACTCACCACCCAGCCCACTCCCTCACTCACTACCCAGCTCCCTCACTCACCACCCAGCCCACTCCCTCACTCACCACCCAGCCCACTCCCTCACTCACCACCCAGCCCAGCTCCTTCACTCACCACCCAGCCCAGCTCCTTCACTCACCACCCAGCCCAGCTCCTTCACTCACCACCCAGCCCAGCTCCCTCACTCACTACCCAGCCCAGCTCCCTCACTCACTACCCAGCCTGGTGCCCTCACTCACTACCCAGCTCCCTCACTCACCACCCAGCCCAGCTCCCTCACTCACTACCCAGCCCAGCTCCCTCACTCACTACCCAGCTCCCTCACTCATCACCCAGCCCAGCTCCCTCACTCACTACCCAGCCCAGCTCCCTCACTCACTACCCAGCCCAGCTCCCTCACTCACTACCCAGCCCAGCTCCCTCACTCACTACCCAGCCTGGTGCCCTCACTCACCACCCGGCCCAGCTCCCTCACTCAGCACCCAGCCCGGTGCCCTCACTCACCACCCGGCCCAGCTCCCTCACTCAGCACCCAACGTGGTGCCCTCACTCACCACCCAGCCCAGCTCCCTCACTCACCACCCAGCCCATCTCTCTCACTCACCACCCAGCCTGGTGCCCTCACTCACCACCCAGCCCAGCTCCCTCACTCACCACCCAGCCCAGTGCCCTCACTCACCACCCAGCCCAGTGCCCTCACCGCCCAGCCCGGTGCCCTCACTCACCACCCAGCCTGGTGCCCTCACTCACCACCCAGCCCAGCTCCCTCACTCACCACCCAGCCCAGCTCCCTCACTCACCACCCAGCCCAGCTCCCTCACTCACCACCCGGCCCAGCTCCCTCACTCACTACCCAGCCCAGTGCCCTCACTCACCACTCAGCCCAGCTCCCTCACTCACCACCCAGCTCAGCTCCCTCATTCACCACCCAGCCCAGCTCCCTCACTCACCACCCAGCCCAGCTACCTCACTCACCACCCAGCCCAGCTCCCTCACTCACCACCCAGCCCAGCTCCCTCACTCACCACCCAGCCCAGCTCCCTCACTCACCACCCAGCCCAGCTCCCTCACTCACCACCCGGCCTGGTGCCCTCACTCACCACCCAGCCCAGCTCCCTCACTCACCAGCCAGCCCAGCTCCCTCACTCACCAGCCAGCCCAGCTCCCTCACTCACCAGCCAGCCCAGCTCCCTCACTCACCAGCCAGCCCAGCTCCCTCACTCACCACCCAGCCCAGCTCCCTCACTCACCACCCAGCTCCCTCACTCACCACCCGTCCCAGCTCCCTTACTCACCACCCAGCCCGGTGCCCTCACTCACCACCCGGCCCAGCTCCCTCACTCACCACCCGGCCCAGTGCCCTCACTCACTATCCAGCCCAGCTCCCTCACTCACTACCCAGCCCAGCTCCCTCACTCAGCACCCAGCCTGTTGCCCTCACTCACTACCCAGCTCCCTCACTCATCACCCAGCACAGCTCCCTCACTCACCACCCAGCCTGGTGCCCTCACTCACCACCCAGCCCAGCTCCCTCACTCACCACCCAGTGCCCTCACTCACCACCCAGCCCGGTGCCCTCACTCACCACCCAGCCTGGTGCCCTCACTCACTACCCAGCTCCCTCACACACCACCCAGCCCAGCTCCCTCACTCACCACCCTGCCCACTCCCTCACTCACCACCCGGCCCAGCTCCCTCACTCACTACCCAGCTCCCTCACGCACTACCCAGCTCCCTCACTCACCACCTAGCCCAGATCCCTCACTCACCACCCTGCCCAGCTCCTTCACTCACCACCCAGCTCCCTCACTCACTACCCAGCCCAGGTCCCTCACTCACCAACCAGCCCAGTGCCCTCACTCACCACCCAGCCTGTTGCCCTCAGTCACTACCCAGCTCGCTCACTCACTACCCAGCCCCCTCACTCACTACCCAGCCCGGTGCCCTCACTCATTACCCAGCTCCCTCATTCACCACCCAGCCCAGCTCCCTCACTCACCACCCAGCCTGGTGCCCTCACTCACTGCCCAGCTCCCTCACTCACCACCCTGCCCAGCTCCCTCACTCACCACCCAGCCTGGTGCCCTCACTACCCAGCTCCCTCACTCACCACCCAGCCCAGCTCCCTCACTCACTACCCAGCCCGGTGCCCTCACTCACTACCCAGCACCCTCACACTACCCAGCCCAGCTCCCTCACTCACCACCCAGCCTGGTGCCCTCACTCCCTACCCAGCTCCCTCACTCACCACCCAGCCTGGTGCCCTCACTCACTACCCAGCTCCCTCACTCACTACCCAGCTCCCTCACTCACTGACAACCCAGCCCAGCTCCCTCATTCACCACCCAGCCTGGTGCCCTCACTCACTACCCAGCTCCCTCACTCACCACCCAGCACAGCTCCCTCACTCACCACCCAGCCTGGTGCCCTCACTCACCACCCAGCCCAGCTCCCTCACTCACTACCCAGCTCCCTCACACTACCGAGCCCAGTGCCCTCACTCACCACCCAGCACAGCTCCCTCACTCACTACCCAGCCCAGCTCCCTCACTCACCACCCAGCTCCCTCACTCACTACCCAGCACCCTCACTCACTCACCACCCAGCCCAGTGCCCTCACTCACCACCCAGCCCAGCTCCCTCACTCACCACCCTGCCCACTCCCTCACTCACCACCCGGCCCAGCTCCCTCACTCACTACCCAGCCTGGTGCCCTCTTTCACTACCCAGCTCCCTCACAACCCGGCCCAGTGCCCTCACTCACCACCCAGCCCAGCTCCCTCACTCACCACCCAGCCCATCTCTCTCACTCACCACCCAGCCTGGTGCCCTCACTCACCACCCAGCCCAGTGCCCTCACTCACCACCCAGCCCAGTGCCCTCACTCACCGCCCAGCCCGGTGCCCTCACTCACCACCCAGCCTGGTGCCCTCACTCACCACCCAGCCCAGCTCCCTCACTCACCACCCAGCCCAGCTCCCTCACTCACCAGCCGGCCCAGCTCCCTCACTCACTACCCAGCCCAGTGCCCTCACTCACCACTCAGCCCAGCTCCCTCACTCACCACCCAGCTCAGCTCCCTCATTCACCACCCAGCCCAGCTCCCTCACTCACCACCCAGCCTAGCTACCTCACTCACCACCCAGCCCAGCTCCCTCACTCACCACCCAGCCCAGCTCCCTCACTCACCACCCAGCCCACTCCCTCACTCACCACCCAGCCCAGCTCCCTCACTCACCACCCGGCCTGGTGCCCTCACTCACCACCCAGCCCAGCTCCCTCACTCACCAGCCAGCCCAGCTCCCTCACTCACCAGCCAGCCCAGCTCCCTCACTCACCAGCCAGCCCAGCTCCCTCACTCACCAGCCAGCCCAGCTCCCTCACTCACCAGCCAGCCCAGCTCCCTCACTCACCAGCCAGCCCAGCTCCCTCACTCACCAGCCAGCCCAGCTCCCTCACTCACCAGCCAGCCCAGCTCCCTCACTCACCACCCAGCCCAGCTCCCTCACTCACCACCCAGCTCCCTCACTCACCACCCGGCCCAGCTCCCTTACTCACCACCCAGCCCGGTGCCCTCACTCACCACCCGGCCCAGCTCCCTCACTCACCACCCGGCCCAGCGCCCTCACTCACTACCCAGCCCAGCTCCCTCACTCACTACCCAGCCCAGCTCCCTCACTCACTACCCAGCCCAGCTCCCTCACTCAGCACCCAGCCTGTTGCCCTCACTCACTACCCAGCTCCCTCACTCATCACCCAGCACAGCTCCCTCACTCACCACCCAGCCTGGTGCCCTCACTCACCACCCAGCCCAGCTCCCTCACTCACTACCCAGCTCCCTCACTCACCACCCAGCCCAGCTCCCTCACTCACCACCCAGCCCAGCTCCCTCACTCACCACCCAGCTCCCTCACTCACCACCCAGCCCAGCTCCCTCACTCACCACCCAGCCCAGCTCCCTCACTCACCACCCAGCCTGGTGCCCTCACTCACTACCCAGCTCCCTCACTCACCACCCAGCCCAGCTCCCTCACTCACCACCCAGCCCAGCTCCCTCACTCACCACCCAGCCCACTCCCTCACTCACCACCCAGCCCACTCCCTCACTCACTACCCAGCTCCCTCACTCACCACCCAGCCCACTCCCTCACTCACCACCCAGCCCAGCTCCTTCACTCACCACCCAGCCCAGCTCCTTCACTCACCACCCAGCCCAGCTCCCTCACTCACTACCCAGCCCAGCTCCCTCACTCACTACCCAGCCTGGTGCCCTCACTCACTACCCAGCTCCCTCACTCACCACCCAGCCCAGCTCCCTCACTCACCACCCAGCCCAGCTCCCTCACTCACTACCCAGCTCCCTCACTCATCACCCAGCCCAGCTCCCTCACTCACTACCCAGCCCAGCTCCCTCACTCACAACCCAGCCCAGCTCCCTCACTCACTACCCAGCCCAGCTCCCTCACTCACTACCCAGCCTGGTGCCCTCACTCACCACCCGGCCCAGCTCCCTCACTCAGCACCCAGCCCGGTGCCCTCACTCACCACCCGGCCCAGCTCCCTCACTCAGCACCCAGCGTGGTGCCCTCACTCACTACCCAGCCCGGCTCCCTCACTCACCACCCAGCCCAGCTCCCTCACTCACCACCCAGCCCATCTCTCTCACTCACCACCCAGCCTGGTGCCCTCACTCACCACCCAGCCCAGCTCCCTCACTCACCACCCAGCCCAGTGCCCTCACTCACCACCCAGCCCAGTGCCCTCACTCACCGCCCAGCCCGGTGCCCTCACTCACCACCCAGCCCGGTGCCCTCACTCACCACCCAGCCCGGTGCCCTCACTCACCACCCAGCCCAGCTCCCTCACTCACCACCCAGCCCAGCTCCCTCACTCACCACCCAGCCCAGCTCCCTCACTCACCACCCGGCCCATCTCCCTCACTCACTACCCATTCCAGTGCCCTCACTCACCACTCAGCCCAGCTCCCTCACTCACCACCCAGCTCAGCTCCCTCATTCACCACCCAGCCCAGCTCCCTCACTCACCACCCAGCCTAGCTACCTCACTCACCACCCAGCCCAGCTCCCTCACTCACCACCCAGCCCAGCTCCCTCACTCACCACCCAGCCCAGCTCCCTCACTCACCACCCAGCCCAGCTCCCTCACTCACCACCCGGCCCGGTGCCCTCACTCACCACCCAGCCCAGCTCCCTCACTCACCAGCCAGCCCAGCTCCCTCACTCACCAGCCAGCCCAGCTCCCTCACTCACCAGCCAGCCCAGCTCCCTCACTCACCAGCCAGCCCAGCTCCCTCACTCACCAGCCAGCCCAGCTCCCTCACTCACCAGCCAGCCCAGCTCCCTCACTCACCACCCAGCCCAGCTCCCTCACTCACCACCCAGCTCCCTCACTCACCACCCGGCCCAGCTCCCTTACTCACCACCCAGCCCGGTGCCCTCACTCACCACCCGGCCCAGCTCCCTCACTCACCAGCCAGCCCAGTGCCCTCACTCACTACCCAGCCCAGCTCCCTCACTCACTACCCAGCCCAGCTCCCTCACTCAGCACCCAGCCTGTTGCCCTCACTCACTACCCAGCTCCCTCACTCATCACCCAGCACAGCTCCCTCACTCACCACCCAGCCTGGTGCCCTCACTCACCACCCAGCCCAGCTCCCTCACTCACTACCCAGCTCCCTCACTCAGTACCCAGCCTGGTGCCCTCACTCATCACCCAGCCCAGCTCCCTCACTCACCACCCAGTGCCCTCACTCACCACCCAGCCCGGTGCCCTCACTCACCACCCAGCCTGGTGCCCTCACTCACTACCCAGCTCCCTCACACACCACCCAGCCCAGCTCCCTCACTCACCACCCTGCCCACTCCCTCACTCACCACCCGGCCCAGCTCCCTCACTCACTACCCAGCTCCCTCACGCACTACCCAGCTCCCTCACTCACCACCTAGCCCAGCTCCCTCACTCACCACCCTGCCCAGCTCCTTCACTCACCACCCAGCTCCCTCACTCACTACCCAGCCCAGCTCCCTCACTCACCAACCAGCCCAGTGCCCTCACTCACCACCCAGCCTGTTGCCCTCAGTCACTACCCAGCTCCCTCACTCACTACCCAGCCCGGTGCCCTCACTCATTACCCAGCTCCCTCATTCACCACCCAGCCCAGCTCCCTCACTCACCACCCAGCCTGGTGCCCTCACTCACTACCCAGCTCCCTCACTCACCACCCAGCCCAGCTCCCTCACTCACCACCCAGCCCAGCTCCCTCACTCACCACCCTGCCCAGCTCCCTCACTCACCACCCAGCCTGGTGCCCTCACTACCCAGCTCCCTCACTCACCACCCAGCCCAGCTCCCTCACTCACTACCCAGCCCGGTGCCCTCACTCACTACCCAGCTCCCTCACACTACCCAGCCCAGCTACCTCACTCACCACCCAGCCTGGTGCCCTCACTCCCTACCCAGCTCCCTCACTCACCACCCAGCCTGGTGCCCTCACTCACTACCCAGCTCCCTCACTCACTACCCAGCTCCCTCACTCACTGACCACCCAGCCCAGCTCCCTCATTCACCACCCAGCCTGGTGCCCTCACTCACTACCCAGCTCCCTCACTCACCACCCAGCACAGCTCCCTCACTCACCACCCAGCCTGGTGCCCTCACTCATCACCCAGCCCAGCTCCCTCACTCACTACCCAGCTCCCTCACACTACCGAGCCCAGTGCCCTCACTCACCACCCAGCCCAGCTCCCTCACTCACTACCCAGCCCAGCTCCCTCACTCACCACCCAGCTCCCTCACTCACTACCCAGCACCCTCACTCACTCACCACCCAGCCCAGTGCCCTCACTCACCACCCAGCCCAGCTCCCTCACTCACCACCCTGCCCACTCCCTCACTCACCACCCGGCCCAGCTCCCTCACTCACTACCCAGCCTGGTGCCCTCTTTCACTACCCAGCTCCCTCACTCACAACCCGGCCCAGTGCCCTCACTCACCACCCAGCCCAGCTCCCTCACTCACCACCCAGCCCAGCTCCCTCACTCACCACCCAGTGCCCTCACTCACTACCCAGCCCGGTGCCCTCACTCACCACCCAGCCTGGTGCCCTCACTCACTACCCAGCCCAGTGCCCTCACTCACCACACAGCCCAGCTCCCTCACTCACTATCCTGCTCCCTCACTCACCACCCAGCCCAGCTCCCTCACTCACCACCCAGCCTGGTGCCCTCACTCACTACCCAGCTCCCTCACTCACCACCCAGCCCAGCTCCCTCACTCACCACCCTGCCCACTCCCTCACTCACCACCCGGCCCAGCTCCCTCACTCACCACCCAGCCTGGTGCCCTCACTCACTACCCAGCTCCCTCACTCACCACCCAGCCCAGCTCCCTCACTCACCACCCAGCCTGGTGCCCTCACTCACTACCCAGCTCCCTCACTCACCACCCAGCCCAGCTCCCTCACTCACCACCCAGCCCAGCTCCCTCACTCACCACCCAGCCCAGCTCCCTCACTCACCACCCAGCCCAGCTCCCTCACTCACCACCCAGCCTGGTGCCCTCACTCACTACCCAGCTCCCTCACTCTCCACCCAGCCCAGCTCCCTCACTCACCACCCAGCCCAGCTCCCTCACTCACTACCCAGCCCACTCCCTCACTCACCACCCAGCCCACTCCCTCACTCACTACCCAGCTCCCTCACTCACCACCCAGCCCACTCCCTCACTCACCACCCAGCCTGGTGCCCTCACTCACCACCCAGCCCAGCTCCCTCACTCACTACCCAGCTCCCTCACTCAGTACCCAGCCTGGTGCCCTCACTCATCACCCAGCCTAGCTCCCTCACTCACTACCCAGTGCCCTCACTCACCACCCAGCCCGGTGCCCTCACTCACCACCCAGCCTGGTGCCCTCACTCACTACCCAGCTCCCTCACACACCACCCAGCCCAGCTCCCTCACTCACCACCCTGCCCACTCCCTCACTCACCACCCGGCCCAGCTCCCTCACGCACTACCCAGCTCCCTCACTCACCACCTAGCCCAGCTCCCTCACTCACCACCCTGCCTAGCTCCTTCACTCACCACCCAGCTCCCTCACTCACCACCCTGCCTAGCTCCTTCACTCACCACCCAGCTCCCTCACTCACTACCCAGCCCAGCTCCCTCACTCACCAACCAGCCCAGTGCCCTCACTCACCAACCAGCCTGTTGCCCTCAGTCACTACCCAGCTCCCTCACTCACCACCCAGCCCAGCTCCCTCACTCACCACCCAGCCCAACTCCCTCACTCACTACCCAGCCACTCCCTCACTCACCACCCAGCCCACTCCCTCACTCACCACCCAGCCTGGTGCCCTCACTCACCACCCAGCCCAGCTCCCTCACTCACTACCCAGCTCCCTCACTCAGTACCCAGCCTGGTGCCCTCACTCATCACCCAGCCTAGCTCCCTCACTCACTACCCAGTGCCCTCACTCACCACCCAGCCCGGTGCCCTCACTCACCACCCAGCCTGGTGCCCTCACTCACTACCCAGCTCCCTCACACACCACCCAGCCCAGCTCCCTCACTCACCACCCTGCCCACTCCCTCACTCACCACCCGGCCCAGCTCCCTCACGCACTACCCAGCTCCCTCACTCACCACCTAGCCCAGCTCCCTCACTCACCACCCTGCCTAGCTCCTTCACTCACCACCCAGCTCCCTCACTCACCACCCTGCCTAGCTCCTTCACTCACCACCCAGCTCCCTCACTCACTACCCAGCCCAGCTCCCTCACTCACCAACCAGCCCAGTGCCCTCACTCACCAACCAGCCTGTTGCCCTCAGTCACTACCCAGCTCCCTCACTCACCACCCAGCCCAGCTCCCTCACTCACCACCCAGCCCAACTCCCTCACTCACTACCCAGCCACTCCCTCACTCACCACCCAGCCCACTCCCTCACTCACCACCCAGCTCCTTCACTCACCACCCAGCCCAGCTCCCTCACTCACCACGCGGACTGGTGCCCTCACTCACCACCCAGCCCAGCTCCCTCACTCACTACGCAGCCTAGTTCCCTCACTCACCACCCAGCCCAGCTCCCTCACTCACTACGCAGCCTAGTTCCCTCACTCACCACCCAGCCTGGTGCCCTCACTTGCGGCCTGACCCAGCCCGGGGCACGATTTTTTCTTTCACTGTCTGTCTCTAACTCTCTCTTCCCCCTCAATCCCCCATTTATCTCGCTCTGTCTCTCTCTCGCTCCGCCTGTCCTTCTTTCTCTGGCTCCGCCTGTCCCTCGCTCTCTCGCTCCGCCTGTCCCTCGCTCTCTCGCTCCGCCTGTCCCTCGCTCTCTCGCTCCGCCTGTCCCTCGCTCTCTCGCTCCGCCTGTCCCTCGCTCTCCTCGCTCCGCCTGTCCCTCGCTCTCTCGCTCCGCCTGTCCCTCGCTCTCTCGCTCCTCCTGTCCCTCGCTCTCTCGCTCCTCCTGTCCCTCGCTCTCTCGCTCCGCCTGACCCTCGCTCTCTCGCTCCGCCTGACCCTCGCTCTCTCGCTCCGCCTGTCCCTCGCTCTCTCGCTCCGCCTGTCCCTCGCTCCGCCTGTCCCTCGCTCCGCCTGTCCCTCGCTCCGCCTGTCCCTCGCTCCGCCTGTCCCTCGCTCCGCCTGTCCCTCGCTCCGCCTGTCCCTCGCTCTCTCGCTCCGCCTGTCCCTCGCTCTCTCGCTCCGCCTGTCCCTCGCTCTCTCGCTCCGCCTGTCCCTCGCTCTCTCGCTCCGCCTGACCCTCGCTCTCTCGCTCCGCCTGTCTCTCGCTCCGCCTGTCTCTCGCTCCGCCTGTCCCTCGCTCTCTCGCTCCGCCTGTCCCTCGCTCTCTCGCTCCGCCTGTCCCTCGCTCTCTCGCTCCGCCTGTCCCTCGCTCTCTCGCTCCGCCTGTCCCTCGCTCTCTCGCTCCGCCTGTCCCTCGCTCTCTCGCTCCGCCTGTCCCTCGCTCCGCCTGTCCCTCGCTCCGCCTGTCCCTCGCTCCGCCCGTCCCTCGCTCTCTCGCTCCGCCCGTCCCTCGCTCTCTCGCTCCGCCCGTCCCTCGCTCTCTCGCTCCGCCCGTCCCTCGCTCTCTCGCTCCGCCCGTCCCTCGCTCTCTCGCTCCGCCCGTCCCTCGCTCTCTCGCTCCGCCCGTCCCTCGCTCTCTCGCTCCGCCCGTCCCTCGCTCTCTCGCTCCGCCCGTCCCTCGCTCTCTCGCTCCGCCCGTCCCTCGCTCTCTCGCTCCGCCCGGCCCTCGCTCTCTCGCTCCGCCCGGCCCTCGCTCTCTCGCTCCGCCCGGCCCTCGCTCTCTCGCTCCGCCCGGCCCTCGCTCTCTCGCTCCGCCCGGCCCTCGCTCTCTCGCTCCGCCCGGCCCTCGCTCTCTCGCTCCGCCCGGCCCTCGCTCTCTCGCTCCGCCCGGCCCTCGCTCTCTCGCTCCGCCCGGCCCTCGCTCTCTCGCTCCGCCCGGCCCTCGCTCTCTCGCTCCGCCCGGCCCTCGCTCTCTCGCTCCGCCCGGCCCTCGCTCTCTCGCTCCGCCCGGCCCTCGCTCTCTCGCTCCGCCCGGCCCTCGCTCTCTCGCTCCGCCCGGCCCTCGCTCTCTCGCTCCGCCCGGCCCTCGCTCTCTCGCTCCGCCCGGCCCTCGCTCTCCTCGCTCCGCCCGGCCCTCGCTCTCTCGCTCCGCCCGGCCCTCGCTCTCTCGCTCCGCCCGGCCCTCGCTCTCTCGCTCCGCCCGGCCCTCGCTCTCTCGCTCCGCCCGGCCCTCGCTCTCTCGCTCCGCCCGGCCCTCGCTCTCTCGCTCCGCCCGGCCCTCGCTCTCTCGCTCCGCCCGGCCCTCGCTCTCTCGCTCCGCCCGGCCCTCGCTCTCTCGCTCCGCCCGGCCCTCGCTCTCTCGCTCCGCCCGGCCCTCGCTCTCTCGCTCCGCCCGGCCCTCGCTCTCTCGCTCCGCCCGGCCCTCGCTCTCTCGCTCCGCCCGGCCCTCGCTCTCTCGCTCCGCCCGGCCCTCGCTCTCTCGCTCCGCCCGGCCCTCGCTCTCTCGCTCCGCCCGGCCCTCGCTCTCTCGCTCCGCCCGGCCCTCGCTCTCTCGCTCCGCCCGGCCCTCGCTCTCTCGCTCCGCCCGGCCCTCGCTCTCTCGCTCCGCCCGGCCCTCGCTCTCTCGCTCCGCCCGGCCCTCGCTCTCTCGCTCCGCCCGGCCCTCGCTCTCTCGCTCCGCCCGGCCCTCGCTCTCTCGCTCCGCCCGGCCCTCGCTCTCTCGCTCCGCCCGGCCCTCGCTCTCTCGCTCCGCCCGGCCCTCGCTCTCTCGCTCCGCCCGGCCCTCGCTCTCTCGCTCCGCCCGGCCCTCGCTCTCTCGCTCCGCCCGGCCCTCGCTCTCTCGCTCCGCCCGGCCCTCGCTCTCTCGCTCCGCCCGGCCCTCGCTCTCTCGCTCCGCCCGGCCCTCGCTCTCTCGCTCCGCCCGGCCCTCGCTCTCTCGCTCCGCCCGGCCCTCGCTCTCTCGCTCCGCCCGGCCCTCGCTCCGCCTGTCCCTCGCGCTCTCGCTCCGCCTGTCCCTCGCGCTCTCGCTCCGCCTGTCCCTCGCGCTCTCGCTCCGCCTGTCCCTCGCGCTCTCGCTCCGCCTGTCCCTCGCGCTCTCGCTCCGCCTGTCCCTCGCGCTCTCGCTCCGCCTGTCCCTCGCGCTCTCGCTCCGCCTGTCCCTCGCGCTCTCGCTCCGCCTGTCCCTCGCGCTCTCGCTCCGCCTGTCCCTCGCGCTCTCGCTCCGCCTGTCCCTCGCTCTCTCGCTCCGCCTGTCCCTCGCTCTCTCGCTCCGCCTGTCCCTCGCTCTCTCGCTCCGCCTGTCCCTCGCTCTCTCGCTCCGCCTGTCCCTCGCTCTCTCGCTCCGCCTGTCCCTCGCTCTCTCGCTCCGCCTGTCCCTCGCTCTCTCGCTCCGCCTGTCCCTCGCTCTCTCGCTCCGCCTGTCCCTCGCTCTCTCGCTCCGCCTGTCCCTCGCTCTCTCGCTCCGCCTGTCCCTCGCTCTCTCGCTCCGCCTGTCCCTCGCTCTCTCGCTCCGCCTGTCCCTCGCTCTCTCGCTCCGCCCGTCCCTCGCTCCGCCCGTCCCTCGCTCCGCCCGTCCCTCGCTCTCTCGCTCCGCCCGTCCCTCGCTCTCTCGCTCCGCCCGGCCCTCGCTCTCTCGCTCCGCCCGGCCCTCGCTCTCTCGCTCCGCCCGGCCCTCGCTCCGCCTGTCCCTCGCTCTCTCGCTCCGCCTGTCCCTCGCTCTCTCGCTCCGCCTGTCCCTCGCTCTCTCGCTCCGCCTGTCCTTCTCTCTCTCGCTCCACCTGTCCCTCGCCACTCTCTCTGTCTCTCCTCATTCCACCAGTAACCTGGACTAGCTATTCTAGTAACTACTCTCCCTGGTTGTGTTGGTTGCAACAACGTTCCGACTCAGAGCAAACAGAGGGAGTGTGGTTTGGGGGCAGGAGGGTGGGAATGCTATTATATATGACATTCTTTATCATAATGTCAGAGAAAACCCACTCATTGTTGTAGCACAAATCAGAGCTAAAAGAAGTAAAAATAGTCGATGTAGACGAACAGGCAAACAATGTAAATCCAGATTTAGGCACAAGTTAAGATAGATTTTTGTGGAACGTTTAAGGACTTTGCCTATGTCAGTCCAACATGAACCCATGTTCAGTGGCTGTCGCACGACCATAATGTCAATTTGTTCAGATTCCCTCTGGCCTCCTGTCAGGTTTTTTTTTGCTGGAGAAATTTTCATGCTCTCCTTTGTTCCTGAAGCTTAGCAATTCAGCAAAACAATGAAGTAGCCCATGTACCTACAAACTAACACACACAAGAGAAGGAAGCAGATTATCACATCAGAGTCATTAAGCACAGAAAGAAGCCATTCAGCCCATCGATTCCATGCTGGCTCTCTGGTGTAATCCAGTCAGTCCCATTGTCCCGCTCTACACCTGTAGCCCTGCAAGTTTATTTCCTTCAAGTGTTCATCCAATTTCCTATCGAAATCATTCATCGTCTCCGCTTCCGCACTGATGGGCAGCGAGTTCCAGGTCATCACCGCTCGCTGCGTAAAAAATAAAGTTCTTCCTCACCTTCCCCCCGCACCTGCAACTTTAAACCTGTGTCCCCCTAGCTAACGGGAACAGCTTTTCCTCGGTCGACCTTATCCAAACCTGTCATAATCCTGTAAACTTTAAGCAAATCTCCCCTCGTTCTCCTTGGAGCAAAGAAGAAAAGCTGCAGCTTTTCCAGCCTAACTTTGTAGCTAAAATCATCCATATCGCCAGAGTCACAGTGCAACAATGTTGTGCTGCAATGCTCTGTTCAAAGTGTCCAGGCCTAGGATGCGAGATTGTCTGGTTTTCCCTAAGAGCATCAGGACCACTGGATTTGTTCCTGTCGGTAATTCTTGACTGTATGTTCCTCCTGAACTAAGATCAGACCTGATAATGCTGAAGGAGGCTGTGGGGAGTGAATCTGTAGTTCACCCACCGCTGTGCACATAAACCATCTCCTCAGACCCTTCTTACCCAGCGTCACATACAATTCTCATTAAGTGCAGGTCTGTGCATGTTCCAAGATATTGATTGGGCAAGTGATTCATTAAAGCCGTTGCCAGGATTTTGGCACAAAACTGTGTGGTCTGCGGAACAAATTGTGACATAGAGCGAGTAACAATTCACAGGGCCGATTGCGAAATGTCAAAAAGCATCAAAGCAATTGATGGCATGTAACAAGACTCCGCTGCTACTTCTGTCAGATTCACTTCATTTTAAACCCTTCTTATTAATGCTGTCTCCACTGGTAATTTTTGCAGACTACAAGAAAGTTCGGCAGGAGATTAAGAAGAAATCATCCGACACGCTGAAACTGCAGAAGAAAGTGAAGAAAGGTTTGTGAATTTTAATCTGAAGTTGGAAAATCTGTGTTTACCAAGCCCTCATTTTTGAAAGTGGTGAGTGGAGCTAACTGAAATCCACTGCTATCGAATGTCTACGGACCAAGAGCAATCAAGTTGAGGGAGGGACCAATGAGAAACCAGGCAACTGAATGTCACTCTCGACAACCAGGAAGTATTACAAAATGCTCACTTAAATCTCCTCAGTGTTTCCAATTGCCAGTTACCATCCATCCATTGGTTAATGCATAAGCTAAAAACAAAACACCTCACATAACCATTACAATTGGAGCATTCTGGAGAAATGATTAAATGTATTCCTAAATTTGATTAAAAGTTTGTAGCTCAGATACTCCTCCTTTCTCAGTGCTTTATGGAAGTTAAAATTGTGCTCTTATGTTTGGGGTGGGGTTCATTTTGTACCAGTAATTGGAACTGATGTTTGTCATCTGCCAGATGTTGATATTTATTGCTGACTTTGGATGATGTAACTAACTGTCTAATTAGCTGGGCTTTAACTATGGCCTGTGGCCAATAGAAAAAAAGAGGACTTGCATTTATATAGCACCTTTCACATCCTCAGGATGTCGCAAAGTGTTTTCCAGCCAATGGAGTACTTTTGAAATGTAGTCACTATTGTAATACAGGAAACTTGGCAGTCAGTTTGTACACAGCAAGATCCCAGAAACTGCAATGTGATAATGACCAGATAATCAGGCTCAGTGATGTTGAGGGATAAATATTGGCCAGGACACCTGGGAGAACTCACTTTCTCTTCTTCGAAATAGTGGCATGGAATCTTTGAAGTCCAGTCGCTCCACCATTGTTGGCTGTCCCTTCAGTTGCCAGGGTCCAAGTTCTGGAATTCCCTCCCTAAATCTCTCCACTTCTTTATCCTTCAAACCTACATCCTTGAGCAAGCTTTTGGCAACCTGTCCTAATATTTCCTAATGTGAGTTGGTGTCAGATTTTGTTGGTGCTGTGAAATACCCTGAAATGTTTTACAATATTAAAGGCGCTAAATAAATGCAAGCTGTTATCTAACTAAGGAGGCTGACAGTTTAATGTCTCACCCAAAAGCCGACAGTGCAGCACTCCCTCAGTATTGACCCTCTGACAGTGCAGCACTCCCTCAGTATTGACCCTCTGACAATGCAGCACTCCCTCAGCACTGACCCTCTGACAGTTCAGCACTCCCTCAGTACTGACCCTCTGACAATGCAGCACTCCCTCAGTACTGACCCTCTGACAATGCAGCACTCCCTCAGTACTGACCCTCCGATAATGCAGCACTCCCTCAGTACTGACCCTCCGATAATGCAGCACTCCCTCAGTACTGACTCTCTGACAGTGCAGCACTCCCTCAGTACTGACCCTCTGACAGTGCAGCACTCCCTCAGTACCGACCCTCTGACAATGCAGCACTCCCTCAGTACTGACCCTCTGACAGTGCAGCATTCCCTCAGTACTAACCCTACAACAGTGCAGCACTCCCTCAGTACTGACCCTCAATAATGCAGCGCAGCCTCAGTACTAACCCCCCTGAGAATGCAGCGCTCCCACAGTACCATCCTCTGACAGTGTGGTGATGTCTCAGGACTAAGAATCTTAAACTTAAACGAAGCCAATTATGAAAGGAGAACTGGCTGAGGTTAATTGGGTAATTAGACTAAAAGGTATGGAGGTAAATGAACAATGGGAAACATTGAAAGAAACATTTCAAAATCTTCAACAAAAATACATCCCATTGAAAAACACAAACTCAGCATGAAAGACCCATCCGTGGTTCACTCAGGGAGTTAGAGATAGCGTTAGATTAAAAGAAGAGACTTTAGTGTTACAAAAAATCATTGGCAAGTCTGAGGATTGGGAGTGTTTTAGAAACCGTTGAGTGCCATCAAAAAGTTGATTAAAAAGGGGAAAAATAGAATATGATTGTTGTTATGATCCCAGCTGCCGTTACTACTGGACAAGTCAGATCCCTGGGTGAAACCTGGCCTGATAGATCCTAACTTTTAGTTTTTGTTTAGAAACATGGGGCAGAACTTTGCCCTCGGACGGTGTGTGGGCCCCACTGGCTCAGCGGCGGGCGGACAGCTGAACCTCGCCGCCAAAACGGGGCCCACCGCCATTTTGAGTGGGTGGGCCAATTAAGGCCCGGTCAGCGGCCTGCCCAACAGGAGGCGCTATGCTGTCAAAGTGCGCACTGCTCCCTGAGGCAAAGTCCTGTCTCAGGTTGTTTAATGAAAGGTAAGTAAAGTCAAAAAATAGAGACATTTTAAAATTATTAACATGTCCCCCTCATGTGTCAATGTCACACAAGATGGGACATGTTAATAACAAACTCACAAAATTTATTAAATTTTCACAAAATGGTAATGAAACCTCATCCAGCCAGTGGATGAAATTTCATTAATAATCTACAGCCAATCAGAGTCCACAAGCCAACCAATCAGCACCCTTTTCTCATACCATATAAAGTTGTTGCTTCCCCTGACGTTGGTATTCTTGCGATTATCCTGATGAGTGTAAAATAAAACACTTCGACAAAATGTCTTTTTTCAGCAATACTCAAGCTCTGTACTGCCAAATGATGAATAATAGATTCCAGCAGGTTTCCCAACAGCTGATGTTAGGCTAACTGGCCTGTAGTTCCCCATTTTCGATCTCCCTCCTTTCTTGAAAAGTAGCGGAACATTTGCCAATTCCCAATATAATCAAAGGAATTTTGGAAAATCATAGCCAGAGCATCCACTTTCTCTCCAGTTCTCTCTTTTAGAGCACTGGGGTGTGGCCATCATGTCCTGGGGATCTATCAGATTTTAGTCCCTCAAGTTTCTCCAATACCTTTTCTCTGCTGACAGTAATTCTTTTAATTTCCCCACTCTCTTTAGCCCCTATGTTACCATCTATTTCTGGTATGAACCTTCTGTCTTCTACTGTGAAGATAGATGCAAAATATTTGTTCGATGCCTTTGCCACTTCCTTGTTCCCCATGATAATTTCTCTGCTTCTAAAGGGCCAACGTTTACTTTAGCTACTCTCCTCTTTATATACTTATAAAAGCTCTTATACTCTTGTTTTATATTCTTGGTTAGTTTACTATGTTAGGAACTAGAGGTAGTTTAAGTTATATTGGTACGTGTGGGAATTAGGAATGAGGTTTAGCTTTAAGTTTAATTTGTGTTTCTGCATGTGTGTGTTAAGAAAGGGGGAATTTGAGTTTCAATTTCACTTTAAAAGATGCCTGCATTTAATGAAGTTTTACGACTCTTAAAGGGAAAGTAAAACAAACACAAGGTAGAAAATCTGTGCTGTTGCCTAGCAACAGGAGGCTCACACAGATTGGGAAACACAGAACAGCAGTTTTTTTTAGTTCAGTTGAAAGAAGCTGCCAGGTGAAACAGCAAAGGAGGGACACACAGCAAGTCTCAAACTAAAGAAGAAGCCAAAATCTGGGAATGGGACAGAAAAGAAAGTCCCAGGAAGGCCTTCTCGTCAAAGGAAGAACAGCACTCTGGAATAGGTTCTGGTAAGTGAAGAGCGAGGAGCAGAGGAAGGCTCTAAGCTTAAAGGGAGAAAGCTGCAGGATGCAAACTTAAAGCAAAATAGGCTTGCGGGAAGCCAGAAGATCCAAGGAGACAGCCGAAGGTCTGTAACACTTTATTATGGGCATGTGAAGCTGTGGTGTTACCTCCTGGAAGTTCTCCTCCAAGTCACTCACCATCCTGACTTGGAAATATATCAATGTTCCTTCACTGTCGTTGGGTCAAAATCCTGGAACTCCCTCCCTAACAGCACTGTGGGTGTACCTACACCACATGGACTACAGGGTACAAGAAGGCAGCTCACCACCACCTTCTCAAGGGCAATTAGCGATGGGCAATAAATGCTGACTATCTCGTAAATAAATTTTTAAAAATCCTGTTTGATAAATTAGAGTTTTTTGAGGATGTAACTAGTAGGGTAGATAAAGGGATAAAGTAGATAAACCAGTAGATATAGTTTACCTGGATTTCCAAAAGGCATGTGATAAGGTGCCACACAAAAGGTTCATATTGAACATAAGAGCACGTGGAGTTGGAAATAATATTTTGGTATGGGTAGAGGATTGGTTAACAGATAGAAAGCAGAGAGTGGGAATAAATGGAGCTTTTTCAAGTTGATAGGCAGTGCTGCAGGATCAGTGCTGGAGCCTCAGCTATTTGCAATCTATAGATCCTTAGATGAAGAGGAGAGTAAGTATCAGAGTTTGCTATGGTACCAAGCTTGGTGGAAAGGTAAGCTGTGGGGAGGACACAGAGAGGCTGCAAAGAGATATAGACAGGTTAGGTGACTGGACAGCAGGATGGCAGATGGAGTATAAAGTAGGCAAGTGTGAAGTCATTAACTTTGGTTGTAAAAATCGTGTTACGATCCCGGCTGATGTTACTACTGGACAATTCAGATCCTGGAGTGAATCCTGGCTTAATAGATCCTAACTTAGAAACTGTAGAGGCATGGTTTCTGAACAAATTTATAGGAGTCTGCTGATGAACTTTTAACACAAAAAAACACATTTATTCAACAAGAAAATGAATATATTACACCAGACAAAAAGGTTGGAAAGATCTCAATGCAAACACAAGAAAATGATTCAAATATTCACTATTCCTTCACCTCAGCTATCTCTTTACACACATACACATTTGGAAAGATAAACCAATTTACCATATCTATCTTATACCCTAATATTCAGGGTAAGTGTGCGGTACATGTGAACCAACTGGCGAACTGTGGTCAGATACACCACATGCCAAAGTAAATGACAGATGTGACCAAAGCAGATTCCATGGATTTCTCAACAACCCACCCAGACGCTTGTTACACTGTGAGCCAACCAGTCTCACTGAAACTGTCTTTCACACAAGGGTTCGAAGAACTCGCTTTGGAATTCTCTCCACAAGTCAATCCCACTTGGACGGCTTCACCGAGAATCCACCCCCAGGGTTTCAATCTCACCTTCTAAAATTCCTTTCCCCTGGATCTCTGTGTACACTCAACCTTCACCTTCCAAGCACAATTTCAGACCTTCGGCCATGCTAAGCAGAGCACCAATTCTCCTAAGGTGCGCAATAAGGAGTCACAGCCTTCGGCTGTCTCCTCGGGTCTTCAGGGTTTCTCTCAAACCCACTTTATTTCAAGTCTGCTCCCTGCAGCTCTCTCTCTAATTTGTAGCCTATTCCTCTGCTCTTTTTTCTCAACTTTATGTAACAGGATCTGTTTTTGATCTCTGTCTTTGTCCAATTACCTGGGTGCTTCTTCTGGGACCAGTTTCTGCCTTGCTCCCTGGTTTGGGATCTTCTCTGTTTGAAACCTTCTCCCTGCTCCCCTCCCCATGTCCCGCTCCCTGGGACACCTTCTCTCGAATGACACTCCTGTTCAGGCCCCTTACCTCCAGTTTTGCTCCATTTCACTTTTCTCCTGCGCATGTGCACAGGGCTGTTTCCTGGCCTGAAGATGTGAAAGACATCAATTGTGCATGTGCGGCCGTTTCTAGGGAAGTGTATGTGTGAAAGTCCCGAGGGCTGCCAGGAAGTGTAGTCCCTGGCCTACAAACTGCCAATTCTGACTCCTATTTAAGCTAAGTTCCTTGGGGTTCGTCGCAATAGAAAAGCAGAATATTTTTTTAAAAGTTGTGGAACTTGTAAGTGTGGAAGTTCAAAGAGACTTGGGTGTACTTGTACAAGCAACACAGAAAGTTAACATGCAGGTGCAGCAACCAATAAGGGAGACAACCGGTATAAAAACAAAAAAACTGCGGATGCTGGAAATCCAAAACAAAAACAGAATGACCTGGAAAAACTCAGCAGGTCTGGCAGCATCGGCGGAGAAGAAAAGAGTTGACGTTTCGAGTCCTCATGACCCTTCGACAGAACTTGAGTTCGAGTCCAAGAAAGAGTTATTCTTGGACTCGGAACTCAAGTTCTGTCGAAGGGTCATGAGGACTCGAAACGTCAACTCTTTTCTTCTCCGCCGATGCTGCCAGACCCGCTGAGTTTTTCCAGGTAATTCTGTTTTTGTTTTGAAACAAATGGTATGTTGGCTTTATTGCAAGGGGATTGGAGTACAGGCGTAAAGAAGTCTTGCTACAATTGTACAGGGTTTTGGTGAGACCACACTGGAATACTGTGTGCAGTTTTGGTCTCCACATTTAAGAAAGGATATACTGCGTTGAAGGTTCACTAAATTGGTCCCTGGGATGGGGTGGTTGTTCTATGATGAGAGGCTGAGTAAATTAGCTCTATATTCTCTGGAATTTAGAAGAATGAGAGGCAATCTCATTGAAATCTACAAAATTCTGAAGGGGTTTCATAGGGTCGACACTGAGAGATTGTTTTCACTGGTCGGGGAATATAAATCACGGGGGCACAGTCTCAGGATAAGGGGCCGGTCGTTTAGGACTGAGATGAGGAGAAATTACTTCACTCAAAGGGTTGTGAATCTTTAGGATTCTCTACCCCAGAGGGTTGTGGATGCTCCATCGTTGAATACATTTAAGATTTAAGACTGGGACAGACAGATTGAGGGATACAGGCAGCGGGCAGGAAAATTATGTTGAAGCCTAAGATCAGCCATGATCATATTGAATGGCGGAGCAGGCTCGAAGAGTAGGCCATATGGTCTACTCCTGCTCCTATTCCTTTTGTTCTTGTGACTACACTGGGATTATTGGCCTGGATTATGGGCTCAGGGTCTTTTGAGTAGGCCTTGAACCCACAATGTTCTCACTCCGAGGTGAGAGGGTTGTCCCTCTGAGCCTCAGTTGACTCTGAAGAGGGGAGGAAAAGAGTTTCAGCTGAATGTACAAACCCCAGTGTGCGAAGTAAGATGAAGAAATGAATAAATAAATAGTCGCCCAACCTCAGACGGCCCGCTTCTATCCCCTACCCAAAATCCACAAACAGAACTGCCCCGGTAGACCGATCGTCTCAGCTTGCTCCTGCCCCACAGAACTCATTTCTCGTTATCTTGGCTCCCTTCTCTCTCCCCTTGTCCAGTCCCTTCCCACCTACATCCATGATTCCTCTGACACCTTACGTCACATCAACAATTTCCAGTTCCCTGGCTCCAACCGCTTCCTCTTCACCATGGACGTCCAATCCCTCTGCACCTCCATCCCCCACCAGGATGGTCTGAGGGCCCTTAGCTTCTTCCTCGAACAGAGGCCCGAACAATCCCCATCCACTACTACTCTCCTCCGTCTGGCTGAACTTGTTCTCACACTGAACAATTTCTCCTTCAACTCCTCTCACTTCCTCCAAATAAAAGGTGTGGCTATGGGTACTCGCATGGGCCCCAGCTATGCCTGTCTCTTTATGGGGTATGTGGAACATTCCTTGTTCCAGTCCTACTCCGGCCCCCTTCCACAACTCTTTCTCCGGTACATCGATGATTACTTCGGTGCCGCTTCATGCTCTCATCGGGACTTGGAAAAATTTATTAATTTTGCTTCCAATCTCCACCCCTCCATCATTTTCACGTGGTCCATCTCTGACACTTCCCTTCCCTTCCTTGACCTCTCTGTCTCAATCTCTGGTGATAGACTGTCCACCAATATCCATTACAAACCCACCGACTCCCACAGCTACCTCGACTACAGCTCCTCACACCCCGCTTCCTGTAAGGACTCCATCCCATTCTCTCAGTTCCTTCGCCTCCGTCGCATCTGTTCCGATGATGCTACCTTCAAAAACAGTTCCTCTGACATGTCCTCCTTCTTCCTTAACCGAGGTTTTCCACCCACGGTCGTTGACAGGGCCCTCAACCGTGTCCGGCCCATCTCCCGCGCATCCGCCCTCACGCCTTCTCCTCCTTCCCAGAAACATGATAGGGTCCCCCTTGTCCTCACTTATCACCCCACCAGCCTCCGCATTCAAAGGATCATCCTCCGCCATTTCCGCCAACTCCAGCATGATGCCACCACCAAACACATCTTCCCTTCACCACCCCTATCGGCATTCCGTAGGGATCGCTCCCTCCGGGACACCCTGGTCCACTCCTCCATCAGCCCCTACTCCTCAACCCCCTCCTATGGCACCACCCCATGCCCACGCAAAAGATGTAACACCTGCCCCTTCACTTCCTCTCTCCTCACCGTCCAAGGGCCCAAACACTCCTTTCAAGTGAAGCAGCATTTCACTTGCATTTCCCCCAACTTAGTCTACTGCATTCGTTGCTCCCAATGTGGTCTCCTCTACATTGGAGAGACCAAACGTAAACTGGGCGACCGCTTTGCAGAACACCTGCGGTCTGTCAGCAAGAATGATCCAAACCTCTCTGTCGCTTGCCATTTTAACACTCCACCCTGCTCTCTTGCCCACATGTCCGTCCTTGGCCTGCTGCATTGTTCTAGTGAAGCCCAACACAAACTGGAGGAACAGCACCTCATCTTCCAACTAGGCACTTTACAGCCTTCCGGTCTGAATATTGAGTTCAACAACTTTAGGTCGTGAGCTCCCTCCCCCATCCCCACCCCCTTTCTGTTTCCCCCTTCCTTTTTTTTCCAATAAATTATATAGATTTTTCTTTTCCCATCTATTTCCATTATTTTTAAATTTTTTAAATCTTTTATGCTCTCTCCACCCCCACTAGAGCTGTACCTTGAGTGCCCTACCATCCATTCTTAATTAGCACATTCGTTTAGATAATATCACCAACTTTAACACCTATGTGTTCTTTTGTTCTATTGTTGTTGACATCTTTTGATGATCTGCTTCTATCACTGCTTGTTTGCCCCTACAACCACACACCCCCCTCCACTTCTCTCTCTCTCTCCGCCCCCCCCCCCACACACCTTAAGCCAGCTTATATTTCAACTCTTTCTTGGACTCGAACTCAAGTTCTGTCGAAGGGTCATGAGGACTCGAAACGTCAACTCTTTTCTTCTCCGCCGATGCTGCCAGAGCTGCTGAGTTTTTCCAGGTAATTCTGTTTTTGTTTTGGATTTCCAGCATCCGCAGTTTTTTTGTTTTTATAAATAAATACCTGTTTTAATTTCGTCAATGAAGGTTTGGAGATTTTGGGAAGGGAGGAACTTGCATCCTAAATAAATCCTGTAAATCTAGCTATTGGAATCAGAGCCAGAAAAACAACTTGTAATCAACTGGGAATAAGAGGATTGAATGAGGAATAAAATAAAGTTTCCTCTCTCTTGGTGAAGTGGGAAATAAACAGCAGCAGAAATCTATCTCGAGGCCTGTTCATCACACATTGCTGATACTTGGAACCTTGTAATATATTACACTGACAGGCAGTCTGTGGCCTCTGAATCAGCAACTCGCTAAATGTTTGTCATTCTCTCTAAATATATTCACCACGGTTATAAATGGGATTCCAGCATAAGAAGCCTGGGGTAATTCTCGACATTCATTCATTGCTGGGCTAGGTTGAGGCAGCTAGTGGGGTGGTGAATGGGCACTGTAATTGTCTAGTGGTCTAGGGTGGTGGCTAGGGAGCAGGGCAGGGAGGGCATAATTGGCTGGGGATTGGGGTTCCTTCTCCAAAGACCCTGCTGGAAGTGGATGATGATATCTGCATTTTTCAAAGATGCAGAGACAATTCAATGATCCAAGATAAAACAGCACTTTGACTGCCCATCTTGGTTTAATGATCTATCAATCCTTACTGACTTGGTTTAAACAGGATGAACAGGTAGTTAGGCTCCTTCACAAACAAAGATGAGAAAGCATCCCTGTTAGTTACAGAAATCAACGTTGGAAATTCACTGAGAGCCAGTTTGTGGTCCTCACTCGGACAAAATCCCGCTCAAATCCAGTCTGAGCGATTCGTTAATAGATTAATGACAAGTTTGTGATCATTGAGCAGCAAAGTCAATAACTGTGGTTTGCGAATCAATACTGCAGCAAGTGATGGTGACCTTCAGTTTATGGAGGAACAATATTAATTGAGCTGTTTTAATAATGGGCATGAGAGGTGCTGTGAGAAATGACTGCAGAAGAATTTTCCTGACTTTGGAATGAATCATCACTGGGAATTTCTGCTTCTGCTGCTCAGTTTGGGACAGGAAGCAGAAACTCTGGGTTTTTTATTGGGCTGGATATTTACCACTTGTGACTCAGTCCTGACATGGACAGACTTTAGAAAGAAAATATTTCGAATTCAGATTTCTGTAGCTCCTTTCACAACCTCGGGAGGTCCCAAAGTGTTTGCAACAGCAACCTGTATTTATATAGCACCTTTAATGTAACAAAACGTCCCAAGGCGCTACACGGAAACATAATGAAGCAACGTTTCACACTGAGCCTCGAGGTGATATTAGAATAAATGGTCAAAAGCCTGATTGTAGGTTTGAAGGAGCATCTTAAAGGAGCAGAGAGAGGTAGGGAAGGAATCCCAGAACTTAGGGCCCAGGCAACTGAAGTCATGGCTGCCAATGATGGAGTGATTAAAGTCAGAGATGCGCAAAGGGCCAGGATGAGAGGGGCACAGATATCTCGGGGTTGGGGGAGATTACCGAGAGAGGGATGGGTGAGGCCATTTATTTGAAAACAACGATTAGAATTTTAAAATCATGTCGTTGCTTAACTGGGAGCCAATGTAGGCCAGCGAGCACAGGGGGGATAGAGGAACAAAACTTGCTGCATTAAAAGACAAAGGTACCAGAGGTAGAATGTGGGAGACCAGCCCAGAGTGTGTTGGAATAGTTAAGTGCAGAGGTAACAAAGGAATTGATGAGGGTTTCAGCAGTCAACAAGCTGAGGCAAGGATGGAGTTGGGTTATATTACAGAGGTGGAAATAGGCGATCTTAGTGCAAATATGACGTTGAAGCTCATCCTGGGGTCAACTGTAATACTGAGGTTGCAAACAGTTTGGGAAAGAGATGGAGTCGGTAACTGAGGAAGAGTTTGTCACAGGCGGAAGATGATGGCTTCAGTCTTCCCACTGTTCAGTTGGAGAAAAATTCTGTTTGTCAGTTCTGGCTGTCAGGGAGCTGAAGGTAGCTGGGGAAAAGGCGAGAGGATCCTGAGGAGAGACTGAGGGACTTGGAGGGTGAGGAGAAAGAGGATGAAGTGAGTCTGAGGGAGACTGAAGGGGACTGTGAAAGTGAGGAGAGTCTTGAGGGAGACTGAGGGAGTTGGAAACCCAGACGAGACATTTTATTATTAAGCGGTAAGCACACATTGTTTCTAAAAGAGAGGCTGCGTTTTGAGTGATTACCTCACTGCCTCATCAGCATCTTGACACCTGTTATTTTTGAACGAATGCTTAACTGCTTCTCTTTAGAAAATAAGTTTTAAAAATGATTTAACATGCCCTCTTTTTTTTAAGCTTCCTTGCTGACTCGGTTTTTGTAAGTGAAAGTACAAGTAAGGCTTATCTTGCCTTCAGGTTGTGTTCTGACAGCATCTGCAATGAATCACTTCAGCATATTCTTGTAGCTAAGCATCGTCAATAGAAAGGGTGATCTGTGTGTTACTGGTTAACCACTGGAATTGGAAAATTCCCCTTCAAAGTGATTGGAATCAAATATAAACCACCCCCCCCACCCGCCCCACCCTCTTCCCCTGGCCCCTTCCCCTCACCCCCCATCCCCAACCCTCAGTCTCTCTTTTCCTTCAGACTAGAGAACATTAACACATTTTAAGTCAAGCCTTGTGGTTCTGCCTATGGATTCCAAACGCGGTCAAGGGTGATGAAAGTCACTTTTCTTCATTGAGTGTTAAGGGTATGGAGTGAACTTCTGTGCTCAGCATCCACGCCACCAACCACACACCCCCCCCCCACCGCCCCCCCCCCCCCCCCCACCCCCCCCCCCCCCCCCCCACCCCACCCCACCCCACACCCCACCCCACCCCACAACCTCTGTTTTGTCCCCTCCTCTTTTGATGGTGCTGGTTCACACTGGGGTACAATTCGCCCCAAGTGTGAGCCGCTGCAGTGAGGGTAGGGCAAGATGTTCAGTGGAGGGGGTATCATGGCAGAACCCAGCACCAGGCCTCTTCAAATATCCCTTGACTGCTTTTGATGAAGAACAGGGGGGTTCTCCCAGATGTACTGGAGCCAATATTTATCAGCCAACATCACTTAAAAGTCGTTAGTCATTGTCACACCGCTAGTTGTGAGAGCTTACTGTGTACAGTTTTGTCGCTGTGTTTCCCACATTACCACAGTGGTTAGATTTCAGAATAGTATTTAATTAACTGTAAAGTGCTTTGGAACATCCTGAGGTTATGAATAGTGCTATACAAATGCAAAGTTGTTTTTTCTTTCTGCAGGGATTGGCCATTAGAAGCAAGTTCTCCTAGTGATGAGCTTATTCTCTTTCTGAATCACTGAGCCCAGGCTTCAGTCAATGAAATTAATTCATATTTTAATGAATATCTTCAATGGTCAAAGTCCTGGGACCTGTTGTAATTTAGAGCTCCATGGGCAGTGCTCCTTCATGGTAGATCAGGGTCGTATAGGGAGTTGGGACTAATCTATTATCAATAAATATCAGCTTATCTCAGTTAGTTAGCGCTCCTGTGCTTGAGTTGGAAGGTTGTGGGGTTTAAGGGCCACAGCAGAACTCAGAACCACACAAGTGCAGAGGGAATCATCCTCCCATAACCATTGTCCCCAATATCAATTAACTGCTTATTGTTCTCATTACTCTTTGTACGATCTTGCTGTGCACAAGATGGTTTTGTACACTATTTACCTACAGTAAATTACCTTGAAGTTGACTATTTCAGGGTAATTTATTTCCTCTGTGTGAACACTGTTTGAGTGAAATGGCGTCACTCTCACTTTGGAATGTCTTGAGTTTTACACGTTTGATATGGTTTGTTTGATGTTTCCAGCTTGTTGCAGCATGAAGTGACCTACACCATCCCCCTCTCTTCCTGCAAGGAATCTGTAAACAAGAGACACCAGCTTTTGTTATGTAGTTGTCTGTCATTGATGCAGTGATTAATGGTGCAGGTGACCTTTACTTCACTGGGACACTTTCCAACTGTAAGGTATTGGTGAGACCAAGACTGGAGTACTGTGTACAGTTCTGGTCTCCTTACCTAGAGGATATATTTTCCTTAGAGGGTGCAGTGAAGGTTCACTAGACTGATTTTGCAATGTTCCATGAAGAAAAATGGAGTAGAATGGGCCTATGCCTTCTGGGGTTAAGAGGCATGAGAGAGGGTTTCATTGAGACCTCCTTATATGGCTTGGGATGGGTAAATGGTGTTTCCCCTGACTGGAAAGTCAAGAATGAGTGGGTGCAGTCTCAGGAGAGGGGGTAGTGTTGCTAACTGTGATTAAATGTATTCCGGACGTTTCATCAAATGATTTGCTTCAGCCATTAGCGGCCAACACATCCATCCCTGTGACGCACAGACTTCCTAAGCCAATTGGAAAGCAAAAAGACTCATTACCCAATTGGATGATGCTTGACTGTCGGCCAAACAGCCTTTTGTTCCATTTTCAATATTTTTAAATTTGATAAAGATAAATGGTCAAAGAAAATTATTTAATATCCTGATGATTTTTCTCCAGGGTTACACATAGCAGTGTTCTGGAGACTGGTCTACAATTCCTGGAGACTGTAGGCCCGTCCTAGAGGGTTGGCAAACCTAATGGGTCAACCATTTAGGATTGAGACAAGGAGAAATTTCTTCACTGAGGGTTGTGAATCTTTGCAATTCCTACTCTAGAGAGCTGAGGATGCTCAGTCATTGAGAACATTCAAGAGCTGGATAGATTTTTGGTTATTAAGGAATTGTGGGATATGGAGAGCAGACGGAAAAGTGGAGTTAAGATAGAAGATCAGCCATGATCGTATTGACTATTGGAGCATGTTCGAGAGGCCAATAGGTCTACTCCTGTTCCTATTTCTTATGTTCCTATAATTAGGAAAATTTTACAGGCTCAAATGTGCACAGGAACATAAACATGATATGTTCAGGTCGGGAGTGTGATTCTATGGAAATGGAGACGGCCACTCAAGTGTGCACTTGGCCTTATTTGGAGTAACCAGCCTGTATAAATCTCTGAACAGGTTTGGATCTGGTCTAAAAGTTACTAACACTAAGAGCAGGAGGAGGCTATTAGCCCCTGGAGGAGTTGTTTCTTTTATTCATTCATAGGATGTGGGCTTTGTCAGCCTGGATTCTGAGCTCAGGCCTCTGGCATGGGCTTGACTCCACCTCACACGACTCAGAGACAAGGTTGTAGCCCCGGAGTATGTTGAGGCATTTACTGTGATACAGATTTCACTCCAAAGCCATCAGCTCTTGCTGATATCTTAGGCACAGCTTTGAGTTCTGCTGGTACAAAAAAATGGACCAAAATTGGAGCGTTTTGGAAATTGTTCATTGATAGTTTGTCCCTGACTTGGAGGTGGTGGAATGATTTGTGCTTTGGTATATAGTTGAGGCATATTTCTTGATGTAGAGATGAAATGCTATGAATATCATGTGTTTATATATTTTCCTCTGTAAAGCCATTGAGATCTGAAAAGGTCACACATTAACGAGACAAGTGTTTACAAAGAGCAATAGAGATTTGGGCAGAAATGCTAGTGTAACTAGATCGCTGCTTATTGTGCTGCCTTATAGGGTAAGCCGGAAAAGAATTCCTCACTTAACTGGTGGAACAGGACTAGTTGGTTCATATATAGCTGACCAGAAATTCTATTTCTGGATAGAATTAACTCTTCAACTGCTGAATTTGGATGCCCATTTTTTCCACAGAATCACAGAAATGTTAAGGCACAGAAGGAGGCCATTCGGCCCATCATGTCTGCACTGACGCTCCAAATGAGCTTAATGACTCAGTGCCATTGCCCTGCCTTTTCCCCGTATCCCTGCACATTGTTTCTATTTAAATAATCATCCAATGCCCTCTTGAATGTCTCGATTGAACCTGCCCCCACCACACTTCCAAGCAGTGAATTTCAAACCCTAACTACTCGCTGTGTGAAAGTTTTTCTCACATCACATTTGCTTCTTTTGCAAATCACTTTAAATCTGTGCCCCCTCGTTCTCAATTCTTTTACAAGTGGGAACAGTTTCTCCCTATCTACTCTGTCCAGCCCCCTCATGATTTTGAACATCTCCATCAAATCTCCTCTTTGCTTTCTCCTCTCCAAGGAGAACAGTCCCAACTTCTCCATTCTATCCTCATAGCTGAAGTTTCTCATCCCAGAGCCATTCTTGTAAATCTCTTCTGCACTCTCTCCAATGCCTTCACATCCTTCCTAAAATGTGGCGCCCAGAACTGTACACAATACTCCAGCTGAGGTCTAACTAGTGCCCTATAGAGCTCTTGTACTCTATGCCCCTATTAATAAAGCCCAGGATACTGTGTGCTTTGTTAACTGCTCTCTCCACCTGTCCGGCAATGATCTATGTACATACACACCCAGGTCCCTCTGCTCCTGAACCCTCTTAAGAATTGTACCCCTCATTTTATATTGTCTCTCCATACTCTTCCTACCAGAATGCATCACCTCACACTTCTCCTCACTGAACTTCATCTGCCACCTCCTTGATTATATAACGCCTTCGATGAGCTCAGTTTCAAGTCCCACTCCAAAGATTTGAACACAAAATCCGGGCTGACACTCCAGTGCAGCACCGAGGGAGCACTGCACTGTCAGAGGGTCAGTACTGAGGGAGCACTGTACTGTCAGAGGGTCAGTACTGAGGGAGTGCTGCACTGTCAGAGGGTCAGTACTGAGGGAGCACTGTACTGTCAGAGGGTCAGTACTGAGGGAGTGCTGCACTGTCAGAGGGTCAGTACTGAGGGAGTGCTGCACTGTCAGAGGGTCAGTACTGAGGGAGTGCTGCACTGTCAGAGGGTCAGTACTGAGGGAGCACTGCACTGTCGGAGGGTCAGTACTGAGGGAGTGCTGCACTGTCAGAGGGTCAGTACTGAGGGAGCGCTGTACTGTCAGAGGGTCAGTACTGAGGGAGCACTGCACTATCAGAGGGTCAGTACTGAGGGAGCACAGCACTGTCAGAGGGTCAGTACTGTGGGAGCACTGCACTGTCAGAGGGTCAATTCTGAGGGAGTGCTGCACTATTGGAGGGTCAGTACTGAGGGTGTGCTGCACTGTCGGCGGGTCAGTACTGAGGGAGTGCTGCACTGTCGGAGGGTCAGTACTGAGGGAGTGCTGCACTGTCAGAGGGTCAGTACTGAGGGAGTGCTGCACTGTCGGAGGGTCAGTACTGAGGGAGTGCTGCACTGTCGGAGGGTCAGTACTGAGGGAGCACTGCACTGTCAGAGGGTCAGTACTGAGGGAGTGCTGCACTGTCGGAGGGTCAGTACTGAGAGAGCACTGTACTGTCAGAGGGTCAGTACTGAGGGAGTGCTGCACTGTCAGAGGATCAGTACTGAGGGAGTGCTGCATTGTCAGAGGGTCAGTACTGAGCGAGTGCTGCACTGTCAGAGGGTCAGTACTGAGGGAGTGCTGCACTGTCAGAGGGTCAGTACTGAGGGCGCACTGCACTGTCAGAGGGTCAGTACTGAGGGAGTGCTGCACTGTCAGAGGGTCAGTACTGAGGGAGTGCCGCGCTGTCGGAGGGTCAGTACTGAGGGAGTGCTGCACTGTCGGAGGGTCAGTACTGAGGGAGTGCTGCACTGTCAGAGGGTCAGTACTGAGGGAGCACAGCACTGTCAGAGGGTCAGTACTGAGGGAGTGCTGCACTGTCAGAGGATCAGTACTGAGGGAGTGCTGCATTGTCAGAGGGTCAGTACTGAGCGAGTGCTGCACTGTCAGAGGGTCAGTACTGAGGGAGTGCTGCACTGTCAGAGGGTCAGTACTGAGGGCGCACTGCACTGTCAGAGGGTCAGTACTGAGGGAGTGCTGCACTGTCAGAGGGTCAGTACTGAGGGAGTGCCGCGCTGTCGGAGGGTCAGTACTGAGGGAGTGCTGCACTGTCGGAGGGTCAGTACTGAGGGAGTGCTGCACTGTCAGAGGGTCAGTACTGAGGGAGCACAGCACTGTCAGAGGGTCAGTACTGTGGGAGCACTGCACTGTCAGAGGGTCAATTCTGAGGGAGTGCTGCACTATTGGAGGGTCAGTACTGAGGGTGTGCTGCACTGTCGGCGGGTCAGTACTGAGGGAGTGCTGCACTGTCGGAGGGTCAGTACTGAGGGAGTGCTGCACTGTCAGAGGGTCAGTACTGAGGGAGTGCCGCACTGTCAGAGGGTCAGTACTGAGGGAGTGCCGCACTGTCAGAGGGTCAATACTGAGGGAGCACTGCACTGTCAGAGGGTCAGTACTGAGGGAGTGCTGCACTGTCGGAGGGTCAGTACTGAGGGAGTGCCGCACTGTCGGAGGGTCAGTACTGAGGGAGTGCTGCACTGTCAGAGGGTCAGTACTGAGGGAGTGCCGCACTGTCGGAGGGTCAGTACTGAGAGAGTGCCGCACTGTCGGAGGCTCAGTACTGAGAGAGTGCCGCACTGTCAGAGGGTCAGTACTGAGGGAGTGCTGCACTGTCAGAGGGTCAGTACTGAGGGAGTGCCGCACTGTCGGAGGGTCAGTACTGAGGGAGTGCCGCACTGTCGGAGGGTCAGTACTGAGAGAGTGCCACACTGTCGGAGGGTCAGTACTGAGGGAGTGCCGCACTGTCGGAGGGTCAGTACTGAGGGAGTGCTGCACTGTCAGAGGGTCAGTACTGAGGGAGTGCCGCACTGTCGGAGTTGCAATCTTTCAGACGAGTTGTTAAATCGCAGCCCCATCTGTCCTAAGTTTTAAAAAAAAATACTTTATGCAGGGAAAAGAGAATAGCATAAAATTATCAGTGATTAGCTTGTAATTAAAAGCTGCAACAATCGAATGTGCAACTAGCACAGTGTCCTGGGTGTACAGGATATCTGCCCTGTCCTGGGTGATCTTTTATACCTTGGCAAACAGGCTGATCCCTGGGGCCCAGCAGATTCATCACAAATACACAGAAGATTTGGGCCTTCAATCTTGGAGCAAGAAGATTGAGTCATGTATATGAGGGAGAAAGGGCCAAATTCAACCATAACTGTAGTACGGGGGTAACTGAGAATCACAGAATCACAACGCAGAAGAGGCCCTTCGGCCCATCGATCCTGCACCGACACGTGAGAAACACCTGACCTACCTACCTAATCCCATTTACCAGCACTTGGCCCATAGCCTTGAATGTTATGACGTGCCAAGTGCTCATCCAGGTAATTTTTAAAGGATGTGAGGCAACCCGTCTCCACCACCCTCCCAGGCAGCACATTCCAGTCCGTCACCACCCTCACAATTTCCCCCTAAACCTCCTGCCCCTCACCTTGAACTTATGTCCCATCGTGACTGACCCTTCAACTAAGGGGAACAGCTGCTCCCTATCCACCCTGTCCATGCCCCTCATAATCTTGTACACCTCGATCAGGTCGCCTATCAGTCTTCTCTGCTCCAACAAAAACAACCCAAGTCTATCCAACCTCTCTTCATAACTTAAATGTTTCATCTCAGGCAACATCCTGGTGAATCTCCTCTGCACCCCCTCCAGTGCAATCACATCCTTCCTATAATGTGGCCACCAGAACTGCACACAGTACTCCAGCTGTGGCCTCACCAAGGTTCTATATAACTCCAACATGACCTCCCTACTTTTGTAATCGATGCCTCGATTGATAAAGGCAAGTGTCCCATATGCCTTTTTCACCACCCCACTAACATGCCCCTCCGCTTTCAGAGATCTATGGACACACACGCCAAGATCCCTTTGCTCCTCAGAACTTCCTAGTGTCATGCCGTTCATTGAATACTTCCTTGTCAAATTACTCCTTCCAAAGTGTATCACCGCACACTTTTCAGGGTTAAATTCCATCTGCCACTTATCTGCCCATTTGACCATCCCGTCTATATCTTCCTATAGCCCAGGACACTCAACCTCATTGTTAACCACCCGGCAAATCTTTGTGTCATCCGCAAACTTACTAATCCTACCCCCCACATAGTCATCTATGTCGTTTATATAAATGACAAATAATAGGGGATCCAGCACAGATCCCTGTGGTACACCACTGGACACTGGCTTCCAGTCACTAAAGCATCCTTCTGTCATCACTCTGTCTCCTACAACTAAGCCAATTTTGAATCCACCTTATCAAATTACCCTGTATCCCATGTGCATTTGCATTCTTTATAAGCCTCCCATGTGGGACCTTGTCAAAGGCTTTGCTGAAATCCATATAAACGACATCAACTGCACCACCCTCAAGTCCTTCTCAATGAAGAAACTTCAAGAAGAATGAAGAAATCCCAAGAATTATCCTCAGAAACTGGGGGAGGGACCTGTAGATTTGTTCTTGGCAAAAAGCCTACAACAGGCGACAGTCCTTATTGTTCAGTGGTTGAAGCAGAGACAATATTCAAGAGTGGGTTAGAAAGGGGGTTGATGGGAATGGAGCAGATCTGGAGGGTGAGTATGAGTGCTGAGGTTGAATGGTCTGGTACCAAGTTGCTATTTCTCAGTAATTGTGAAGAGACGTGAAAGTTCCTGGTTGGAGAAGTTGTGACGAACAGGGGCCTGCCATTGAGAACCAGTGTACTGCCCTGTCAGGTCGTCCAAGCCTTGCAGGGCAGAAGGGGATTCAGCTACTGGAGGCCGGGCCTGGGTGTTCCAAAGCAGGCCGGAAACATGTCCCCCACCCCCCCCACCCCACCCCCGACTGTGATGTGTGCACAGAAGCTGCTGGATGTCTCTGGTGGAATGTGGTTGTTATAGTAACAGATTAGGCAGCTGCGAGCTTGTTAGCAGCGTCACATTATCCCCTAAACTCCCGCCCTGCACAAACAGCCCAGAATATTCAGTGAGAAAGCTGGGCTCCTTGTTATAAAGCTGCCCAGTCAGCAGGTCAGCCACGTGAGGGCCTGTTTACCAGGCAGTCAGGGCAGGCTGGATCCTGTGATTTTTCACATGGCACTGCTGGGAAAAAGCAAAACAAAAAAGAACCTAAATCTGATTTAACTGTGAGATTGAGCTACTTTCCATAATCCACATACCAGCAATGATCCAACAGAATTAGCTTGTTCCAAATTCTTGCCTGTTTTAAAGAGCTGTTGAACATGTGAATGATTAAACCATCACTCCTCTTAGTTTAAACTCGGATTTAATCAGAGGGATGGTTCCTGGAACCTCTCACCCTCCTCACAACACACAAACTTGTTTTCCTATGTGGTTAAAAAGTTGCCAAGATTAATCTTGTTAATGAGTTGAATTTCACCTTATCAACTATCTGATTGTCGGTAAACCACTCAGTTTGGTTCAGTTGGTACCATTCACTACAGAGTGCAAGGATTCAAACTCATAAACTGGACTGGCTCTAAAGTACTGAGGGAGTGCTGCACTGTCAGAGGGTCAGTACTGAGGGAGTGCTGCACTGTCGGAGGGTCAGTGCTGAGGGAGTGCTGCACTGTCGGAGGGTCAGTGCTGAGGGAGTGCTGCACTGTCAGAGGGTCAGTGCTGAGGGAGTGCTGCACTGTCAGAGGGTCAGTGCTGAGGGAGTGCTGCACTGTCAGAGGGTCAGTGCTGAGGGAGTGCTGCACTGTCAGAGGGTCAGTGCTGAGGGAGTGCTGCACTGTCAGAGGGTCAGTGCTGAGGAAGTGCTGCACTGTCGGAGACGCTATTGTTAAACCGAGGCCTGGTCTGCTCCTCTGGGCACTAACAACCCCATAGTCACAAAGTGAAGTCAAGCAGGGGAATATTCCCTTGTGTCCTTGCTGATATTTGTCCTTCAACTGATATCACTGAAACCCTGTTTCTCTATCACTGTTGGTGTGTTTTGTTGCTGTGTTTATTTACATATTAGTTGGAGCTGTTGACCATGCATGATGTATTCTAAGATGTCCAGGTCCAACGTAATGTAGGTCTGTTTTTAACAGAGCCATGAACCTGTCCCTCGATGTTTGTTGAGGTTGTTGGATCCTCAGCAGTGGTAAAGTGTGGTAAAGGCTATCTTGAGTTCCGCTTGCAATGAGGCCCCTCCCAACTCTACTTAGACATATACCAGACCTCCAACCACTCCACCCTCATGCTCCCACCAGCTCTTGCATTTATATGGCGCCTTTATACGGGACATCCCAAAGTGCTTTACAGCCAATGGAGTCCTTGTTTAGTCATGGCTCTAAGGTAGCAGTCAATTTACACACAGCAAGCTCCCATAATCACCAACATGTGACTGACCAGATAATATTTTGTGATGTTGATCAAGGGATCAGTATTGACCAGGACACTTTAAAGTAGTGACTGTGGAATCTTTTACTTCCTGCTGAGAGGGCAGATGGTTTTAACACCTCATCTGAGGGAGAGTCATAGTTGGAAGCAGTGATTCAGGTTTCCATCCTGGATGGATTGTGAGGGTGAGGCATATGGGGCTGATGTTTTATAATGAAGAGAGCAATACCTCTGAGAATCTCAATCAGATATGCCTTCAACACCAGAGTATTCCCTGGAGGGATGAGGAGCAGCAACTTCAGAGGAAACTTTAAGGTGAAGACGGTCTGTTCACCCGCCTCAGAATATCACAGATTAATCATAACCAGACTGATGGTGTGTCACACAGCCTCATATCCTGTGGGGGGTAAAGGTCATGTCTGAGAACAATGAAACCCCAGCTCAGACACTGCATTTTTCTTTGTTGAATGTGTGCATTGATAGCGAGTGCAGAGACAAACTGCAGTTTGTAACTGAGAAGGTATTCCCTTCATCCAGATACAATGACCTTATCCAGCACATTGTAACCATGGTGGAGGATTCATAATTCATCACTGAAGCCATTAACCACGTCTTCCTCAGAAACATCTCTTAATCTCAGTTCAGTTTTCCCCGGTTCCTGATTAAATCTTTCTCTGTTCACTCACCGTCTCTCCCCCCACCCGCGGCACCCCTCCACAACCCCACTGATCCATACACGCACACTCTGCTCGGTCTCCTTGGCCTGGATACTAACCAGAATGATTTATGTGGTGGGAGGGAAGGTGGAGTTTGAGAACCCAGAGACGGAGTTTATCCTGCCTTGTGTGGTCGAGTTTGGGTTCCAGCATGTCTAGGTTTTGTTGCTGATAGGTTTCCCCATCCGGAAGTTACTCTGATTTGGCAGGTTTGACTTCCAGTCGGCTAGCGGACAGGATGTAGGAATGGATAGGTTGAAACTCCAGCCCTGGGTGAGATCCAATTCCAGATCCATAGAGATTTCCTAACCCCTGGGACTTTGTATGGGGGGGGAGGGGTGTCAATGACGTGGGAGCTTTGGGGGGGCCAGAAGGAGACACTCCTCTGCCCTCTTGGCCCACAAGCAGTGCTGTAAAGGAATTTACCTTCACTCTGAAGCTGCCCTCGCCTCCTTTCAGCTGTTGGGTTTCCTATGGCAACCAATTTCAGCCAACCAATGTTAAACCTGTAAAACCGATTAAATCGAGCCTGCCGGCCCCATTACCATATTTAAATTGTCACCCTGCCTTGTGTGAGCCGATTGGTTGTCCACCCCTGACCTGTCTCTTAAACCTGGGGGGTGACAAGTTAGAGATAGAGTTCAGGTTTTTAAAATTTAACACCTGACAACGCGCCTGTTTTTGTGCTAAAATTCAGTCCCTTGCCCTTATTTGCCCCTCCATGTCCTCTCCTGCCAGTTCTGTAATCTCCTTCCATATTCTCTCTTGCTCCCCGTCTTTCACCCTAGCATTGTGGGGGCACTTGCACACCCTGAACCATAGTCTCCTCCCCTGAACCCCTCCCGCTCTCTACCTCTGCACTACCCCACTCTTTATCCAACATTTTCATTACCACTCCCATTCCCTCCTTTCCCCCTCACCTGGTAGGGATGTGGGCAGGTGAGGGGGATGGTGAGCAGCAGGAAGCGGTGGGGAGCATGGGATCAGGGTGGGTGGGGAGAGGGAGTGCTGCACTGTTAAACAGATGGTCAATCTCTGCTCAAGCGAACATTAAAGCTCCCTCAGCAATATTTAAAGATTAATGAAGTATTGAGTGGATCCTACCTATTAAACAGTGTCTTTGCTGTGTCTATGGGGTTTTGTAACTCATTGTTTGAGACACTTACAAATATTGTGCCTATAAAAGTGGGCATTATTATTTCCTATATGTTACCTGTCTGAGGTAGAATGATTCTCAGTAGTGGGTGGGGTTTAATTACTTAGCAAAGGACCCAATAGGTTGAAGTTTGTAACATCTGTTTAGAAATGATCGTTGTACATTCTGACATTCAGTTATTCAAAATAGCCAACCCCAGAAACAGATTAATAATCCACTCACTGATTAGGTTAGTGATATATCACTAACTGGTTAGGTTGGGTACACACACAGCTCTTAATATCCTCGACTTTATTCCATTGAGAGCAACCCTGTGAAATAAATGTCAGGCACTGGGTGAGCTTCTGTTTCCTGACTCCACAAACCTACAATTACTTTTAGTCAAATGATGAGTGTTCAGTGATAACCGGATAAAAACTCTTTTATTTGAAAGCTGTGTTGATAGTTCACTGCGTACAGACTCAGCTGCCTTACTGAGCCACACACATTCACTCAAGGGTTTCTTTCTAATCTCTAGTCCCTGTCTGTTAGGCAGCCCTGGGGCTTGCACCCACACACCACTGCACATACATGTTTGCAGACTGAATGATGATGAGATCAAATGAGGTTGTGGTGCTGCCGCGGTCCAATTGCTCCAACCCTTGTTGTCTAGACACAAATCTCAATACTGACCATTTGCGAGAGATACTGGAAGATGCTCAGAATGGTTAACAGCTGCATGAGTTTGGGTCCCGCTCCAGAGAGTTGAGCGCAAAATCCAGACTGACCATCCAGTGCATGGCTGAGGGAGTGCTGCCATTCCGAGGGTCAGCACTGAGGGAGTGCTGCACTGTCAGAGGGTCAGCACTGAGAGTGCTGCACTGTCAGAGGGTCAGCACTGAGGGAGTGCTGCACTGTCAGAGGGTCAGTACTGAGGGAGTGCTGCACTGTTAGAGGGTCAGTACTGAGGGAGTGCTGCACTGTCAGAGGGTCAGCACTGAGGGAGTGCTGCACTGTCCGAGGGTCAGCACTGAGGGAATGCTGCCATGTCTGAGGGTCAGTACTGAGGGAGTGCTGCACTGTCCGAGGGTCAGCACTGAGGGAGTGCTGCACTGTAAGGGGTCAGTACTGAGGGAGTGTCGCACTTTAGGAGGAGCAGTTCTGAGAGAGTGCCGCACTGTTGGAGGAGCAGTTCTGAGAGAGTGCCGCACTGTTGGAGGAGCAGTGCTGAGGGAATGCCGCACTGTTGGAGGAGCAGTTCTGAGAGAGTGCCGCACTGTTGGAGGAGCAGTTCTGAGGGAACCCGGCACAGTTGCTGTTACACAGGAACAGGTGGTGGCCATTCAGTCCCATGAGCCTGACTCGAATTTATGGTCCTGCTCCCTTGTCCTGGGCTCTCCTCCCACCCCCCCCTACCACCACAATTCCCCCCCCCCCCCCCTCCCCCCCCCGCCCCACCACTGCCAGAGGGAACAGTTTCTCTCTGTCCACCCAATCGAACCCTTTAATCATCTTAAACGCACCGATTAGATCTCACCCTTTATTCTTCTACACACAAGGCCAGACTCAGCAAAACCTCTGCTCACAGCTTAACCCTTTCAGCCCTGGTGTCATTCTGGGTGAATCCGAGCTGTGCCCTGTCAAGGCCCATCTCTCCTTCCTGAGGTGCGGAGCCCAGAGCTGAGCCCAGTTACTGCGGGTGGGCTCTGGGCTGAGCTCTGAGTACCTGAAGCAGCATTTCCTCATAGCCCCAGCTATGCCTGTCTCTTTATGGGATATGTGGAACATTCCTTGTTGCAGTCCTACCCCGGCCCCCTTCCACAACTTTTTCTCCGGTACATCGATGATTACTTCGGTGCTGCTTCATGCTCTCGTCGGGACTTGGAAAAATTTATTAATTTTGCTTCCAATCTCCACCCCTCCATCATTTTCACGTGGTCCATCTCTGACACTTCCCTTCCCTTCCTTGACCTCTCTGTCTCAATCTCTGGTGATAGACTGTCCACCAATATCCACTACAAACCCACCGACTCCCACAGCTACCTCGACTACAGCTCCTCACACCCCGCTTCCTGTAAGGACTCCATCCCATTCTCCCAGTTCCTTCGCCTTCGTCGCATCTGTTCCGATGATGCTACCTTCAAAAACGGTTCCTCTGACATGTCCTCCTTCTTCCTTAACCGAGGTTTTCCACCCACGGTCGTTGACAGGGCCCTCAACCGTGTCCGGCCCATCTCCCGCGCATCCGCCCTCACGCCTTCTCCTCCCTCCCAGAAACATGATAGGGTCCCCCTTGTCCTCACTTATCACCCCACCAGCCTCCGCATTCAAAGGATCATCCTCCGCCATTTCCGCCAACTCCAGCATGATGCCACCACCAAACACATCTTCCCTTCACCCCCCTTATCGGCATTCCGTAGAGATCGCTCCCTCCGGGACACCCTGGTCCACTCCTCCATCACCCCCTACTCCTCAACCCCCTCCTATGGCACCACCCCATGCCCACGCAAAAGATGTAACACCTGCCCCTTCACTTCCTCTCTCCTCACCGTCCAAGGGCCCAAACATTCCTTTCAAGTGAAGCAGCATTTCACTTGCATTTCACCCAACTTAGTCTACTGCATTCGTTGCTCCCAATGTGGTCTCCTCTACATTGGAGAGACCAAACGTAAACTGGGCGACCGCTTTGCAGAACACCTGCGGTCTGTCCGCAAGAATGACCCAAACCTCCCTGTGGCTTGCCATTTTAACACTCCACCCTGCTCTCTTGCCCACATGTCTGTCCTTGGCTTACTGCATTGTTCCAGTGAAGCCCAACGCAAACTGGAGGAACAACACCTCATCTTCCGACTAGGCACCTTACAGCCTTCCGGTCTGAATATTGAATTCAATAACTTTAGGTCGTGAGCTCCCTCCCCCATCCCCACCCCCTTTCTGTTTCCCCCTTTTTTCCCCCCTTTTTTTTCCCTATAAATTTTATAGATTTTTCTTTTCCCACCTATTTCCATTATTTTTAAATATTTTAAAATCCTTTATGCTCCCCCCACCCCCACTAGAGCTGTACCTTGAGTGCCCTACCATCCATTCTTAATTAGCACATTCGTTTAGATAATATCACCAACTTTAACTTTAACACCTATGTGTTCTTTGGTACCATTGTTACTGACATCTTTTGATGATCTGCTTCTATCACTGCTTGTTTGTCTACACAAGCACCTCTGTCTCTCTCTCTCTCTCCTTCCCCCCCCCCCCCCCCCCCCCCCACACACCTTAAACCAGCTTATATTTCAACTCTTTCCTGGACTCGAAATCAAGTTCTGTCGAAGGGTCATGAGGACTCGAAACGTCAACTCTTTTCTCCTCCGCCGATGCTGCCAGACCTACTGAGTTTTTCCAGGTAATTCTGTTTTTGTTTTAGATTTCCAGCATCCGCAGTTTTCTTTGTTTTTCCTCACCTTTGTCATTCAGACCCCTTGAGATAAAGGCCCCCCTGGATGGAATTATTTGCTCTGGTCCTGGTGGGGTTCTCACTGTGGCAAAGAGTCAGTTAATGGTTGACTTAAGCGAGAGAATAATTTACGCCTTTGAGATGATCTACATTGTTTGATTTCTGTGGCTGAGACGTGTGGCTCTGCACTGCCACCCACTGGCCTGACCTGTTTGGTGCAGCACAAAGTCGGGGTGAGGGTTGGAGGTAAGAACCTGGGTCAGTTCCTTCATACGAAACAAAAGCTGCTGATTTATTTGAATTTCTGCCATTGGGGATCACAGAAATCAGGGCACCAGGGTGAAAGAGACTTCCTTCAGCTGCCCTTGCCCTGCCGTTTGTTAGTTTCTGAAATTCAAACAATAGTTCAGATTGCAAATATTTATCTTCATTTATCAGATGGAATTAGAACACAATCTCCCAAATGTTTAACCGCCATGTCTAGACTTCAATGATGAGGGGCTGGCTGACTGTCGAAGGCCTGTCCCACCATCCTGCCCTGAGCCAACACGCCCTTGTGCTTTCCAGTCAGTCACTGGGAATGGGCAGCAAGGAGATCGCTGGCCGATCCCTCCCCAGCCTTCCTAACTCTGCACCAACTGTGGATCAAACCCAGGGGCCTTGATGCTGTGTCAGGGCTGCCCCAGGGCGTGCATTCACTCACACCCCCCTCCCCAGGGCTGCAGGATGAGCCCCTGTCCCCTCCCCTGACCCTCCTCCCCAGCCTCTGCTCTGCTGCCTTCCTGTAGGTGCCAAGGCATCTGTGTCAGAGTCACACCTTATCATAAGCTCTTCACATAATGAATCCTTTCTAACTGTGTCTATCATTCTGCTACAATAAAGATCCACAAATATTATTTGAATGGACCTGTTTATCTGGACTTCAGGTTATTTTGATTGTGTTGGTGATTGGCCAGGATATCAGGAGAATTCTCCGTTGTTCTTTACAGTGGTCATGGGATCTTTCACATCCCCAGCTGACCTGCCAGGTGGGGGAGCCTTAGTTAGATAATTTATCCAGAGTTCGGCAGCTCAATATCGGATTGAAAGCGTCAGTTTAGATTCTTTTTATATTAATTCTCAGAATGTGAGCATCATTGGCAAGGCCGGCATTTATTGTCCATCCCTAATTTCCCCTTGAGAAGGGGGTGGTGAGCCGCTTTCTTGAATCGCTGCCGTCCATGTGGTGACAATGCTCTCAAGGTGCTGTTAGGAAATATTTACAGCACAGAAACAGGCCATTCGGCCCATGTGCTCCATGCTGGTGTTTCTGCTCCACACGAGCTTCCTCCCACCCCTCTTCATCTCACCCCATTACCATTTCCTTCTATTCCTTCCTCATGTGTTTATCCAGCTTCCCCTTAAATGTATCTATCCAATTCACCTTAACCACTCGCTGTGATAGTGAGTTCCACATTCTCATCACTCTCTGGGGTAAAGAAGTTTATCCTGAATTCCCCATTAGATTTTTCTGTGACGATCTTATATATATGTGTGGCCTCGGGTTCTGATCTCCCCCATAAGTGTCAACTTCTCTACGTTTATCCTATCGAAACCTTTCATAATTTTTAAAGACCTCTGTTAGGTCACCCCTCAGTCTTCTCTTTTCTAGAGCAAAGAGACCCAACCTACAACCTTTCTTGAAAGTCATAACCTCTGTTCTGATACCATCCTAATGTTTTTTACCTTCTCCAGTGTTCATGTATCTTTTATTTAATATGGTGACCAGAACTGTTAGGTTGGGAGTTCCAGGACTTTTGACCAAAAATATTAACTAAAGACTTGGAATGGGGCTTGAACCCATGATTTGCTAACCTAGAGACGAGAACGCTATTAACAGTCTCACTGGCTATAGGTGAGGGAGTGGGGGCAGTGCCAGGTGGTTGTGGGGGGGGGGGGGGTTGGAAATCATATTGTTTTATCACACATGCAGCAGGTTCTGTGGTGCTGACGGTTTCTCACGCTGTGTTACAGGGAAGGAGGATGTGAGGCTACAGTTGGACACAGCTTTACAGGATGTCAACGACAAGTATGTCCTGCTGGAGGAGACTGAGAAACAGGCCGTGTGTCGGGCTCTGATTGAGGAACGCAGTCGGTTCTGCACGTTTGTTACACTCCTGAGACCTGTGCTGGTAAGTCAGACACCAGGGTTGTGGGGGTGGGGGAGGTGGGGGGAAAGAGGTGTCGCCTGGGCAGAGTTCGCCAATGGTGAGGAGGGGGTTTGTGTTTATTGGTTCCATATTTATTGTTTCCTCTTTGGCAATGGTGGGATTGGGGAATAATTTGGATGCAAATCTTGGTGAATCGGAGGAGGCCATTCAGCCCCTCCAGCTGTTGACTTTCCATTAGATCATGGCTGATTGGCACGTAACTCCACCCACCCTCCTTGGTTCCGTAACCCTTAATCCCCTTTCCCAGGAAAAATCTATCAATCTCAGTTTTGAAATGTTTAATTGACCACAACCACCGACCCCCCCCCCCCCCACCTCCAGCCTCAATAGCTTTTTGGGGGGGGCGAAAGTTCCATACGAACATACATGTCAGGAGCAGGAGAGGCTATTCAGCCCCTTGAGCCTGCTCCGCCATTCAATAAGATCATGGCTGATCTGGTTGTGGTCTCAACCCCATTTTACTATCTACACCCCCCCCCCCCCCCCCACCCCCCCCATACCATTTGACTCTCGTCAATCAAGAACCTATCCAACTCAGCTTTAAAAATATTCCATGACCCTGCCTTCACTGCTCTCTGGGAAAGAGAATTCCACAACCGATCTCAAAGAGAAAACATTTCTCCTCATCTCCGTCTTAAATGGGACACCCCATATCTTTAAACTGTGTCCCTTAATTCTGGTCTCTTTCAAAAAGGGAAAGATCCTTTCAGCATCCATCCTGTTAAGAGCCCTCAGGAACTTCTATGTTTCAATGAGATCACCTTTCATTCTTCTAAACTCCAATGGATACAAACCCAACCTTTCTTTATAAGAAAGCCCCTCAACCTCAGGAATGAGTCAAGTGAACCTTCTCTGAACTGCTTCTAATGCATTTCTATCCTTTCTTAAGTAAGGAGACCAAAACTATACACAGTACTCCAGATATGGTCTCACCAAAGCCCTGTACAATTGTAGCAAAACTTCCCTAATTTTATATTCCATTCCCTTTGTAATAAGCCACAACATTCTATTTGCCTTCTATTTGTGGTATCTGCATGGTAACTTTTTTGTGATTCATGTACCAGGACACCCAGATCCCTCTATTCTGCACAGTTCTGCAATCTCTCTCCGTTTAAATAATTTGTTACTTTTCTATTCTTCCTGCCAAAGTGGACAAGTTCACATTTTCCCACATTATTTTCCATCTGCCAAATTTTTGCCCAGTCAGTTAACTTATCAAAATCCCTTTGTATACTCTTTATGTCCTCTTCACAGCTGGCTCTCCTACCCATCTTTGTGTCATCGGCAAATTGAGCATCTGTACATTTGGTCCCTTCATCCAATCTGTTGTACAAATTGTAAATAGTTGAGGCCCAGCACTGATCCTTGTGGCACACCAGGTACAGCTTGCCAATCCAAAAAAGACCCATTTATCCTACTCTGTGCTTCCTGTTAGCTAACCAATCCTCTGGCCATGATAATATGCTACCCCCCTACACCATGAGATCTTATTTTGTGTAGTAACCATTGATGTGCTACCTTTATATGTAGATTAAAATCAACAAATGTTATTGCTGTACCTTTCTCACAAGCCCCCATTATTTTTTCCTGTATACCCCGTCCTACAGTGTGGATACTGTTAGGGGGCTTATAAACCACTCCTACAATTGACTTCTTACCTTTGCTTTTTATTATCTCTACCCAAACTGATTCTACATCCTTAATTAACAAAGCTAGCTCACCACCCTTTCTGTCCTTTTGAAATGCCAAGTATCCTTGATTATTCAGGTCCCAGACGTGGTCACCTTGTAGCCACATTTCTGTAATGGTAATCAGGTTATTCCTGTTTAAGCTGACAATTCATCTGTTTTGTTGCAAATGCTACGCGCATTGACATACAGAGCCTTTATTTCTGTTTTTCACTGTTTTTGAAAACTCTGGTCTTATCCGTTGTTGCACTTTTAAGTTTGTACACTCTGACCCTTGCTGCCCTGCTCTGCTTATAATTACCTTATTGCTACTTTGCTCTTTTGCCTTGTCCTTTTCCTTTATACGAACACATACAAGCTAAGAGCAGGAGGAGGTCACTTGGCCCTTCAAGCCTGCTCCACCATTCAATAAGATCATGGCTGATCTGATTGTAACCTCCCACTTACCCCCGATAACCTTTCACCCCCTTGCAAATCAAGAATCTATCTAGCTCTGCCTTAAAGATATTCAAAGACCCTGTTCCACTGCCTTTTGAGGAACAGAGTTCCAAAGACACGCGACCTTCTGAGAGAAAAAATTTCTCTTCATCTCTGTCCTAAATGAGCGACCCCTCTTCTAGATTTCTACATGAGGAAACACCCTCTCCACATCCACTCTGACAAGGCCCCTCAGGATCTTAAAGGTTTCAATCAAATTGCCTCTTACTCTTCTAAACTCCAGTGGATACCAGCCTAACCTGTCCAGTCTTTCCTCATAAGACAGCCCACCCATTCCAGATATTTGTCTGGTAAACCTTCTCTGAACTGCTTCTAATGTATTTACATCCTTCCTTAAATAAGGAGACCAGTACTGTACACAATACTCCAGATGTGGTCTCACCAGTGCCCTGTATAACTGAAGCATAACCTCCCTACTTTTGTAATCAATTCCCCTCATAATAAATGATAACATTCTATTAGCTTTCCTAATTACCTGCTGTACCTGCATACTAACCTTTTGTGATTCATTCACTGGGACACCCAGATCCCTCTGAATCTCAGAGCGCTGCAATCTCTCTCCGTTTAGATAATATGCCATTTTTATTCATCCTGCAAAAATGGACAATTTCACATTTGCCCACATTATACTCCATTTGTCAGACCTTTGCCCACTCACTTAACCTCTCTATGTCACTTGTGGCCTCCTTACATCCTCCTCACAACTTATTTTCCTGCCTATGTTTGTGTCATCAGTAAATTTAGCCACCATTCCATCTGTCCCTAATCTAAGTCATTTATATAAATTGTGAAAAGTTGAGGCCCTAGGGCTGATCCCTGTGGCACATCATTCATCACATCCTGCCAACTAGAAAAAGACTCATTTATGGCAACTCTCTGCTTCATGTTATCCAGACAATCTTCTATCCCTGCCAAGATATTACCTCCTACACCATGAGCTTTTATTTTCTGCAATAAACTTTGATATTGCACCTTATCAGCTGCCTTCTGGAAATCTAAGTACATTATATCCACCGGTTCTACTTTATCCACAGCACACGTGACTCTTTCAAGGAACTCCAATAAATTGGTTAAATGTGATTTCATTTTCACAAAACCATGTTGACTCTGCCTGATTGCCTTAAACTTCTCTAAGTGCCCTGCTGTAACATCTTCAATAATAGTTTCTGACATTTTCCCTGTGACAGATCTTAAGCTAACTGGCCTATAGTTTCCAGCTTTCTGTCTCCCTCCCTTTTTGAATAAAAGAGTTACATTTGCTATTTTCCAATCTAATGGAACAATCTTAAATTGGTTATCAGTGTAATTCTTAGCACACTGCAGAGTGCTACATATCCCAGCCGCTGTTCACAACAGGCAGGGTACAGACCATACCCAACCAACCCATGCTGGCAAAACTCAAAACACAGTGTCCAACTTAATTCCGTGATTGGACAACATTTGCCAAATAATCCTCAGTGCGCTAAGAATTACGCTGACAACTAATTTAAGATTGTCAGTCAGCCTCACAATGCGTGCCCTGGAAACTGCACATATTAATACACGTTCTTTCTGTCTGCAAAGAACATGTACACACATTGTGCCTGTTTCAGCTAAAGAAAATTAGTAACAGCCATTTGCTAACTCATTCATCAGGACAATGCCTTGACCAATCAGGGTCAAGCTGCCTGGTTTAAATGTCAAACAATGCTTGGCAGTTAACTGTGATTCAGAATTAACTGGTGCATTCTCCATGGCAACGTCACTTGCCAACCAATCAGCACTCTCTTCACATACGGTACAAATTGTTTTTTCCCCCTTATTGTTGTGAAATGCCCTGATGAGTTCAAGACAAAACCTTAGACATGTCTCTCTTTCTAGTGATAATCAAGTTCTGTACTACCAAACGACTATTCCCTAGTTTAGATAAGATGAATAAGAAGTACGCAACAGCCAATCACCTACCTGCTTCCCCATGATGTCACACCTCAATTTTTATTTCCGAATGCAGATTCTGACTGGCTCTTGTATGCCCTGTCTTCCCCCCGAATTCTCACTTAACCCCGCCCCATCTTCCCTCTGAATTCTCACTTAACCCCGCCCCGTCCCTCCGAATTCTCACTTAACCCCGCGCTGTCCCTCCGAATTCTCACGTAACCCCTCCCTGTCCCTCCAAATTCTCACTTAACCTCGCCCCATCTTCCCTCCGAATTCTCACCTAAACCCCGCGCTGTCCCTCCGAATTCTCACCTAAACCCCGCGCTGTCCCTCCAAATTCTCACTTAACCCCTCCCTGTCCCTCCGAATTCTCACCTAAACCCTCCCTGTCCCTCCGAATTCTCACTTAACCCCGCCCCATCTTCCCTCCGAATTCTCACCTAAACCCTCCCTGTCCCTCCAAATTCTCACTTAACCCCGCGCTGTCCCTCCGAATTCTCACTTAACCCCACGCTGTCCCTCCGAATTCTCACTTAACCCCGCCCCATCCCTCCGAATTCTCACTTAACCCCGCCCCATCCCTCCGAATTCTCACTTAACCCCGCCCCGTCCCTCCGAATTCTCACTTAACCCCGCCCCGTCTTCCCTCCGAATTCTCACTTAACCCCTCCCCCTCCCTCCGAATTCTCACTTAACCCCGCCCCGTCTTCCCTCCGAATTCTCACTTAACCCCGCGCTGTCCCTCCGAATTCTCACTTAACCCCGCGTTGTCCCTCCGAATTCTCACTTAACCCCACCTCGTCCCTCCGAATTCTCACTTAACCCCACCCTGTCCCTCCGAATTCTCACTTAACCCCGCCCCATCTTCCCTCCGAATTCTCACTTAACCCCACCCCGTCCCTCCGAATTCTCACTTAACCCCGCGCTGTCTTCCCTCCGAATTCTCACTTAACCCCGCGCTGTCTTCCCTCCGAATTCTCACTTAACCTCGCCCCATCTTCCCTCCGAATTCTTGCTTAACCCCGCCCAGTCTTCCCTCCAAATTCTCACTTAACCCCGCGCTGTCCCTCCGAATTCTCACTTAACCCCGCGCTGTCCCTCCGAATTCTCACTTAACCCCGCCCAGTCTTCCCTCCAAATTCTCACTTAACCCCGCCCAGTCTTCCCTCCAAATTCTCACTTAACCCCATGCTGTCCCTCCGAATTCTCACTTAACCCTTCCCTGTCTTCCCTCCGAATTCTCACTTAACCCCGCCCCGTCCCTCCGAATTCTCACTTAACCCTGCCCTGTCTTCCCTCCGAATTCTCACTTAACCCCGCACTGTCCCTCCGAATTCTCACTTAACCCCACCCTGTCTTCCCTCCAAATTCTCACTTAACCCCGCGCTGTCATCCCTCCAAATTCTCACTTAACCCCGCCCTGTCTTCCCTCCGAATTCTCACTTAACCCCGCCCCTTCTTCCCTCCGAATTCTCACTTAACCCCGCGCTGTCCCTCCGAATTCTCACTTAACCCTGCGCTGTCCCTCCGAATTCTCACTTAACCCTGCGCTGTCCCTCCGAATTCTCACTTAACCCTGCGCTGTCCCTCCGAATTCTCTCTTAACCCCGCCCTGTCCCTCCGAATTCTCGCTTTCTCTCGCTGATTTATAACCCTGCACTCTGCTCTCAGATTTCCACTATGCTTTGTGTGAAGTAGTGCTTCCTGACATTGCCACTGAACAATCTAGCTCTCATTTTAAGGTTCTGCCCCTTTTGTTCTGGAGTCATCCCATTAGAGGAAATAGCTTCTCTCTATCAACCCTATCAAATCCTTTAATTATTTTAAACTCCTCAATCAGATCACCCCTTCATCTTCTATACTCGAGGGAATACAAGTCCAGGATTTAGTGTAGGTCAGGACCCAGAACACAGACACTAATGGAGCTGCTGCTGATTTCATTCACAGTTTGTTTCCTTGAGATGTAAAGCTGCTGAGTCCTTGTCAAATATTCTCTCTATTTAATGGGGCCAGTTTTAGTTCATGAAAACACCCAGTCGGCTGTTTGTTAAAATTTCCGTTTCTCTTCCCTGCACATCTATCAAACACAGGGCGAGGAGATTGGAATGCTCGGAGAGGTTACGCACTTGCAAACTATTCTAGAAGACCTGACAAACCTGACTGCTGACCCCCAGAAACTACCTCCTGCTAGTGAACAGGTGAGTGGCTTTTGACGCCTCTGAATGGGGGAGGTTGACCTTTCTCGGGATCTTTCTTCCTCTGCAGCATTGATAAGGACCTAAAAACACAACTGCCTAGCTCAGCTGGCCAATGGTCACTGTGGGCTTGGCTGTGCAACTGCATGAGCATCGCACTCAGAATGTCCACTGCACACCCAGTGATCTCAGGTGGGAGCCCAGTCCATTCTTTGCAGATACAAAGAACATGTACACAAATTGTGCCTCTTTCAGCTAAACAAAATAAATGAAAGCCATTTGCTGGACAATGACTTGACCAATCAGGGTCAAGCAGCCCCGTTTAAATTTCAAACAATGCTTGGCAGTTAACTGATAGTCACCATCACTGGTGCATTCTCCATGGCAATTCCTTTACCCATTAGAGTCTACTTGGCAACCAATCAGCACCCTCTTCTCATACAATATAAATTGTTGTTTTCCCCTTACATTGGTACTCTTGTGATGTGTCCTGATGAGTGCAACACAAAAAGCTTTGACATGTCTCTTTTATCAGCAATACTCGAGTTCTGTACTACCCAGTGACTAATTTTGTGTTAGTTCAAATATTCTTTAGAGTGTAACAGAATTTTTATTTAGGTCAATGATAAAGAGGAACAAGTAGTTTGAAAGATGCTGGGCAGGTCACTCACCAGATTTTAATTTAAAGTCACATTTATTTGTGTAGGAATGTTCTAATGTTCAGTTAATCTATTACCCTTCCTATTATTCCACACGGTGAGAGCTTGACTCTGTTTCCTGCTGTTCTTCTGAGCAGCTGCAGTTTCTGACTGTGTTGTGTTCTCTTTCCTTGACAGGTGATCTTGGATTTGAAGGTGGCAGATGATTATAACTACACCTATCACACTCCCCCCTCGTCTCCCAGCAGCTCCCACTCTCGGAGAGGGACTATGAGCAGGTGGGCAGCCAGCTGTGCTCACTCGCGTTTGTTAGTTCTCTAGCCTGCTATTGCCTGTAGTCTCTCCTTTTACCACGTCCTTTCCTCACCTTACATCCAGACTGTGTTCAAATTCAAACTCATTCTCTCCACCTTAAATTAATGGAATTCCTCAGACTCCTAAAGCTAAACTAGGCTTGGTTTCAGCTAAAACCACTCCTCCTTTGATCTCCCCTGCTATCTTTCACCTTGTTGATATCCTTTGGGATTGGAACTTTATGTCAGTTCTAAAGAATACTTGTGGTTTATTAGGTTGCTGGCACTCTGCACTATAGACTGGAACTTGAACTTATTCTGTCTTTTATAGAGTATATTATAGAAATGATATTATGATACTGGAGAGGGTACAAAAAAGATTTACAAGAAGAGATTGGACATGTTGGGGCTCATTTCTCTAGAAAAGAGAAGACTGAGGGGTGACCTGATAGAGGTGATGAAGGGGGTTTTGATAGGGCAGACGTAGAGAAGCTGTTTCCACTTGTGGGGAGAGAGCAATATGAGACAGTCACTAATAAATGCAATCAGGAATTCAGGAGAAACTCCTCTACCCAGAGAGTGGGGAGAATGTGAAACCCGCCACCAAGGAATGGTTGAAGCAAATATCAGAGACATATATTTAAGCGGAAGTTGGATAAACGTGAAGGAGAAAGGAATGTAAGGGTACGGTGATGGAGGTGAGAGGAAGAGAGTGGGAGAAGGCTTGTGTGGAGCAGAAACATCTGCACAGACCAATTGGGCTGAATGGCCTTTTTCTGTGTGGAAATTCAATGTAAAGCATACAGAAAAACTTCAGTAAAGGGTTCGCTGATGGCTTGGCTAATAAAGGTACAGTGTGATGTGACACTCCACTATAGGGAGCAGTAAGGCTGGGACCTGTGAGCAGGGCTGGAGATTATTACATCGGCACAATAAAGGCAAACGGAGAGGGAAAGGACAGAATAAGAGATTTGAAGTGTTGGAGTGAGCAGTACCTGAACAGGAATGTTCGGCCATTACAATCAGACAAGTGGTATAAAGGAAAACCAACCAAGTTTCTCTCTGTCCTATTCCTGCAGCATGTGCCAGTACCCACAATCTTCAGGAAGACACCCCGGTATTCCCAACTTCGAATCTGCTTCTCCGTCAATGGAAACGCTTCATATACAAACCCCATCTGTGTCAACAGCTGATGGCACCAGCCAGGTAAGAGTGGAATCTGACTCCAAACCTTCCTTCCTGTAATTGCACAGTCAGGTGTGGTGTCTGCTACTATCTGAGTGCCCCTGTCCTGATTCAATCCTGTGCGATAGTGCCAAATCAGCCACCGATGCAGTGAAACTCTGATTACATACCAGTGGTTTCACTGGGTTTCCCAGCTTGGCCTGAGATCTGCAGTGGAGCTGCTGGTGAGATTATCCATTGAGAGGGAGAGTGAGTTCCTCCTCCTATGTTGGTTTATCCTGATTGCCCTGGAGTCCAGGAAGATGTGGATCCAATCTTTGTGTCATGGTGAATTTTTGTTTCGTCCATGATTCTCTTTCCTTGTGCCTGAATGCACTGACTCACACCGAGGTCTGGCCCACTGGACAAGGGCTGCCTCCAACCAGGGGCTTCATTCTTTGTGTGTGCAGAATGTGGGTTGGCAGCGTGGTCATGGGTGAAGTGCTGGAATATTGAACCAGGTTCTGGGTGTCCAGCTATGAGAATGTTGGGGACCCTGGGGAGAGTGCAAAGCGTTCCCAGGGATGAAGGGCTTTAACTTTGGGGAGGGATGAGAAACCTGGCGTTGTTTTCATTTAAAATAAAGGTCACAAGGAAATCTAGTGGTGATACATAAGACCAGACAAGATAGAAGCAGGAGTAAGCCTGGTCTGCCATTCAGTACGATGACTAATCTTCAGCTGCAACTCCACTTTCTTAACAACTCCCCGTATCCCTTCTTATCCAGCTTCACTGGTCCCATCCCCCTTAATCAGCATATGTTTCACCACATTTCTACTTCCCTTTAGCTCTGACAAAGAGTCATACGGACTCGAAATGTTAACTCTGTCTTTCTCTCCACAGATGCTGTCAGGCCTGCTGAGTTTCTCCAGTGTTTTTTTTTTGTTTTTGTCCCCGTATCCTTGTGTTTCCTTCAGACATCAAAACTCTGTCTATCCCAGCCATGTGTTCCAAAAATGGAGCATCCACAATCATCTTGGGTAAAGAATTCCAGCGATTCTCAACCCTTTGAAGTAATTTCTCCTCATCTCAGTCCTAAATGATCAGCCCCTTATCCTGAGACTGTGCCCCCGTGATTTATATTCCCCGACCAGTGGAAACAATCTCTCAGTGTCCACCCTATCAAACCCCTTCAGAATTTTGTATGTTTTGATGAGATCGCCTCTTATTCTTCTAAATTCCAGAGAATATAATCCCAATTTTACTCAGCCTCTCATCACTGGACAGCCCTCTCATCCCAGGGGCCAACCTAGTGAATCTTTGCTGTACCGTCTCCAGTGCAAGTAAATATCCTTTCTTAAATGTGGAGACCAAAACGGCAGACAATACTCCAGGTGTGGCCTCATCAAAACCCTGTACAACTGTAGCAAGACTTCTTTGTTCCTGTACTCCAATCCCCTTGCAATAAAGCCCAACGTGCTATTTGCCTTCCTAATTATTTGCTGCACCTGTTTTTTAACTTTGTGTTCCTTGTACCAGTACAACCCAAGTTTCTTTGAGCATCAACACTTACAAGTTTCACACCTTTTAAAAAATATTCTGCTTTTCTATTCTTGCATCTAAAGTGAATAACTTCACACTTCCCCACATTATACTCCTCCTTCCATTTGTTGCCCGTTCACTTAACCTGTAAAAATCTCTTTGCAGTCTCTCTGTCCTCCCTACAGCTTGCATTCTACCTAGCTTTGTATCATCAGCAAACTTAGAACATTACTCTGTCCCTTTGTCTAAGTCAGATGGCCAAAATATTGAGGGGTTTTGATAAAATAAATCTAGAAAATCTGTTACCTTTGATAAATGACTCAGTAACCAGAAGGCATCAATTTAAAATCATCAGCAAGTGAACAAAGGGAGAGGTGAGGACTATTGTTTTAATACTCCTGGTGGCTAGGACATGGGGTGTCTGCTTAGAAATTCACCAAGGCCCCTTAGACAGCACCTTCCAAACCCACGACCACTACCATCTAGAAGGACAAGGGCAGCAGATAGATGGGAACACCACCACCTGCAAGTTCCCCTCCAAGTCACTCACCATCCTGACTTGGAAATATATCACCGTTCCTTCACTGTCACTGGGTCAAAATCCTGGAACTCCCTCCCTAACAGCCCTGTGGGTGTACCTACACCACATGGACTGCAGCGGTTCAAGAAGGCAGCTCACCACCACTTTCTCAAGGGGCAATTAGGGATGGGCAATAAATGCTGGCCCAGACAGTGCAGCCCACATCCTGTGAATGAATAATAAAAAAAACTGGGGGGAGTGAAACCCTAAGTAATTGTAACAAGACTTTTTTATTCTTGTTTTCCAATCCCCTTGCAATAAAGGCCAAAACAGTTTAAAAGCTGTTGATAAATATTTGGAATAGGGAAATGTAAAAGTTGCAGTGCAGGGGCAGGGTCCAGGGACTGAGTGGAGAATTCATTCAGCAAACTGGCAAAGACATGATGGGCTGAATGGCCTCCTTCTGTGCTGGAATATTCTACAAAGCGGGGGTCACTGAATATTTTTAAAGCGGCAGTAGATTGATTCCCTTGTCTACCAAGTATCTGAGGTTATCGGGGTTAGATGGGAATGTGGAATTTGAAACAGAAACAGATCAGCCATAATCTTATTGAATAGCAGAGCAGGCTCGAGGGGCCAAGTGACCCATTTCTGTTCCTATTTTGCATGTTTGTATAATCTCATACGAGGGACGTTATACCAATGTTGCTTGTTTAGTGAATTTAAATAGTTTTTTTTTCATGTCTGGAGCAGGTCCTTGGAGACACCTTTTAATTTTGAGATGCAACTGTGATGCATCTGTCAGAAAACTCTCCTACCCAGTTACATTAATATACCACTGACAAATGAGTATTATATAGCAGTTCAGCTGCTTGTTGCTGTGAAATTTATGTTATTTCAATAAGAAATAGCATCCTCATAACATCATCAAATTAGATGGAAGTACACAAGAACTTGCTCCTAAAATATTAAAACAGGCAAGTAAGTATCTGTAATATACTTAAAATGTGATGCCTGTCTTAACTCAACAAAGACACCTCCACTTAAGTGTGAGATCAAGACTAGAGGCCATAAATATAAGATAGTCACTAATAAATCCAATAGGGAATCCAGGAGAAACTTTACCCAGGGAGTGGTTAGAATGTGGAACTCGCTCCCTTAGGGAGCAGTTGAGGTGAATAGTATAGATACATTTAAGGGGAAACTGGAAAAACCGATGAGGTAGAAAGGAATAGAAGGATAGGGTGAGATGAAGAGGGGCAGGAGGAAGCTCATGTGGAGCATAAAGACCAGCACACTCCAAATGGGCTGAATGGCCTGTTTCTGTGCTGAAAAACTGCGTAACTCCTGTGGTGCAGCTAGTTCTCTACTTCACAGCTTGTATTCTATTTGTTATTTGACTATGAATATTGAATATTAAAATTGAGGAAGTGTGTGACTTCAAAATGGAGACCCGATGACTTCTGTGCCCTGGTTCAACTATTTCTTACTGTCTGAGTACAGTTCTGAAAATGACCCTCGATTATGACACCCGATGTGCGATGAGCAGAGGAACTGATCTGGAGCCATTGGACAGTTTCACCAGGGTCTCTGAGATGTGTGTAGGAAGGTCTCCTGGTCTAGGGGTCATGAAGCAGGATGAGACAGTGAGACTATGAGCCACGAGGGCAAGTTGGAGCTCTGCTCTCTGGAACAGGGCTGTTTATAAAATATTAAATTGAAGAAAAACTACTGAGTAAATCAACACACACATTTAATATTTGAAATGAGTGAAGTTCCTTTCACTGAGGCTGATAACTGTTTGTAATAATTTGCCTGTGTCCCAAAGAGGAAAATGATACTCTAATACTTTATAGAGTTTGAAGTTGTTCCAGATTGAACCAGACTCTGCAGCAGATCTGGATTTGGTCTTGTGTGTTAATGTAATCGCTTCCATTCACTTTGTTCCTTCATCTCACCCTCATCCCTGCCTCATCCCTTACCCCTCCAAATCCTGACACCTCCCCAGGTTAGCCCCCCCCCCCCCCCCCCCCGCCAAAATCCCAGTGCTGCTTTGCATGTCCCACTGCAGTAGATGAGACAGCCGAAGCTGGAGACACGAGGTTTCCCTACCTGCCGTACAATTTCATGGATACTCCATCCTCGGGGGCATGGGGTGTGGGGGAGGAGGGAAGTTGGGGGAAGGTTGAGGTGGGAGAGGGTTATGGAGAAGTGGGGGGGGGGGGGGGTTATGGGGCAAAGGGTGGGGGCAAAGGGTATGGGGGTACATGGAGAGTGGGAGAGGTTTTCAATCTCAGCTGTTTCAGTAAAGTGGTTGTGTGTTCCACATTCAGCTGAAGCTGAAAATCTAGTGAACGTTTATTCCATGTTAAACCTGTGCGTTGCTGCAAAGTTCCTCTGGGTATCCCTGGACTTTCAAATAGTTTAACAAAAACAATGTCCAAGAGTATGATTTCTAATCTTCTACTTCCTCTCTCTCTCTCTCTCTCTCTTTCTCTTCCTCCCTCTCTCTGTTTCCTTTTTTTTTTTTGCTTTAATTATTTGTTTAACCTGCAGAAATCTACCAGTTCAGCATCCTCCGAGGCTTCAGAAACCTGGAGGTCGTTTAGTGAATGCAGCTCTCCCACTTCTCTCTGCTCTGGCTCCAAGACTGGGCTGTGGGCAGCAACCGGCAAGGTGATAACAGCCTGTTCCAAGCCAGGTTTGAGTGCTTGGTCCTGAGGGAGGGTCAGAGTCAAGCATGGAAAGGACTGGCTTCCACTCAAGCTGCATGACTGTAGAGGAGGAATAACTGGAGCAGAGCATGTGGAAGGACCTGCATGTTGGGAGGGGGAGTGGGGGGGGGGGGGGTGGGGTTGCTGTGTATTTGACTGTATCATATCTAGTGGGGATCATCCGGGTCTCTTTGTGGCACTTTCACTTCCGGAACCTAGCACGCTGCACATTGGGAGATGTCGATGATGGGTGGGGTGGTAGGAGATTAATGGGGTGAAAGAAGCTGTTTACAGAGAGTGGAGGTTAAGGGGTTTAAGAAGTCTGAGGATGAGAGGCAGGCACACACTGCTGGACCCTCTGTTACTGATGGTGGATGAAGCAGCTCTGTGGACCAGCATCAGTTGATTTGATCAAGCGACACAAGTTAGTTGGTGGCTCTTTATCACCTTCACCAGCTCAGCTTTCAGGGAGGTTTTCTGTTCTTCCTTCAGTGAGATCTTTTCTTGGTCAATTTCTCCCATTTTTTTTTCTATATTTCTTCCTCTATTTCTGTTCCACAGAAGGCAAGGGGAGGTAAGGGTGAGGGGCTGCTGGTTGGCTGAGTGGGCAAGTTGAGGGGCTGGGTAGGTGGGTGAGTGAGTGAGAGGTAAGTTAATGAAGAACTGGGTGGGTGAGAGAGGGGGGGTGCATGAGGAGCTGAGGCCTGATCAAACTTCCTGCCAGTGCCATCTGAGACCCTTTGATTGTTCCCATCCTTGCAGCTGTACTCAGCAGGTTCCCGCTTGGTCAGTCAAGGGCTGTATGATTACTTCTCAGGAGGAAGGGTTGAAATCTGGGTGAACATGAGATTTTTTTTTTGGAGCAGTGAAACGTTTTACTGAGTGTGTCTTTACAAAGAAATCAAACAATAGCAGACAGGTTAACAGCATCCAGTTCCACACAATGATGATCCCTTGTGAATTCCAGTATATTCACACTCCATCCTGCCAAAGAATAGGTAATGTCCTGCACAGGGAGAAATGGCTAAACTCCGGGCCAATTTGGGGAGAGAAAATCTGGAAGATTGATTTCTGCAGCAACCATGATAGTTGAAACTAGGCAAGGAAATCGATTTGGCCCTGAATTCCCTGCAGTACCCAGCTCCTGCACAATGTCAACTCTACCCAACCAGAAACCACTCCAGAACCTCAGCCAAAGGAATTCAGTGAATCAGCATCCACTGCATGAGATGGCAGTCTGTTCCAGTACAAGGGTACAGATCTGTCACTGTGTAACACTGGGATACAGCACTGGTGGGGACGGGTCTGTCACTGTATAACACTGGGGTACAATACTGGTGGGGACGGGTCTGTCACTGTATAACACTGGGGTACAGTACTGGTGGGGGCAGGTCTGTCACTGTATAACACTGGGATACAGTACTGGTAGGGACGGGTCTGTCACTGTATAACACTGGGGTACAATACTGGTGGGGACGGGTCTGTCACTGTATAACACTGGGGTACAATACTGGTGGGGACGGGTCTGTCACTGTATAACACTGGGATACAGTACTGGTGGGGACGGGTCTGTCATTGTATAACACTGGGGTACAGTACTGGTGGGGACGGGTCTGTCACTGTATAACACTGGGGTACAATACTGGTGGGGACGGGTCTGTCACTGTATAACACTGGGGTACAGTACTGGTGGGGACGGGTCTGTCACTGTATAACACTGGGGTACAGTACTGGTGGAGACAGGTCTGTCACTGTATAACACTGGGATACAGTACTGGTGGGGACGGGTCTGTCACTGTATAACACTGGGGTACAGTACTGGTGGGGACGGGTCTGTCACTGTATAACACTGGGGTACAGTACTGGTGGGGACGGGTCTGTCACTGTATAACACTGGGATACAGTACTGGTGGGGACGGGTCTGTCACTGGATAACATTGGGATACAGTACTGGTGGGGACGGGTCTGTCACTGTATAACACCGGGATACAGTACTGGTGGGGACGGGTCTGTCACTGTATAACACTGGGGTACAATACTGGTGGGGACGGGTCTGTCACTGTATAACACTGGGGTACAATACTGGTGGGAACGGGTCTGTCACTGTATAACACTGGGATACAGTACTGGTGGGGACGGGTCTGTCACTGTATAACACTGGGGTACAATACTGGTGGGGACGGGTCTGTCACTGTATAACACTGGGATACAGTACTGGTGGGGACGGGTCTGTCACTGTATAACACTGGGGTACAATACTGGTGGGGACGGGTCTGTCACTGTATAACACTGGGATACAGTACTGGTGGGGACGGGTCTGACACTGTATAACACTGGGGTACAGTACTGGTGGGGACAGGTCTGTCACTGTATAACACTGGGATACAGTACCGGTGGGGACGGGTCTGTCACTGTATAACACTGGGGTACAGTACTGGTGGGGACGGGTCTGTCACTGTATAACACTGGGGTACAGTACTGGTGGGGATGGGTCTGTCACTGTATAACACTGGGATACAGTACTGGTGGGGGAGGGTCTTTCACTGTATAACATTGGGATACAGCACTGGTGGGGGCAGGTCTGTCACTGTATAACATTGGGATACAGCACTGGTGGGGGCAGGTCTGTCACTGTATAACACTGGGGTACAGTACTGGTGGGGGTAGGTCTTTCACTGTATAACATTGGGATACAGCACTGGTGGGGGCAGGTCTGTCACTGTATAACACTGGGGTACAGTACTGGTGGGGACAGGTCTGTCACTGTATAACACTAGGGTACAGTACTGGTGGGGACAGGTCTGTCACTATAACATTGGGGAACAGTACTGGTGAGGGCAGGTCTGTCACTGTATAACACTGGGGATAGTACTGGTGGGGACAGGTCTGTCACTAACATTGGGGACCATACTGGTGGAGCAGGTCTTTCGCTGTATAACATGGGTTCAGTACTGACACCTGTGTGGCATGAATGTTACTTGCAATTTGTCAGCCCAAACTTGGATGTTGTCCAGGTCTTGCTGCATTTGGACATGGATTGTTTCAATATCTGAGTAGTCACGAAGGGTGCTGAACATGGTGCAATTTATCAGTGAACATCCCCACTTCTGACCTTATGATGGAAGGAAGGTCATTGATGAAGCAGCTGAAGATGGTTGGGCCGAGGACATTACCCTGAGGAACTCCTGCAGTGGTGTCCTGGAGCTGAGATGACTGACCTCCAACAACCACAACCATCTTCCTTTGTGCTAGGTATGACTCCAACCATGGAGAGTTTTCCCCCTGATTCCCATTGACTACAGTTTTGCTAGGGCTCCTTGATGCCACACTTGGTCAAATGCTGCCTTGCTGTCAAGGGCAGTCACTCCCACCTCACCTCGGGAGTTTAGCTCTTTTGTCCATGTTTGAACCAAGGCTGTAGCGAGATCAGGAGCTGAGTGGCCCTGGTGGAACCCAAACTGGGCATCAGTGAGCAGGTTATTGCTAAGAAAATGCTGCTTGATAGCACTGTTGATGACCCCTTCCATTACTTTACTGATGATCGAGAGTAGACTGATGAGGCAGTAATTGGCCGGGTTGGATTTGTCCTGCTTTTTGTGTACAGGACATACCTGGGCAATTTTCCACATAGCCGGGTAGATGCCAGTGTTGTAGCTTTTCTGGAACAGCTTGGCTAGGGGCACAGCAAGTTCTGGAGCACAAGTCTTCAGTACTATTGCCGGAATATTGTCAGGGCCCATAGCCTTTGCTCTATCCAGTGTCTTCAGCCGTTTCTTAATATCACGTGGAGTGAATCGAATTGGCTGAAGACTGGCATCTGTGATGCTGGGGACCTCCGGAGGAGGCTGAGATGGATCATCCACTCGGCACTTCTGCCTGAAGATTGTAGCAAATGCTTCAGCCTTAACTTTTGCACTGATGTGCTGAGCTCCCCCATCATTGAGGATGGGGATATTTGTGGAGCCTCCTCCTCCAGTGAGTTGTTTAATTCTCCACCACCATTCACGACTGGATGTGGCAGGACTGCAGAGCTTAGATCTGATCTGTTGGTTGTGGGATCACTTAGCTCTGTCTATCACTTGCTGCTTATGCTGTTTGGCACGCAAGTAGTCCTGTGTTATAGCTTCACCAGGTTGACACCTCATTTTTAGGTATGCCTGGTGCTGCACCTGGCATGCCCTCCTGCACTCTTCATTGAACCAGGGCTGATCCCCTGGCTTGATGGTAATGGTAGAGTGGGGGATATGCCGGGCCATGAGGTTACAGATTGTGTTTGAGTACAATTCTGCTGCTGCTGATGGCCCACAGCACCTCATGGATGCCCAGTCTTGAGTTGCTAGATCTGTTTGAAATCTAGCCCATTTAACACAGTGGTAGTGCCACACAACATGATGGAGGGTATCCTCAATGTGAAGGTGGGACTTCATCTCCACAATGACTGTGCGGTGGTCACTCCTACCGATACTGTCATGGACAGATGCATCTGTGGCAGGCAGGTTGGTGAGGATGAGGTCAAGTATGTTTTTCCCTCTTGTTGGTTCCCTCACCACCTGCTGCAGACCCAGTCTAGCAGCTTTGTCCTTTAGGACTCGGCCAGCTCGGTCAGTAGTGGTGCTACCGAGCCACTCTTGGTGATGGACATTGAAGTCCCCCACCCAGAGTACATTCTGTGCCCTTGCCACCCTCAGTGCTTCCTCCAAGTGGTGTTCAACATGGAGGGGCACTGATTCATCAGCTGAGGGAGGACGGTACGTGGTAATCAGCAGGAGGTTTCCTTGCCCATGTTTACCTGATGCCATGAGACTTCATGGGGTCCGGAGTCAATGTTGAGGACTCCCAGGGCAACTCCCTCCTGACTGTATATCACTGTGTCACCACCACTGCTGGATCTGTCCTGCCGGTGGGACAGGACAAAACCACGGATGGTGATGGTGATGTCTGGGACATTGTCTGTAAGGAATGATCCTGTGAGCATGTTTCCTGACTAATCTGTGAGACAGCTGGTCACAGGAGAGGTGCCAGAGGACTGGAGGACAGCCAGTGTGGTACTGTTATTCAAGAAGGGTGGAAGGGATAAACCAGGGAACTACTGGCCAGTCAGTCTAACCTCAGTGGTGGGGAAACTATTGGAAGCAATTCTGAGGGACAGAATTAATCTACATTTGGAGAGGCAGGGATTAATCAAGGACAGTCAGCATGGTTTTGTTAAGGGGAGGTCATGTCTGACCAATTTGATTGAATTTTTTGAAGAGGTGACCAGGTGTGTAGATGAGGGCAATGCATTTGACGTAGTCTATTTGGACTTCAGCAAGGCTTTTGATAAGGTCCCGCATGGGAGACTAATAATGAAGGTAAGAGCCCATGGGATCCAAGGCAGTTTGGCAAATTGTATCCAGAATTGGCTGAGTGGCAGGAAGCAGAGGGTGATGGTTGAGGGGTGTTTTTGTGACTGGATGCCTGTGTCCAGTGGGGTTCCACAGGGATCGGTGTTGCATCCCTTGCTGTTTGTGGTATATATAAATGATTTAGATTTGAATGTAGGAGGGTTGATCAGTAAGTTTGCAGATGATTGGTGGGGTGGTAAATAGTGAAGAGGATAGCCTTAGATTACAGGAGGATGTAGACGGGCTGGTCAGTGGCAAATGGAATTTAATCCGGATAAGTGTGAGGTGATGCACTTGGGCAGGACAAACAAGGCACGGGAATACACGATGAATGGTAGGACCCTGGGAAGTACCGAGGATCAGAGGGACCTTGGTGTACATGTCCACCGGTCCCTTAAGGTAGTGGGACAGGTAGATAAGATGGTTAAGAAGGCATATGGGATATTTGCCTTTATTAGCCGAGGCATAGAATATAAGAGCAGGGAGGTTATGCTGGAAGTGTATAAAACGCTAGTTAGGCCACAGCTAGAGTATTGCGTGCAGTTCTGGAATCTACATTATAGGAAGGATGTGATTGCACCAGAGAGAGTGCAGAGGAGATTTACCAGGATGTTGCCTGGGCTGGAGAGTTTTAGTTATGAAGAGAGATTTGACAGACTGGGGTTATTTTCCCTGGAGCAGAGGAGATTGAGGGGGGACATGATTGAGGTGTATAAAATTATGAGGGGCATAGATTGAGTAGGTATAGAAACTAGGAGCAGGAGTAGGCTACTCGGCCCTTCGAGCCTGCTCCACCATTCATTATGATCATGGCTGATCATCCAACTCAATAGCCTGCTCCCACTTTCTCCCCATACCCTTTGATCCCTTTCACCCCAAGAGCTATATCTAACTCCTTCCTGGAAGCATATAATGTTTTGGCCTCAACTACTTTCTGTGGTAGTGAATTCCACAGGCTCACCACTCTCTGGATGAAGAAATTTCTCCTCATCTCAGTCCTAAATGGTCTACCCCGTATCCTCAGACTGTGACCCCTGGTTCTGGACTCCCCCACCATCAGGAACATCCTTCCTGAATCTACCCTGTCTAGTCCTGTTAGAATTTTATAGGTTCTATAAGATCCCCCCTCATTCTTCTGAACTCCAATCTTAACCAACTCAATCTCTCCTCATATGGTCAGTCCCACCATCCCAGGAATCAGTCGGGTAAACCTTCGCTGCACTCCCTCTATAGCAAGAACATCCTTCCTCAGATAAGGAGACCAAAACTGCACACAATATTCCAGGTGTGGTCTCACCAAGACCCTGTATAATTGCAGCAAGACATCCCTGTTCCTGTACTCGAATCCTCTGGCTATGAAGGTCAACATACCATTTGCCTTCTTTACCGCCTGCTGCACCTGCATGCTTACCTTCAGCGACTGGTGTACAAGGACACCCAGGTCTCGTTGCACATTCCCCTCTCTCAATTTATAGCCATTCAGATAATAATCTGCTTCCTGTTTTTGCTACCAAAGTGGAGAACCTCACATTTATCCACATTACACTGCATCTGCCATGCATTTACCCACTCACTCAGCTTGTCCAAATCACCCTGAAGCATCTCTGTACCCTCTTCACAGCTCACCCTCCCATCCAGCTTTGTGTCATCTGCAAAGTTGGAGATATTACATTTAATTCCCTCATCTAAATTATTAATATATACTGTGAATAGCTGGGGTCCCAGCACCGATCCCCACTAGTCACCGCCTGCCATTCGGAAAAAGACCTGTTTATTCCTACTCTTTGTTTCCTGTCTGCCAACCAGTTTTCTCTCCATCTCAATACACTACCCCAATTCCAGGCACTTTAATTTTACACGCCAATCTCTAATGTGGGACTTTGTCGAAAGCCTTCTGAAAGTCCAAATAAACCACATCCACTGGCTCCCCCTCATCAACTCCACTGGTTACATCCTCGAAAAATTCCAGTAGATTTGTCAAGCATGAGTTCCCTTTCATAAATCCATGCTGACTCTGTCCAATTCTGCCACTGTTTTCCAAGTGCTCAGCTATTAAATCTTTTATAATGGACTCTAGAATTTTCCCCCACTACCGACGTCAGGCTGACTGGTCTATAATTCCCTGTTTTCTCTCTACCTCCCTTTTTAAATAGTGGGGTTACATTAGCTACCCTCCAATCTGTAGGAACTGTTCCAGAGTCTATAGAATCTTGGAAGATGACCACCAATGCATCCATTATTTCTAGGGCCACTTCCTTAAGTACTCTGGGATGTAGATTATTAGGTCCTGGAGATTTATCGGCCTTCAATCCCATCAATTTCCCCAACACCATTTCCTTACTAATACTGATTTCTTTCAGTTCCTCTCTCTCACTAAATCCTGTGTTCCCCAACATTTCTGGTATGTTATTAGTGTCCTCCTTTGTGAAACAGAACCAAAGTATGTATTTAGTTGGTCAGCCATTTCTTTGTTCCCCATTATAAATTCCCCTGTTTCTGACTGTAAAGGACCTACATTTGTCTTCACCAATATTTTTCCCTTCACATACCTATAGAAGCTTTTACAGTCAGTTTTTATGTTCCCCGCAAGCTAACTCTCGTACTCTATTTTCCCCTTCTTAATCAATCTCTTGGTCCTCATTTGCTGAATTCTAAACTGCTCCCAATCCTCAGGTCTATTAGTTTTTCTGGCCAATTTGTATGCCTCTTCCTTGGATCTAATACTATCTCTAATTTCCCTTGTAAGCAATGGTTTGGTCACCTTTCTTGTTTAACTTTTGCGTCAGTAAACAATTGTTGCAGTTCACCCATGTGCTCTTTGAATGTTTGCCATTGCCTATCCACCATCATCCCTTTAAGTAACGTTTCCCAATCCATCATAGCCAACTAGTGCCTCATACCATCGTAGTTTCCTTTATTGAGATTCAGGACCCTGGTCTCAGAATCAACTACGTCACTCTCCATCTTGATGAAGAATTCTATCATGTCATGGTCGCTCATCCCCAAGGGGCCTCACACAACTAGATTGCCAATTATTCCTTTCTCATTACACAATACCCAGTCTAGGATGACCTGTTCTCTAGTTGGTTCCCCAACGTATTGGTCCAGAAAACCATCTTGTGTACACTCCAGGAATTCCTCTTCTACAGTATTGTTACTAATTTGATTTGCCCAATCTATATGCAGATTAAAGTCACCCATAATTACAGATGTTCCTTTATTACATGCATCTCTAGACAGGAAGGAACTTTTCCCCTTGGTGGAGGTTTCAATAACCAGGGGGCATAGATTTAAGGTAAGGGGCAGGAGGTTTGAGGGGATGTGAAGAAGAATTTTTTCACCCAGAGGGTGGTGGGAATCTGGAACTCGCTGCCTGAAAGGGTGGTAGAGGCAGAAACTCTCATAACATTGAAGAAGTATTTGGATGTGTACTTGCGATGCCACGGCATACAAGGCTATGGGCCTAGTGCTGGAAAATGGGATTAGAATAGTTAGATACTTGTTTGACTGGCGCAGACTCGATGGGCCAAAGGGCTGTTTTCTGTGCTGTAGACCTCTGTGACTTTATATTAGTCAGGAGGACTTTGCAGGGTCGACAGGGCTGAGTTTGCCATTCTCATTTCCGGTGCCTCGGTCGATTCCTTTTGAGACTTTTTAGCTGTTTGATACAACTGAGTGGGTTGCTAGGCCATATCAGAGGGCTATGGGTCTGGAGTCACAGGGACAGCAGATTTCCTTCCTTAAAGGACATCAGTGAACCAGATGGATTTTTACGACAATCGACAATGGTTTCATGGTCATCATTAGACTTTTAATTGCATAATTTTGTTGAATTCAAATTTCACCATCTTCCCTGGTGGGATTCGAACCCGGGTCCGCAGAACAATACCTTGGGTCTCTGACTTACTCGTTCAGCAGCAATACCACTTTGTAATCGCCTCCCCGCCACTGATATCTGTTTGCCAACCCTAGAAATATCCCTGGTGATGGTTAGAATCATCCCTGTTCCATTTTCTGCAATTTGAGTTGCCAGACAAAATGCCTTGGATAACGCAAGGTGTGCAGTATCAAGCCCACCAACTACTGAAGCCAGGTATGACACAGACACAGTGCCAGCTGTGTCTCTGCAACCTCTGTGCCTCCAGTTTAAACATGTTAGTTCAGCTGTGCACTAACTGCTTGATCAGTGTGTATTCCACCAGCGTATTCACTGTCAGCCTATCTATTGCAGCTCGACAGCACTGATCCCAACCCAGGCCACTCAGCAATAGCCTGCTCGCCTAGGCTATGTTTGGGTTCCAACACAACCCCTCGGCTCTAGATATCCTTCCTGCCTTGTTTCAAACCTGGACCATGAGCTCAGTGCCAGAGGAGAGTTGAAGAGTTGAGTACAGCTGCCCTAACAGTCAAGCCTGAGTTGGACTGAGGCCAGCAACAGAACCCTGTGATGGCTGTAGTCTTACATAGCTCATAGGAAAATGATCCTAGCGTTAGCTCTGTGAAGGAGAAAGCACAGACAGTGAACTGGATGGCCTCCTTCTTTGCGACACCTCTTTATGATTCTATGAAAGGCCATTAGCCCTAATAAGACCCACACTATCTTCTCATGGCCGATAAATGCAGGCTCATAAATTGCAGTCACAATCAATAAATTGAACAAATAGCTGCTGTGTTATGTTGGGCAGGCTTGAGTCAGGCCGTATTAGTGTGGGCCGTGTTAGTGTGGGCCGTGTTAGTGTGGGCCATGTTAGTGTGGGCCGTGTTAGTGTGGGCCGTGTTAGTGTGGGCCGTGTTAGTGTGGGCCGTGTTAGTGTGAGCCGTGTTGGTGTGGGCCGTGTTAGTGTGGGCTGAGCTGAGCAGTGTCCAAGCCCGAGTCAGCGCCTCCAGGGAACATGCTCAGGTTGCCATTCATTATAGAGGTGGCAATGGAATTCAGTGAGGGGCTGATTACCACCTAGAACACTGGGAGTAGCAGCAAGGACCAGCTCAGTGAGGAGTGATAGTTTGGTGATGGTCTCGTACTGAGGAAGGAGGAGTTTAGAGAAGTACTCTTCCTATATGTGGAATATCCAGGTCTAAGGAGAATGTGGATTGTTATAGGAACAGGAAAGGGAGGGGGACATTCAGCCCATCAAACCTGTCCTGTTATTCAGTGAGATCAAGTCTGATTCATGACTTAATTCCATAAACCCACCTTTGCTCCATATCCCTTAATATCTTTGGTTAACAAAAATTTTATCAATCTCTGATTTAATATAACAATTGATCCAACATCAACTGCTGTTTGTGGAAGAGAGTTCCAAACTTCTACAGTCCTTTGTGCGTCGGAGTGTTTCCTAATGTCATTCCTGAAAGACCTGTCTGACAAAGGTCATAATCACTCATATTCTTCAAATGATCTACAACAGTACTTATCCCATAGAGTGAGTTGAGACAGATAGTACGCTCCTAGTCCTAGACTCCCCAACCAGTTTCCCTTTATCCTATCTTGAAATGCCTTGCAAACTTCTACCCTTTAACCTTCTGAATTCCAGGGAATACAACCCTAGTTTGTGTAACCTCACCTTATAAGTTAACCCTTGGAGTTCAGGTATCATTCTGGTAAACCTACACTGCACTCCTTCATATCCTTGCTAAGATACGATGTCCAGCATTGCTCACAGTAACTCCAGGGGTGGTCTAACCAGAGCTTTGCATAGCTGAGGCTTGACCTCAACCCCCATCTTCAGATAGAGGCCAGCATTCCAATAGTCTTTTTGATTATTTTCTGTACCCGTCCATGACATTTTAATATGTACCTGGATCCCCAAATTTCTTTGGACCGCCAATGTTTCTAGATTTTCACCATTTGCAAAGTCCTCTGTTCTGTCTTTTTAAATCCAAAGTGGGTGACCTCACATTTGCTGCTCATTCACTCAATCTACAAAATTTCTGTCATTTTATTCTTCATCTAACTCAGTGTCATCAGCAAACTTGGATATGTGGCTTTTAATCTCATCATCTAGATCGTGAATAGTTGGGGCCCCAGGGCAGAACCTTGTGACACACCACTGCTGACAACCTGCCCCTCAGCCAATTTCCTAACCAGGTCAATAATTTGTCTTCAATTCCAGGAGCTTCAACTTTAGCTAACTGTCTCTTATGCTGAACTTTATCAGATACCTTCTGGAAGTCCATATAAATAACATCCATTGAAATCCCCCTGTTTATTGCTTTAGTCGCCTCTTCAAAGTATTCAGTCAGGGTTGTCAGGCGTGACCTACCCTTTACAAATCCACGCCAGCTCGCTCTGCCAGCTGAAAATGTTCATGGTGTTCATTCAGTCACCCCCCCCCCAACCTTTAATGATAGACTCTAGTAGTTTCCTGACAACAGATGTAAGGTTTATAATTCCCTAATTTCTCCTCAAACCTTCCTTATGGCAAGAAATTCCCCAGGTTCATCCTTACCACCAGCAAGGTAAAAACATTTTCAAAAGAAATGGTTTCATTCTTGATGTGGACACCATTGGCATTTAATTTTCATCCTAGTTGTCCAGTTGCAGATGGTGATGTGCTGCCGCCTTGAAGCAGTGTAGTCCAGTGTAGGTAGCTTTGATACAACTGAGTGGTTTACATGTCGGTGTGGGACTGTAGTCACGTAGAAACCCAGATGCTTCCTTCTGTAAAGGAGATTAGTGAAACATTTGGGTTTTTCTAGCTTTCCAAATGCTTTCAGAGTCACTGACCAGCTTTTTATTTGCAGAATTATTTTCAAACTGAATCCAAATTCTCAAACTGCCCTGGTGGATTTGAACTCATGGTCTCTCATCCAGTAACTCTACTATTTGCATTGCCAAACCTGCAAACCATCTCCCTTGTTAGAAATAGCAGATGTGGGAAAGTGATGGTGGAGTGGGACCTCATTTGAGCAGAGGAGTAACAGTTAACCCAAGAATGTGAGAAAGAAGCAATATGTAGCTGTCAAATCAGCACCTGAGTAGCCATACTCTTCTCTCTCCAAGGATAGCCACTTCCTTGTAGGAAAAAGTAGGGATGGAAATTGTAAAAACAGGAATTGACCTGTATCTGTAGTGACAATGGGTCATGTGTATTCTCGTTTGCTGCAGTCTTTACACCTTAAATCCATTAAGATCTTGTTTAGTTGCTTTTGACAAATGTTCCTTCAGCAAATTACTGATGGTTCTAACTGTGTGCATGCTTCAGCTTTGCTTTATCATCACTGGACAGTGTCCGCAGATACTGGGAAAGCTCAGAATGGACTCCAATTGGAAAATGCAGTCTTGGAAAGTTTCCCAGGCAGAGTCAGCGAATGTTGTGGGATCAATCCCTGTTGATCAGGAAAACCTCAGGGTTGTGTTTTGATTTCAGCTGGGTATTGCCTTGTGTTTAGAAGGTTGGGAGTGTGCTCGAGATGTTTTTCACACTCCAGCCTCAGTCCCCTGGGGAGCTGAACCCCAGAGTAACCCTGTGAAGTAGTGGAATTGGGAAAGATGCAGTTTTGTGCCATTGAAGAGAAGAAGGACATAAAAATAATGGAACAGGGGAGGGGGTTCCAAATCTCTGAACAATCACCTGTGGCTTGGGATCAACCCCATATTGGGTCTGATAGACCCAAGATCTCTGAGCTGTGACGTGTATGCGTATCACAGTACAATTAAATCAATCCGACAAAGCTACAACACCATTTTCATCCTAGATGCAAAATAATTTTAAAAACTATTTGCCCAACAGAATATTCAGTGTGTGGTATGTCAGAAAACATTAAATGATTGATCTCTTTTTAAACCAGGACTGGGCAAAATTGGCACCGATGGACCAGCTGCAGACCGGTGCCCTCCAGCCGAAGGAAGCATTTTCTTATCAAATGATTGGAGCAAATGGACCCCAAGCACCAATGGAAGCCAGTGTGTATGCGCAGGCCACAGACAGACCACAATCCACAGCAGCAACTGCTGCTTGCAAGGTACCCCATTGAAAAATAAAGACATGCATTTCTATAGTGTCTTTTACCACTTCAGGATATTCCAAAGCTCTTCAATGAAGTACTTTCTGAAATATGGTCACTGTTGTGATGTAGAAAACGTGGCCGTTAATGTGCACAGCAAGATCCCACAAACAGCAAGGTGACCAGATGATCCATCTCTTTGTGATGTTGATTGAGGGAAAATTTATTGGCCAGGACACTGGGGAGGACTCCCCTGCCCTTCTTTAAAATAATATCATGGGATCGTTTGCATTCACCTGAAAGGACAGACATGGAGTCTGCTGAACATCTCATTTGAAAGATGGCACCTCTGACAGTGCAGCAGTCCCTCAGTACTGCACTGGGAGTTTCAGCCTGGATTATGGGGCTCAAGAATCTGGATTTGTCTTGGGATTTGAACCCAAACGTTTGAGTGTGAGAGTGTTACAGAGCCCCCGAGTACTGGCTTTACTAGGTACAGCCCTTTGACTGAACCTTGTAAAGAGGCTCCAGGTTCCAGTGCAATTGTGCAGTTGGAAGTCTTGGTGATCTGGAACGTTTCTACCCCAGTTGAACCTCTGCTTTGGTGGCAGAGATTGACCCAGATTCAGGATGATGCGTTTATGCTTCTGGTCCTTCAGGGGGCATGAGAAGCCATTGACCACACGATGGCTTTGCGATAGCTCACCCCCTCGAATCACTGACGGATAGAGGATTGTTTCAGTGCTGTCCCATAGGGTGTTTCATCCTGAAAATAGATGCGACTTGGGCATGAATTAAAGATATGAAATCCTGTGTTCCAGCTCTGTAGGGCACTGTGGATTTGGTGGTGATTCTGACAGATTAGTCTTTCCATTGGGAGCTCAGTGTCCGATTGCTGTGCCATGATTAAACCTGTTTCCATGCTGGATAACTGATCAGTCCCCCCTGCTTCTGATCAGGGTCCTCTGAATATTTACCCATCCTCACACCTACTGGATAATCAATCTATCGCGTAATTCCTCTCCCCCCACAATTTTTAATAGTGATGTGTTGCAACTAAATTGTACAGAGCTGGCATTGTTTGAGACATCAGTGGGTCGTTGCTGCAGAATGAGGCTGTTACAGGTGGCCTTTTATCGGTGTTGGGACTTACTCCTCTCTCTCTCTCTCTCTCTTTTTACGTACCATGATCTAAGAGGGAGTTGCTGGCCATGGACTTCCATTTGATTTATGTCGGTTCATGATTACACTTGGCAAGATACTGCAGTGGTTTGCTGTTGCCTCCTACACTATGGCAGACTAGGAAACTCTCCTGCTCTTACCACCCGCCATCAGGCGTATTGGAAGGGTTTACAGACTGATAATCGACCTGTTTGGCCATGTCATGAATGCACCTTCCATCATCATCAAGTTCTGGAGTGGGACTCGGAGTCAGGGGTGCTGCCCACTGCACCACAAGACCCATGACTCACTCCTACAGTTGCCAGTGGGGTCAATGTGACTGACTAATTATTTAGCCTTGTGTGTTTTAATTCCTGTCGATTTTCACTGCTCCCAGCCAGTTGAGTGCTGGTTGCCCACTGAGTGATATTATTTGTGAAAGGCACCCACTTCATTCCTGTGTATTTTTAGCCACAGGTCGGAGAGATGAGTGCTCGAGAACATCTGGCCTTAACCCTAAGTCAGGGGATGAATCTGGACGCTCAAAGGAGCAGCCGGGATTCTCTGCATTGTTCCAGTGGTTACAGCACCCAGACCACCACACCTTCATGTTCAGAGGACACCATCCCCTCTCAGGGTAAGAAACTCCAAACCAGGAAGCAGCAAAGGGCAGGATTGATCATTGGAGCCAATCATGTACCAGAGAGGGTACCGTAGCAAAATGTTGACATTACTGGATCAGTAATTCAGAGGCCTGGGATAATCAGAGACAGATGTTCAAATCCCAGCATGACAGCTGTGGAATTTAAATTCAGTGAATTACATAAATCTGGAATAAAAAGCTAGCCTGAGTGATGCTGAGCCTGAAACTAATTAAATTGTTTTTGAGAAAACACTGGCTTGCTAGACCATTTCAGAGGCCAGTTAAGAGTCAACCACGTTGCTGTGGGTCTGGAGTCACATGTAGGCCAGACCAGGTAAGGACAGCAGATTTCCTTCCCGAACGGACATTAGTGACCCAGATGGGTTTTTACAACAATCGATGATAGTTTCATGGTCACCATTACTGAGAAAAGCTTTCAATTCTAGATTTATTAATTAAATTTAAATTCAACCAGCTGTAGTGGTGGGATTTGAACCTGTGTCCTCCACTACACCATCATATCCCTCCCAGTTCTTTAACAGAAAATTGACAAAAGAACATCAAATATACTAATCAAAAGGCTTTCTACAGTCTTATTAGTACTAAGAATGCAGTCTGTTCTCACGTATGGGATAATAACCCTGTAACCCATCAGCTCCATGCAAACCTTTCACTGTATCAATCCCAAACTAATCCCACTACCCTGCCCTCTCCCCATAGCCCTGTATCAATCCCAAACTAATCCCACTGCCCTGCCCTCTCCCCATAGCCCTGTATCAATCCCAAACTAATCCCACTACCCTGCCCTCTCCCCATAGCCCTGTATCAATCCCAAACTAATCCCACTACCCTGCCCTCTCCCCATAGCCCTGTATCAATCCCAAACTAATCCCACTACCCTGCCCTCTCCCCATAGCCCTGTATCAATCCCAAACTGACCTCACTACCCTGCTCTCTCCCCAAAGCCCTGTATCAATCCCAAACTAATCCCACTGCCCCCCTCTCTCCCCATAGCCCTGTATCAATCCCAAACTGACCTCACTACCCCGCTGTCTCCCCATAGCCCTGTATCAATCCCAAACTAATCCCACTGCCCTGCTCTCTCCCCATAGCCCAGTATCAGTCCCAAACTAATCTCTCTGCCCCACTCTCTCCCTGCTTTGTCTTAAAGTTTTCTATAACAGCAATGTACATGCAGATTCCCACTGTGATGGCATTAACTTGGGAGATGGGGTTGGTTTAGAGTTGTTAAGATGGAAGCTATTTGTGCAGTTTTGCTGATGTTGTTTTGAAGTTTGCTGGTTATTGTTTTACAGCAGCAAAGAAGGAACCGTCCCTCATTGGTGAGTTGTAACATTATTTGTGTCATTTATTTTTTAAAAATAAATCAAAGTCTTTGTGAAACAGGCAGGTTGTTTAAGGAGTTAATCTAAGCATTACAAAGAAATGCAAATTTCTGAGAGTCAGTGCTCTCTTCTGGGAGCGTTGATATAAAGCTGTTTCAGTTATCGAGTGATGCAGAGTGCTCTCGTACACAATCATCTATGAGATGGGTGACTAATAAAATCGGTTCATGATGAACATGAGATCCTTGATCACCTCCTGAACTGGAAGACAGGACCTCAATTTATTATCTTATCCAAATGGTAGCACCTCCAATAGAGCAGCACTGCCTCAGTACTGCCCCACTGACACTGCAGCAGTCCCTCAGTACTGCCCAACTGACACTGCAGCACTCCCTCAGTACTGCCCAACTGACACTGCAGCACTCCCTCAGTACTGCCCAACTGACACTGCAGCACTTCCTCAGTACTGCCCAACTGACACTGCAGCACTCCCTCAGTACTGCCCCACTGACACTGCAGCACTCCTTCAGTACTGCCCAACTGACACTGCAGCACTCCCTCAGTACTGCCCCACTGACACTGCAGCACTCCTTCAGTACTGCCCCACTGACACTGCAGCACTCCCTCAGTACTGCCCCACTGACACTGCAGCACTCCTTCAGTACTGCCCCACTGACACTGCAGTACTCCCTCAGTACTGCCCCACTGACACTGCAGCACTCCCTCAGTACTGCCCCACTGACACTGCAGCACTCCCTCAGTACTGCCCCACTGACACTGCAACACTGCCTCAGTACTACCCCACTGACACTGCAGCACTCCTTCAGTACTGCCCCACTGACACTGCAGCACTCCTTCAGTACTGCCCCACTGACACTGCAGCACTCCTTCAGTACTGCCTCACTGACACTGCAGAACTCCCTCAGTACTACCCCACTGACACTGCAGCACTCCTTCAGTACTGCCTCACTGACACTGCAGAACTCCCTCAGTACTGCCCAACTGACAGGGTGGTGATTCCTCCATTCTGGCCCTTCAAAAGTGCAGTGCTTCCTCGGTGCTGATCCTAATTGGCATCCCATCCACCACCTCAAACATCTTCTCCTTCTACCACCACCGGCACACAGTGGCAGCAATGTGTACAATCTATAGAATGCAATGCAGCAACTCACCAAAGCTCCTTCAATAGCACCTTCCAAATACACAACCACTACCATCTAGAAGGACAAGGGCAGCAGATAGATGGGAACACCAACACCTGGAAGTTCCCCTCCAAGTCACTCATCATCCTAACTTGGAAATATATTGCCGTTCCTTCACTGTCGTTGGGTCAAAATCCTGGAACTCCCTCCCTAACAGCACTGTGGGTGTACCTACACCACATGGACTGCAGCGGTTCAAGAAGGCAGCTCAGCACCACCTTCTCAAGGGCCACTAGGGATGGGCAATAAATGCTGGCCCAGCCAGCGAAGCCCACATCCCATGAACAAATAAAGAAACTGACTGGGATTTTCCGGCCCTGTCTTGGTGGGACTGCGGAAGCTTCCGGGGTCCAGCCAAACGTCCATTGACCTTCGGGGGGACCAGACAAAGCCAGTGGTGGGCAGGCCAGAAAATCCCACCTGAACAACCCCCGCCCCCACCCATTGCCCCACAGATCCCAGCACTCCAAAATGCCATGCATCAGGCTGAGCTTGTTGGAATACAATCTTGTTAGATTTCTTACAGTGTTTGAATGAAATTGCAGCATTTTAGTGGCAAATCCCTGACTTGGCTCTATCATTAAATGACGCACCGATATTTCCTACAGACGCATTTGCATGTTATCGACGGCACTTGCTGTGTTCAGGGTTTATCTCCATGTGTGGCTGTGTGTGTGTTTCCATATTAATTTCTATTCTCTCTCTTAGTGCCTGATTATGATTACATTTCCCTGCATGGAGAGCAAGAGCTGCCTGATCAGATTGATTTTGATAAATCCTCCACCATTCCAAGGAATAGTGACATCGGTCTGAATTACAGGAAAATGTTCCAGGCTAAGCGGCCGGCCTCCACAGTCAGCCTCTTGGTTGACCCTGAGCCCATGATGACATCTCACGTTGCTACGATTCGAAGGAAGCCTTCCAGCAAACCAACATTCCGGCGTGGCACCATCAGCGGTGTTCCCATTCCCATCCGGACTCCCATGGTGCCCATTCCAGGGCCACCCGTGTCCAGTAAGCCAATGGGGCTGGCAGTCTCTCGGACAGGCAGCGAGGAGTGTGTTAGTCTGCAGGGAGGGCGTTCCAGTTTCGTGCAAAAGAAGCAAGGAATTTGTAGCTCAACCCAAAGTTTGAGTATGGCCCAGAGCCCCGGATACTCGCTGGTGCCAGAGAAACCGTTTCTGGTCAACAGCCTGCAGCGCTCAGCTCCCAACCTCCAGAATGCCCGAGAATTAAAACCTGCGACAAACACTACAGGAAATGGACTGACTCTTCAAGTGGGCACTGCTGAGGGTTCCCAAAGGACTGGAGGGGTTGACAATGTTGCTGCTACCCCCTCGCCAACCGAGGGAGGTGATGATGTTTTGTCCATGATTCGCAGGGGGGTCAAACTGAGAAAGACTTTGACCAATGACCGATCAGCCCCCAGGATCATTTAGAACAGACAGACAGTGGGACAGACGCAGTTTCAAGATCCACCATTTTGTCCCCTCTTTCTCTTTCTTTGCCTTTTGTTCTAAAACTGGTAACAGTTCTTTCACCCCCCTCATTCTCAGATTAAACTGTTGATGCACAAAATATCATCAAGAACCTGTCACATCCCAGCTCACCCGATGACTCCAGAAATCTTCAGTCTGCTCCTTTAACAGGTCACAGGGTGGGAGACTGGGTCTTGTGGACCAGGGGTGGGGGGACTGATGTTTGCGACTGCATCACACAGACCAGCAGATAATGAGGTGTGTCCCCTGCTGAATCAGCCTTTTGTGGCATGGGCTAAAATTGGCCTCAACGCCCCAGGTTAGAGATGGAAAACCAGCTCTGGCCCCTGCTCCGGATCGCTGACTATTGATCCCCAAAACAGGGATGTGTGGATATTGGGCGAGGGCAAGATCAGGGCTGTGATATCTCCCTCCATTGACTAACCACAACCCCGTAAACTCACTATTTGAAGATGGCCATTTGGGGAAAGTGACAGAGCTTCCATGGGCCTTACCCCAGCCAGCACCTTCAGCAGAGAATGGGAAGAAATCAGGGTGGGGTGGGGAAAGGGAGTATCACACCCCATGCACCACCCTCTCCCCCCACCCCCACCCCCCCATCGCCCGAAATACTGAAGCAAACTGTACTTGTTCCTTGCAGCAACGTTCACTGCCAGGATCTCGATCAGTTCATTTGAAGTGTGTTTTCAGGTGGAGAGGCATGGAAATAACTCTGCGATGACACTTCAGGGGATCTGCTCAGGATTTCAAACATGAAGCTTCTTACAAGGGATTTGTTTGAAGTTATTCCGGGTTTATAAAGACACTGTTTTCTTGGGTACTTGGTGAAAAGCAGCACCATCTACCTTCACACAGAAACCTCAACAGTTGGCTCGTGTTCATATCGAAACCTGCAAGGTTTAAAAAAACTGCACAGATGATTGGCAACAACAGATTTATTTTTTTTTCCTTGTGAATCTTAACAACATCGAAAGATATTTATTTGTGTCAAAATTGTGAAAGCTTCTGTTTGTACAATGAGTTCTTGTAGCAAATATTACAGATAATACTCCACCACAACTCATTGAAGCAAAAGGCTTTAACTGGTAAAGAATATAGTTTGTATATGTTAGTTTTTAAATCCCTTTTAAATTTTATCTTATCCTGCTGTTGCCTATCGCATTGCTCTGTAGTACTGGCACCTTTACAGACTGGGCTTGAGGGGTTGAGCTATGAGCATGTAAACTGACCTATTTAATTACTGTTCTTTTGGCTTAAGTGGACAGTGTCTTAAAAAAGTCAAAGCATCCAATTGGGTATTAAAGTACATTAGTTAGCTTGGCAATGTGAGCAGTCTGCTAAATATTTTCTTTGAAGTCATAGGTTTAGCAACAAGTGCATTTTGCCTGTAAGGTTTGTACATAAACACATTCCTGTAACTGCTGCCTGGTCTGTGCGCACTGTCATGTTATAAAGAGGGTGCCTGCTATCTTGCAGCCGGTATCCACTGACTGCAGCTGATGCCTGCTGACCCACAGCTGGTGCTAAATAATCTGTTCTTATTCACTCAGTCAAAGCTCACCAGATCCTCCGTTGTATCTCCCAAAATCCATAGTGTGAATTCTTGAAATATCAGAAAAGCCATTGATAAATAATCACATCAACTGACGGAAAACAGAAAATCAAAGTCAACTTTGGGGTGCAGCCTGTACTTAGAGCAACTTTTCTACACCTCAGTACGGTAACTGGCAGACAGTTGAAGTTGTCCAGGACCCTGGGAGGCAGATGAGTTTGACGGAGGAATGATTTGGAATTGCAAATTTAATTGTAACAAGCAGGGACCAGGAATGGAGTTGATGTGAAATTGAACAGGAGCACCAGAAAACAATTAGTGTTCATCCCAACTCTCTGCCACACCCAGGATGTCCACAGTTATTGGTTTGTAGGTGAGATGTGTGGGCCAACACTCTGTGCTTTAACTTTCTGCACAGGAAATAACTTCCTTGATGAATCCTTTCCATGATCATTTTCTGATAAATGGAGGGACAGGTGACCATATATTAACATCTGGTATTTTCCACAGCCTTGAGACAGTTTATCAGCATTCTTTTTAAAAAGGCATTTTTCCAGATTTGTTTTTGTGCGATTAGCTTAACTTTTACTTTTATGATTGTACGATGGTTTCGGAAGCTGAAGGATTGTCCAGCCCCTGATGCCCTTCCAGAATCTGTCTACCACCACCTCTCTCCAGCTATATCTCACACCCAGCTCTCACCCACTCTGTCTGATGCCCTGATTCAGTGCCTCGCTGTGTAAGGGAACACTTACTGCTTACTGTTCAAAAACTTGCTACTTGTCTGTCTGAAAGTGCCTCTTCCCAGAAAATGTGCCAATTTCAGCTCTCAAAATTAAGGATCATTTGCCTTTTGAGTGATTTTGAATTAATGCTCAGTGTGACTATCTAGACCCAAGGGACAGTCACAGATTCTTGAATTACTTACCAAACAACACAGTTCCAATGTCAAAATCCAATCAGGACTGACCGGTGCCTTTCAAAGTCCAACACTGACGAACAACATAAACCAAAACAATACACAAATACTTACATTTCTCCCAAACAGAGACAACTATGAGTTTTGTTGCAATACTTGGGGGAGTGGCCTATTTTGGGGAAAAATTGATTTGACCACTTTTGCGTTTTCATAGAATAATAAAATCGTTACAGTACAGGAGAAGGCCATTCAGCCCATCATGTCCGTGCTGGCTCTCCTAAGGACTGCCCCTCCCCCACCCTCTCCCCACATTCATCCTTCTCAGATATTTAGAAAGTGGAGAAAAATTCCAGCACAGGAGGAGGCCGCTCTGCCCATCATGTCTATCCAATGTTTCCTCATATAGCTGCAATTTTTAACTGAAAACTGAATGCTCCTCTTTGATAGATCAAATGTTAGTAAATGTAATTCACAGAAGAACAGGTCACTCCAGGAACTCTGTTTGCTGGTTCCAGCTGCTCATACTGTACCCAGTCTCAATGGTGATGCAGATCTCAGTATCGAAAGCTCCAGTTTTTTGAGGGAAGAGTTCCACATTTCCACTCCCCTTGTGTGGAAAAACTCCTTCCTGACATCACCCCTGAGCAGCCCAGCTCTAACTTTATAGTTATTCTCTCTTGATTTGAATTCCCTCCAGAGGAAATAATTTCTCTGTATTTACCCCATCGAATCGTTTTATCATTTCAAACACCTCAGTCAAATAACCTTTCAACCATTGAAACTCAAGAGAATTTTAGTTAGGCTTATGCAACCTGGCCTCATAAGTCAAACTTTTAAGCCCCGGGACTATTCTGATGAATCTGTGCTGCACCCCCTTCGAGCCAATAATTGGCCAAGAATTGAAGGCTCTGTAATGCTGAATTCTCTGTTTGAAGTTCGGCTCAGGTTCTGCTCTGTATCTGTATAATACTGCACCCTGTATAATACTGCACCCTGCCCTTCACTCCAGTCTAGGTGATTAAGTTTAGTATTGCAGATGTGGGTGAGCTTTATCAACCAGACTCTGTTTTTGTGCAGCATTTTAAAGCTTCCAATCAGAAAGGTGTAACGCTGACCCAGCTGGTCTGGGCATCAAACAAAGGCCCAACAGTGACAATCTGGGAGCAGATTTTACAGAATTGTTACAGTGCAGGTGGAGACTATTCAGCCCATTATGTCTGCACCGGCTCCCCAAATCAGCAATTCACTCAGTGCCATTCCTCCCACCTTCTTCCCATAACCCTGCATATTGATCCTTTTCAGGTAACAGTCTAACTCCACGTTGAATGCTTAAATTGAACCAGCCTTCACCACAGTGTCAGGTAGTGCCTTCCGAGTGACAGCTCCCCTTCAACACACTGACTTCCTCAACATTAAAAAAAGCCTGTCTGTAAAAATAGTCAGTGATCCTTAGTCAGATCCATGCCCCAAGGAAAACATAGAACAAGAATAGACTTCTCAACCCAGCAAGTTCATTCTTTCCACTGACTGTCCCATCTCCATGCCCCAATGTCTAATTCACCTCTTAAGGGAAAGCTCTTTATAAACATCTCCTCATTGCAAGGTTCCAGAATATTCATTCACCTTGGAGTTTCTCTATCCAATGGAAATCATCACTGAGGTATCCATTCCTTGCTCAATTCCCTCCCCCCAGCAACTATTCAGTAATTTCTATCATTACTTCCAGTCTTATTTCTCTCTTTTCTGAGCAATGTTGAAACAAAGCTTTTCTCCCGTTAAAAAAAAACCCAGAATGTAGTTCCTGTTGGCCCATTTAAGTGACACTAGAATCTTCAGTGAAACCCCTGCAATCTCAAACTATAGAACTGTTTCTGCACCTTGCTTTGTACTGGTGGTGATTTGGCCCTGAGGTCAGAGACTTCTGTTGACAGTTAATACTGCATTTTGTGGTGAATCAGGATCTCTCTCCCAGATGTGAATCAGCATTGGCTGAAGCAGCACAGAACTTAGGAAAGGACTTGGCAAACACTTGTGTTTCATGGAGCGCAGGACTGTTGAAAGAATCAATGAATTGAGTTGTAGGATTTGTGGACACGCTGCTTGGGGCTTGTGCAACTCTGGATTAATGGAGAAAAGGAAATAGTGACAGGGGCGTTAAGACAGGAGGTAAAAGGAGTGGAGGGAAGAGAAAGTGAAAGGAAGGCTCAGGAAAGTTCAAGATAAGTGCTCTTTTGAAAGATTGAGAGTCTGAGCAGTGCAGGGGAAGGAAGGGTCCAAGATCTTTCATCCAAGCACATTAATAAATCAGCGTGTGTTAGCAAATCCTTTGTGTATGATGCAGTGTAATGAATGTGCCAAATTCCTTCATATGGAGTGAATGTCTCTTTAAGAAATGTTAATTGCACTCTGCTTGTAATCTATTATACAGCAGGAACCGGCAGTTAGTGAGTTTCTGGGAGATAGATTGGTAAATATAGCAGTACTGATGACCTTGGAGGGTGGGAGGATGTGGGAATTGGTAACAATGCCAGATATATGAAAGTGTTTTATTCAGGAATGGGTAATTTGCTAATTTGCTGCCCATTTTAACTATGGAGTGTACAGTTCTCAAAATAAAAACCAAAGTTGAAATATTTATCAAATGTAGAAAGAAAGTAATGACTGGGGGTAAGGGTGTGGGGGGGGGGGGGGGGGGGGGCCGCGGGGTGGGGTGTGGGGGCGGGGGGGGGTGGGGTGTAGGGGGGCAAGAAAAAGCACAATTTGGAAATCTGTGCAATGGTTGGCTCCTTGTTTATTCACCTCTTGAACCTTGATTCAAATGCAATCCAGCCTGGCAGAATGAAGCCTCATGTGTGTACACAGGCCGGCTGTGAGGATTCTGTGAGAAGAGTTGGGCAGGTCTCGGCTCAATGACCATTGCATCATAAACCCACCAGCAAAACAACATACTTCAGACAACTCAACACTGGTCTAGCAATCTCACCCAAGCTCCTTTTTTTGTTCCGGCTTGGATTCTGAGTGTGGGAATAACCAAGCTGCGAGCTCTCACATGGTTTCTGCAGTGGGCAGCGGGGTTGTCCTGTACACGGGTTCTGAGGGCTCAACCTTCTGTCCATGTGGATGGCTGGACACGGCCACTTTGTGAGTAAATACGTCACAATGTTACCACCAAGATAACAAAAAGTTTGTGCATCATGATGTAAGCTTTGAGGATCATGTGTTTGCTGATCCCAGTTGTTGGTGGGAGGGGGTGGGGGTGGACGGGGGGGGGGCGGACGGTGAGGTGAAAGAGCAGGAGATGTCCAGCAAAAAGATTGTCTTCACTGCTGTTCGACAAAAAATCGCAGCAGGTTTATCTCAACATGCTTATTCTGTGGGAACAAGCAGCAGAAGAGCAAAACAAAGAGGATTTAGAGAGGATGCAAGATTGGATAATGGGAAATGGCCTCATACTGGGTCTGGTGTATGGGGTGATCTCCCAGTTTGCTGGAAGGAATGTGACTATCTAATGTCAGTTAGATTCTAATCAAGGGCGTTTGAAACAGACGCTGCCAGCCAAAAGTGACACATTTAATTCCCAACACTGGCACCTCTGACCTCAATAAGCACAAAAGAAAAATACACAGGAGTATTTTTGCATAATCATTGCACTTTAGAACAGAGATCAGTTTACTTAGAGGTAGGTAGATGGAATTGTCAGAGCCTTTTATTAAATGCCATACACTTTGGACAACTGTTAATCATTTGCAAGTGCGCCAATTCGAGTTTCTATTTCATCTCACCATGTGGGAAGGTGAGAAAGGTCAGCATTTTTATTTGACAAATTTTCAAGATTGTTGAATACTGAATACTAAATGTTAAAAATTGAATGATTTAAAGAGACAGTATTCCTTCATGTACAAGAAACCAAAATCCTGCAGTAGGATCCATGAACAAAGCAGTGTTTAATCGATCAGCACCCAGATAAAGCTTTAAAAGTTAATAATTGAACTTTTACATCAAATTCTCTATGTATATTGTTATGCAAATACAATATGAAACAGTTAAGATCTTTGGCCTGAGAGTTTGTCAGTTATACATCCTCCTGTGAGTAGATAGCGTTTATTGTAAGTAAGGTTGTAAATGGGTTCTTTGGTACTCAGGCTATAGTCCAACTACAATTAGAGACTCTCCCTGGAACTATCTTAAGGTGGGAAGTTAATAGACTTGATAGACAGAGTCTGGCTGCAAATCCTGTCTCAATATCTGTTAATTTCTTTTATTGTCTTCCCTTTCGCTGTTTTGTTGGATTATGCACCGATTGGTATGTAGACAGCTCATTGCCTGCATCTAGCCCACTGCCACGACAACCCAAAGCAGCCACCGCAAGGTTTTCAAGAGTCTACCCACTTGGCTCATTCTCCAATCCAACTTTTCTTTGCCCACAGTTCAAAGATTGGATAATCCCAGATTCTACCTGATTCTCTGAAGCCTGAAAGCTCACTAGTTGATTGCAAGCATGCGCCTTCACTGTGCTTTGCTGCGTCTTTGAGCCCTGCTCTTCAGATAGAATAAATTTTATTTTTTGTAAATAGATACCATAGAAAAGTTACAGCACAGAAGGAGGCCATTCGGCCCATCTTGTCCATGCCAGCCCGAGGACACCCAGGTGCCCTTTCTAATCCCACCTTCCTGCACCCGGCCCATAGCCCTGCAGCTTACAGCACTTAAGGTGCAGATCCAGGCACTTTTTAAAAAGAGTTTAGAGTTTCTGCCTCTATCACCAACTTGGGCAGCGAATTCCACACACCCACTACCCTCTGCGTAAACAGGTCCTGCCTCATGTCCCCCCGACACCTTCTGCCACTTCTCTTGAATCTATGTCCCCTGGTTCTAGAATTCTCCACCAAGGGAAACAATTTTATTATGTCCACGCTATCTATTCCCCTCATCATTTTGTACACCTCAATCAAGTCACCTCTCAGCCTTCTTTGTTCTAAGGAAAATAACCCCAACCTATCCAATCTCTCCTCATCGCTACACTTTCCTAACCCTGGCAACATTCTTGTAAACCTCCTCTGCCCTCTCTCCAGTGTTATTACATCCTTCCTGTAATGTGGTGACCAGAACTGCACACAATACTCCAGTTGTGGCCTCACCAGTGTTTTATACAATTCCAACATTATATCCTTACTTTTATATTTTATACCTCTGCCAGTGAAGGAGAGCTTTCCATATGCCTTCTTTACAACCTTGTCTACTTGAACTGCTGCCTTCAGGGACTTGTGTACTTGTACAGCAAGATCTCTCACTTCATCTACCCCTCTTAGTATATTCCCATTTATTGTGTAATCCCTGTAACTGTTTGACCTCCCTAAATGTATGACCTCACACTTGTCTATGTTAAAATCCATCTGCCACTTTACGTCCCACTCCACCAACCCACCTATATCATTTTGGAGATTATGGCTATCCTCTACACTATCCACTACTCGGCCAATCTTTGTGTCATCTGCAAATTTCCCAATCGTGCCCCCCCCCCCCCACCCCTTCACATCCAAATCGCCCTGTCAAACCTGTCAGCCACCTCGGTCTCTATGGATCATTTCCGTTTTGGGCACAACATGACCAGCTGAGCCACTGGGACAACACAAAGACAGTGACCTTCATCCAGCCTCTAACTTCCAGCCACCAGTATGCTGTACTGTGGACTTGGACTGAAACCAACTGGATGGTCATCAGCAGTGTTGTGTTGTCAGGTGCCACCAAGTATTGCAAACTGCAGTTTGGTCATTACGGCCGGGAGTTGGTCGATGAGTTGGATTTGTCTGGTGCATCAGGAGCAGAGGGGATTGGGCTGGGTTATGCTGACCTGTGTCACGGTGGTTTTCTATGGTTAATATATAACACAAACAGCAAGGGTCCCAATACCGAGCCCTGTGGAACACTATAGTCAGAATTCCCTCTCTAAATGTTTTGTGAGAAATAACTGATTTCTTCTGCAAAATGTCCCCCTCCTAAATGCTCTGATACTCATGGTCATGCAATCTTGAGCAACAATCATCTGCACTGGAGGTGGTTTTATTGCTTTCCCATGCTTCCTTTTGGCTGCAATGAACTAAGCCAATGGGTTTGGAATAAAGGCAATACTGAAAGGGGCCAGTGAGTTAGGAATTCTTGAAGCTCACAAGTGATAGATTTCAATGTGAACTCGACGGTGGATGCTTCTCACTTGTTACTGGAAGAGGTACTGCATTGTTCCTACAGAGCATCATCCTCACTCAGGAGTAGACTGGTATGATAATGTTTATTTCAAAATGAAATCATTACTGTGCTTCATTCCTGACAGTAATGTATTTAGAAAGCAGTGCACATGGGTTTATAACCATTACTGGCACAAACTCCAGCTTGCTTTCTAATTTAAACCTTCCAAAGTACAATCACTTTTCACGAGAGTCCTTCTGTTTAGGGATCTCTGACTGGAGTTGGGGAGTTTATGCCACTGATCCACACTTACTTCTATGACATCACCTCACTACACAGACACCTTGAAGCAAAGAAATGGGGTGGGGGGGGGGGTGCAGGGGGGCAGGGAAAAGGACTTGATTCAGATTCCAATCCGCTGAAAATGGCACCAAAGTTTCTTGTTCTGCAAGAATTTTTTTTCTTGAGTGTTGCTAATACATTGCTCAGCATATCAACCAAAATGGATACTGTCTCTTTAAAATGCTGTTGCTCCAGTTGTGTTTGATTGTTGGGTTGTTTGAGAGTTGATCTCTTTTCCTTTGTTGTATAATATAAGGATTCTAGTTTTTTTTTGTTTTCTTTGTAGTGACTGCTTGCAGCCTTAAATTAAAGGAATATGGGGGAATATTTTCTCGCAGTGTCTGTGTCTTTATTAAATAATTAAACCAATATGGATTTTAGCAAAATAGCCCAATAAATGGGCTGGAGTTCTCCCCAGACACCTGTTCCATTCGGAATTGAACCTATTTGATGTGTATATAAGGTGTATTTTGAAGTCAGTGGAGTGAGTTCATCATCAAATTTTAACATTCTTTTCAAGTTTTTGTTCAGATTGGTTTTTTTAAATAGACTAATGCCTAAACCACAGAAGTTTACAACACAGGCCATTCTGCCCATTGTGCCTGTGTTGTCTCTTTGCTCAGACTGATGTCACTTCCCTGGTCTCAACCTATCGCCCTGTACCTTCCCCTGCTTCAAATATTTATCCAATTTTCCCTTAAAAGCTGCAGTGGCCCCTGACTCAACCACTCCCTGAGGCAAAATAAACCATGCTGAAAACACCCTCCCACAACCCACAGCCTGGAGGTGTGGACTGTCCAGGATTTCCCATACTGGGAGCCTGGAGTGCCAGCTAACTAAGGTCAGCCACCTCGGTCTCTATGGAGCATTTCCGTTTTGGGCACAACATGACCAGCTGAGCCACTGGGACAACACAAAGACAGTGACCTTCATCCAGCCTCTAACTTCCAGCCACCAGTATGCTGTACTGTGGACTTGGACTGAAACCAACTGGATGGTCATCAGCAGTGTTGTGTTGTCAGGTGCCACCATGTATTGCAAACTGCAGTTTGGTCATTACGGCCGGGAGTTGGTCGATGAGTTGGATTTGTCTGGTGCATCAGGAGCAGAGGGGATTGGGCTGGGTTATGCTGACCTGTGTCACGGTGGTTTTCTATGGTTATGTTTCTGGACCCAGTCATCCAGAGATGAGTTCAGGACAATAGACAATTTGAATTCAGTTAAATAAAAAGTTTGTCTCAGTAATAATGACCATGAAAACTACCGGATTGTCTAAAAACCCATCTGGTTCACTAATGTCCTTGAGAGAAGGAAATCTGCCATCCTTACCTGGTCTGGCCTACATGTGACTCCAGAGCTGCAGCAACGTGGCTGACTCTTAACTGTTCTCTGAAATGGCCCAGCAAGCCACTCGAATCTGTTACAACTGCAGTGTTTTGAGAAGGTAGCTCTCTACCACCTTCCTGAAGTCAATTAAGAATGGGCAATAAATGCTGGTCTTGCCAGTGATATCCACAACTAATAATTAAATGACAAAAAAAAAACAACTGATCTGCTAACTGGGGTCCCAAAGCACTGACTGTCAGACTGTGCCACCCATCCCAAGGCAGTGGGGTGTGTACCTAGCCAGGAGAGCTTTTTAAGCCAGTACGTAGAAGGTTCCACAAGAGAGTGGGTGGTCCTGGACTTAACTTTAGGGAATGAAGCCGGGCAAGTGGTAGAGGTATCAGTGGGGGGAGCATTTTGCAAATAGTGATCATAACTCTGTTAGATTCAAGGTTATAATGGAAAAAGACAAGGATGGGCCAGAAATCAGAGTTCTAAATTGGGGGGAGGCTGATTTTAATAAGATCAGATATGATTTGGCCAGAGTGAACTGGGAGCAGCTACTTTTAGGTATATCTGCGTCAGAGTAGTCGGACTCATTCAAGAAGAAAATAGGGAGAATGCAGGGCCAACATATTCCAGTAAAGATAAAGGGTGAGACCAATAAATCCAGGGAACCCTGGATGTTGAGGGATATACAGGGTTGGATAAAGAGAAAAAGGTAGGCTTATGACAGATACCAAGGGCCCAAAACAGCGGAAGCCCTAGAGGAGTATAGAGCATGTAGAGGGAAGTTTAAAAAGGAAATTAGGAGAGCAAAAAGGGGCATGAGAAAACATTAGCAGGTAAAATAAAGGAAAATTCAAAGTTATTTTACAAGTACATTAAGAGGATAACGAGGGAAAGAGTAGGGCTCATGAGAGGCCATAGTGGTAATTTGTGTGTGGAGCCAGAAGATGTAGGTAGGGTTCTAAATGAATACTTTGTGTCCGTGTTCACAAGTGAGAGGGACGACGTGGGTATGGAAATCAGGCAGAAGGACTGTGATATAAGTAAAGAAATTAGCATAGAAAGGGAGGAGGTTTTAAGTGGTCTGGCAGGCTTAAAAGTAGATAAATCTCCAGGCCCGGATGAAATGTGTCCCAGGCTGTTGAGTGAGGCAAGGGAGGAGATAGCAGGGGCGCTGGCAATAATTTCAATACCTCTCTGGCCACAGGAGAGGTGCCGGAGAACTAGAAGACAGCCAGTGTGGTAATTTGGCGAATTGGATCCAGAATTGGCTGAGTGGCAGGAAGCAGAGGGTGATGGTTGAGGGGTGTTTTTGTGACTGGATGCCTGTGTCCAGTGGGGTTCCACAGGGATTGGTGTTGGGTCCCTTGCTGTTTGTGGTATATATAAACGATTTAGACTTGAATGTAGGAGGGTTGATCAGTGAGTTCGCCAATGACACAAAAATTGGTGGGGTGGTAAATAGCGAGGAGGATAGCCTTTGATTACAGGAGAATATAGATGGGCTGATCAGATGGGCTGATCAGTGGCAAATGGAATTTAATCCGGATAAGTGTGAGGTGATGCACTTGGGCAGGACAGACAAGGCACGGAAATACATGATGAACTGTAGCACCCTGGGAAGTACCGAGGATCAGAGGGACCTTGGTGTGCATTTCCACAGGTCCCTTAAAGTAGCAGGACAGGTAGATAAGATGGTTAAGAAGGCACATGGGATACTTGCCTTTATTAGCCGAGGCATAGAATATAAGAGCAGGGAGGTTATGCTGGAGCTGTATAAAACGCTGGTTAGGCCACAGCTAGAGTATTGCGTGCAGTTCTGAAATCCGCATTATAGGAAGGATGTGATTGCACTGGAGAGAGAGCAGAGGAGATTTACCAGGATGTTGCCTGGGCTGGAGAGTTTTAGTTATGAGGAGAGATTGGAGAGACTGGGGTTATTTTCCCTGGAGCAGAGGAGATTGAGGGGGGACATGATTGAGGTGTATAAAATTTTGAGAGGCATAGATAGGGTAGACAGGAAGGAACTTTTCCCCTTGGTGGAGGGATCAATAACCAGGGGGGCATAGATTTAAGGTAAGGGGCAGGAGGTTTAGAGGGGATGTGAGGAAGAATCTTTTCACCCAGAGGGTGGTGGGAATCTGGAACTCACTGCCTGAAAGGGTGGTAGAGGCAGAAACCCTCATAACATTGAAGAAGTATTTGGATGTGCACTTGCAATGCCACGGCATACAAGGCTATGGGCCTAGTGCTGGAAAATGGGATTAGAATAGTTAGGTACTTGTTTGATTGGCGCAGACTCGATGGGCCGAAGGGCCTTTTTCTGTGCTGTAGGCCTCAATGACTCCATGGGACATTAATTCTACATCATTTGTTATATAAAATTTATTTGGGGGAAAGAACTAAATAGAAGCCGCCGTGATTCTCAAAACCATCAGCTCATCTTAAAATATTTCTGTCTGAGGTTTGCAGGACGCTCACGGAAAGAAGCAGTTGGTTCCATCAGTCTTAAGTTCTTCCAAACTTTGGTTCTGTATGTTCTGCCGGATCTGACTGGTCTAATCCCAGTGATGAATAGTCTGGTCAGCTGCTGACCAGGATTGTATACTGGTCAATTCAGGAACCTCCAAGTCTGCCTCTATATAGATGGATTTTTCCAATTTCTGCCAAGCGACTGATGACATGAGTCTCGAAAGTTGCGTTGTGTACTCCTGTTAAATGGAAAGCTCCAGCTAACTGGTTATTTTCCCAATAGTGGTGCCAGTTGCCTTTCCTGTCCATGCCATAGCCAAACACCGACAGCTGTTAGTTAGAATAGGATAGTTAATGACAGGAAAATCCTTAACAGGAACTTCCTACCTTTGTCTCTGGGCATTTCCCTTCAGAGAAAACTGATGGAGACAAAACGGTCACAAAATCTTTGTCAGAAACATCAGCGACATTGGCCTAGCCCTGGACTACCAGCTCATCTAACCCTAATGTCTCAGAACTGTAACCTTTGTAGTGTTGGGAGCAAGAGAAAGAATGTAGTGACAGTTCCGAAGAAGAGTCATATTGGATTCGAAAACAAAAACAGAAATACCTGGAAAAACTCAGCAAGTCTGGCAGCATCAGCGGAGAAGAGCACAGGTGATGTTTCAAGTCCTCATGACCCTTCAACAGAACGAAGTAAAAATAGGAAAGGGGTGAAATATAAGCTGGTTTAAGAGGGGGGGTTTGTTGGGACAAGCAAGCAGTAATAGGAGGAGATAACCAAACAATGTCACAGACAAAAGAACAAAGAGGTGTTGAAGGTGGTGATATTATCTAAAAGAATGTGCTAATTAAGCGTGGAGAGCAGAACAAGCAAGGTAGCTCTAGTGGGGGTGGGGTGAAATAAATGATGGGTGGAAATACATTTTAAAAATAGTGGAAATAGATGGGAAAAGAAAAATCTATGTAAATTATTGTAAAAAACAAAAGGAAGGGGGAAGAAATGGGAAGGGGGTGGGGATGGAGGAGGGAGTTCATGATCTAAAGTTGTTGAACTCAATATTCAGTCCGGAAGGCTGTAAGGTGCCTAGTCGGAAGATGAGGTGTTGTTCCTCCAGTTTGCGTTGGGCTTCACTGGAACAATGCAGTAAGCCAAGGACAGACATGTGGGCAAGAGAGCAGGGTGGAGTGTTAAAATGGCAAGCGACAGGGAGATCTGGGTCATTCTTCTGGACAGACCGAAGGTGTTCCGCAAAGCGGTCACCCAGTCTGCATTTGGTCTCTCCAATATAGAGGAAACCGCATTGGGAGCAGCGAGTGGAGTAGACTAAGTTGGATTCGAAACATTAATTCTGTTTCTCTACAGATGCTGTCAGACCATCAGAGTTTTTCCAGCACTTTCTGTTTTTATTTCACATCTCCAGCATCCGCAGTATTTTGCTTTTATTGCAGAGTGTGGTGTAACCCAGTCATTGGGTCTCAGAGGTATGACCACTTCAATGTAAGCTAGTGTAACTGTTTTAGCAGCCAATTGTTTGGATCTTGTTAAATGAGAGGGGGAGTTATTTTAATTCTAAATATCATCTAATTTTATACTGAAAAGTATTGGTGAGGTTCACAGGACTCTTAGAAAAATTAAACATCTAAAAATACAATTGGGTTAGGGGCTGAATCCTCTGGTTGGCATGTGGGGGATGGGCCCAACAGACCGATGTGTAAAATGATGCACGGTGACATTGGGTGTGCGTCCAGATATCATCACGTGGCATCTCCATATTTTGTTCGGTGGGCGCGTGCCAGAGGCGGCTGCACACCCACCAAAATGCCCACGGCCTATTAATGCCATTAAGGGAGGTATTAAACTAGTTAAGAATGTTGCCCGTCCAACGTTAAGGTTGGCAGCAGGCGAAAGGCCCAAGCGGCCTTCACGTTTTTCAGGAAACCTCATCCACGGGCGCAGGTTTCCTGAAGCTTTTATAAAATAAATAAATAAATGTCCCCACCTTTACAAACATATCCCAACTCATGTGACACTGTCACAATGAGGGGACATGTTTAAATAAATTTTAACATCATTTATTAAAGTTTTTTATTGTCTATCCAATCTCCCTGAGGCAGCTCCGTGTGCATCTGTGAAAGAGCGCTGGCTCCAACTGTCCCTCCACCACCCCCCCCCACCGCCCGCACAGGTAATGCTGAGCGCTACCGGCCGCATCTCACGCTGGGCGGGCCTTGATTGGCCCACCCGCGAAAGTGGCAGCGCGCAGCCGATCGGCAGCAATCAGCTCCGTGCCAGCTCCCGCCCAGGCGTTGTCATCAATAGCCTCATGTGATTCGCATAAGAATTAGTGGCAGGAGTAGGTCACTCAGCCCTGCAAGCCTGTCTTCAATGAGTGACCCCTTAGTTTTTAACCGTGACCCCTAGTTCTAGATTCTCCCACAACCTCACCACATCCACCCAGTCAAGACCCCTCAAGATTTTCAAGATTTCAATCAAGTCGTCTCTTGCTCTTCTAAACTCCAGTGGATACCAGCCTAACCTGTCCAATCTTTCCTCATAAAACAACCCACCCATTCCAGATATTAGTCTAGTAAACCTTCTCTGAACTGTTTCTAATGTATTTACATCCTTCCTTAAGTAAGGAGACCTGTACTGCACACAATACTCCAGATGTGGTCTCACCAATGCCCTGTATAACTGAAGCATGACCTCCCTACTTTTGTAATCAATTCCCCTCACAATAAATGATAACATTCTATTAGTTTTCCTAATTACCTGCTGTACCTGCATACTAACCTTTTGTGATTCATGCACTAGGACACCCAGATCCCTCTGAATCTCAGAGCTCTGCAATCTCTCTCCGTTTAGATAATATGCTTTTTTATTCTTCCTGCCAAAATGAACAATTTCACATTTGCCCACATTATACTCCATTTGCCAGATCTTTGCCCACTCACTTAAGCTACCTATGTCACTTTGTAGCCTCCTTATGTCCTCTTCACAACTTACTTTCCTACCTATATTTGTGTCATCAGCAAATTTAGCCACCATAATTTTAGAACCATAATTTTAAAATCTCTATTAGGCCATCCTTCAGCCTTTTTTCCCCCAAGAGAAAACAGACCCAGAGTCTCATTTTTTTTCCTGATTATGTTTACCCATTCATTTTGATTTTTTAGTGACTTATTAGTGATTGTCTTATATTTATGGTCCCATAGTTTTGGACTCCCCCAGAAATTAAAACATACCAATTAAAGGATTACCAATTTTAATGGTCATTATCAGGTCTAGACAAAAGAACCCCTGTTCTCAGGTCACTGAGGTTAAGTGGTAGTTTTGATGTTGCTGTGGGAGAAATGCTGGTTGGGTCTTCATGTAAATGCCCACTAAGTGATCTCAGTTTGACCTGGACCAAAGAACGAGATCTTCAGCAGGACTACACCCTCCCCTGTGCCAGGTGGACAGGGACTCAGCACCTGTAGTTCAGCTGCAAAGTAGCATCTGCTGACGTAACAGAAAGTGTTGCCAACTAGACATAAACTTCAATGAAGAGCTCCAATGAAAGGTCAAGGACCTGAACTGTTAACTGTTCCTTCCTACACAGATGCTGGCTGATCTGCTGACTGTTTCCCAGCATTTTCAATGTTATTTCAATGGCAGAGCATTCAATCTACACTTTGCATCCCCTTTTAGATCTCTGTGTAATAGAGAGAACCACACCTATCTTGTTACTGACAGGTTAGTGCTGGAGGAATAAGCACTTGGTTTCTCTGGTCTTACTTGATCACAGATGTGAAGGCCGAAGATGAGAGCCAGCATCCCGGTGGAAGGATATCGTCCATGGTGCTCAGTCCATTCATCGTGGATATACTTGAAAAAGGTTGGATGAAAGATGATGATCTAGTGGAATAATAATATGGGAATATTATAGATTATACCAGGTGGGATGGGGATGTGGGCTTATTGCAGATGGGGGTGATTGGGTTGGGATGTTCTTGGTTCAATCCCTGGGGGTCTCTTGTTGGAGCAGAAGCAGTCTACAGTAAATTCCTGACATTGGACAACAATATCTCAACAACAAGATCTTGGAGTAAACATTGCAGGAGGACAATCTGAACACTCAGAATTATTCTGGATAGAGAAACACACACGCACACACACCTTACACCGAACCCATACACACACACACCATGCACATACACACACACACCTTACACTGAGTCATACATACACACACCACACACATAAACATACACACACTCACCTTACACCAAACCATACACACACCATGCAAATAAATATACATATGCATATAGGCACCTTACATACAACCTATATATTGATGCATGTACACTTGCATACTCAGATTTTTGCACACCTACACACAATGAACATGGTATATGTCACTATTGCATTAATATAAAACAGCTCATCTCACAGCATCCGCAGTTTTCTTTGTTTTCATCTCACCTTGTCTTGATCAGCTTTAATGTGATTTTTCACTCTCCTGTATATCCTGGAAGGGAAGAAACAACATGAGGGAAGTGTTTACTGCTAATGTGATTCACTCAGAAACACCACGGAGAGGACAACCAAATGGAGACTGAATAGGACACGCTTCAGCAGGCTGCTGCCATACAGCTAAAAAAGGATTGTGCATTAGTGATCCACAACAGAATGCCTCTAAAAACATCTCAAAATACTCCACGGCAGTGAAATCTGGGAGCACTGCTTCACACAAAGGTTAGTGGGAATCTGGAACTCTCTGCCCCCCAAAAAATACTGTGGATATGGAGCTAAATTGAAGCTTTCAAAACTGAGATTGATAGATTTTTATTGGGTAAAGATATTGAGAGACAGAGAAAAGCTGGGTAAATGTAGTTGAGGAGTAGATCTGGTAGGATCTAATTGAATGGGGGGAACAGGCTTCAACAGTTGAATGATTGACTCCTCATTTTTTAAATTCGTTCAGGGGTTGTGGCCTAGCCAGAATTTATTGCCCATCCCTAGTTGCCCTTGAGAAGGTGGTGGTGAGCTGCCTTCTTGAACCGCTGCAGTCCATATGGTGTAGGTACACCCACAGTGCTGTTAGGGAGGGAGTTCCAGGATTTTGACCCAGTGACAGTGAAGGAACGGCCGATATGTTTCCAAGTCAGGATGGTGAGTGGCTTGGAGGGGAACTTCCAGGTAGTGGTGTTCCCATCTATCTGCTGCCCTTGTCCTTCTAGATGGTAGTGGTCGTGTGTTTGGAAGGTGCTGTCTAAGGAGGCTTGGTGAGTTCCTGCATCTTGCAGATGGTACACACTGCTGCTACTGTGTGTCAGTGGTGAAGGGAGTGAATGTTTGTAGTTGGGGTGCCAATCAAGCAGACTGCATTGTCCTGGATGGTGTCAAGTTTCTTGAGTATTGTGGGAGCTGCACTCACCCAGGCAAGTGGGGAGTATTCCATCACACTCCTGACTTGTGCCTTGTAGATGGTGGACAGGCTTTGAGGAGTCAGGAGGTGAGTTACTCATCACAGGATTCCTAGCCTCTTGTAGCCACAATATTTATATGGCTAGCCCAGTTCAGTTTCTGGTCAATGGTGACTCCCAGGTTGTTGATAGTGGGGGATTCAGTGATGGTAATGCCACTGAATGTCAAGGGGCGATGGTTAGATTCTCCCTTGTTGGAGATGGTCATTGCCTGGCACTTGTGTGGCATGAATGTTACTTGCCACCTATCAGCCCAAGCCTGGATATTGTCCAGGTCTTGCTGCATTTGGACACGGGCTGCTTCAGTGTCTGAGGAGTTGCGAATAGTGCTGAACATTGTGCAATCATCAGCGAACATCCCCACTTCTGACCTTATGATGGAAGGAAGGTCATTGATGAAGCAGCTAAAGATGGTTGAGCCGAGGACACTACCCTGAGGAACTCCTGCAGTGATGTTCTGGAGCTGACCTCCAACAACCACATCCATCTTCCTTTGTGCTAGGTATGACTCCAACCAGCGGAGAGCTTTCTCCCTGATTCCCATTGACTCTAATTTTGCTAGGTCTCTTTGATGCTACACCCGGTCAAATGCTGCCTTGATGTCAAGTGCAGTCACTCTCACCTCACCTCAGGAATTCAGCTCTCTTATCCATGTAATGGACATGTAAGGCTGTAATGAGGTCAGGAGCTGAGTGGCCCTGGCAGAACCCAAACTATGCATCAGTGAGCAGGTTATTGCTAAGCAAGTGCTGCTTGATAGCACTGTCAATGATCCCTTCCACCATTTTACTGATGATGGAGAGTAGACTGATGGGGTGGTTATTGGCCAGGTTGGATTCGTCCTGCTTTTTATGGAAAGGACATACCTGGGCAGTTTTCCACATTCCAGCAGATGTCAGTGTTGTAGCTGTACTGATCCTTGCGTTCCAAGTAGGGGATTGAAACTCGACAGGGGTTAAAACAGAAAAGTTGGTGATCAGATTGTAAGTGTGATGAAAGCTGGAAGGAGAGATTTGAATCGGGATTGATGGGAGTTGTGAGTCTGGGCCCGAGTGACATCATGCAGTTCAGGGCATTAGGTGGAAAGGGAGGAATGGAAATGGTTGTTGAAGGCAGAAAGAGGACATTGACTGTCTGGTATTAGGCAGACAACATGACAGATGAAATTTAATGTGTAAAAGTGTGAAGTGATGTATTAACATAAACACATGAACAAAGAGTTGTGGTGCAAGAAGCCATTCAATCCATCATGTACGCTATGCGAAAAAGAGCCACCAAGTCTCACCCCACTTTCCAGCTCTTTGTCCGTAGCCATGCAGGTCACTGCAAATCAAGTGCATTTCCCAGAATCTTTTTAACTGCAGTGAGGGTTTCTGCCTCTTTCAGGCAGTGAGTTATTCCCACCAACCTCTGGGTGAAAATATTACTCCTCAATTCCCCTCTAATCTTTCTGCCAATTATTTTATTGACCTCTCTGCTAAAGGAAATAGGCTTTTCCTATCCACTCTATTTAGGCCCCTCAATTTTCTACACCTCAATTATATCTCCCCTCAGCTTCCTCAGTTCCACTGAAAACAATCCCAGGCTATCCGATCTCCTGTTCCCTCTCACATCTTTCCTGTAATGCAGTGACCATGACTGTACACAACTCTCGAGCTGTGGTCTAACTTGTGCTTTATACATTTCTAACATAACATCCTTGCTCTTACGTTCTATGCCTTGGCTAATAAAGCAAAGCCTTCTTGACCACTTATCTACTTTTCCAGTCACATTCAGGGATCTGTGGACATTCACTCCAACATCCCTCTGTTCCTCTACGCTTCCCACTATCCTCCCATTTATTGTGTATTTCTTTGCTTTGTTTGCCCTTCCCAAACTTCTCCAGATCGAATTCCATTTGTCACTTTCCTGTCCACCTGACCAGTCCATTGATATCTTCCTGTCTCCAGCTTCCTTCCTCACTATCAACCACAGGAACAGTTTTTCTATCTTCTGTAAACTTCTTAATCATACCCCATACATCTACGATTAAATCACTGAAATATATCACAAAACGCATGGGCTCCAGTACTGAGTTCTAATGAAACCTACTGGAAACAGCTTTCCAGGCGCAAAAATACCTGTCAGCATTACCCTTTGTTTCCTGCCACTCAGCCAATTTTGGATCCAACTTGTCCTTTGTCCTTGGATCCCATAAGCTCTTATTTTTCCCACCAGTCATGGGAGCATGTCAAGACTTCGCTAAAAACCATGTTGATGCTACCCTCATCAACCTGAGTCATGTGGATCTGAAAGACCAGTGGAAGCAAATTCAACTGCAACGTTCAAAGAGAATTGGATAAATATTTGAAGCGGAATAATTTACAGGGCTACGGAGAAAAAGCGGGGGAGCGGGATTAATTGGCTGGTGCTGCCAAAGAATAGGCAGAGGCTCAGAGAGCCAAAGAGCCTCATACTGTGATGTATCATTCTATGATCCTCGGATTTTATGACAGAAGGAGAGAGGGTTGAATTTAAGATGAGAACGGTAATATTTGTCATACATTACCCAAAGAAAGAAACAGTTGTATTTATATAGCACCTTTTATGACCGCAGGATGTCCCAAAGCACTTTACAGCTAAACAAGTACTTTTTGAGGTGTGTTATGGCTGGGATGGGAGGAATGCGCAGTTGATCTAGCCCCACTGCTCCACAGGTTGCACCATTAGTGTAAATGTTCAATTCACTCGTCAAAATGGCCAATTATTTACCTTCGCTACTGTTAAACCCAGGAAGGGAGAGGATTGAAGCAGACTGCTTTCAATTCACTCCAAATGATTGATTCATTATAAAATGAAACTTATTTTTTAAACAAGTTGCAAGAACTGGTTGATACCAAATTTGTAATCTGAAAGTGTAACTATCTATCCCTTTTAAAATTCCCCATCATGCGCACATATACACACAAACAAAGGACAAACGGATAGGGTCTCTGCAGAGATGGGCGGTTAAAAGAAAAGACTTCATAAAACAAAGGATAAAGTTTGCCGGGTTTGATGCTGATAATCCCTCGTGTGAAGACAGATCGCTAGTCCCAGTAGATGCCTGGAGATTCTCACCATCGAAGCTTCGGTGTAGAGGAAAATAGAACCTGATCAATCCTTCTTGTCTCAGCCTCCTGGGTTTTCAGAGACAGACAAGTTCCACTGAGATAAGAATTCCCAACTGGAATTGATAACCACTCTATTTCAGGCAAGGCTCAGAAAATGTGAACTGGGCAACTTTTCCCCTTCTCAGTTCATTCCCAACTGAGTTCAAAAAAACAAGCTCAAAGCATAAAGTTCCTCCATCTGATGATTTCCAGTAAATCACCAGGCCGTCGCCTTTAAAACAGTTTTTTCTCCAACAATTGAAGTGATTGCAGTTCAAATAGCAAATAGCTCTCCTCCTCAAGTACCATGCAGGTTAGGTGACTTCTCGGAAAAAGCCTGCTTGCTCACACTCCAAGGTGAACTTTTGGATTGTTTTTAAAAAAGGTCATGTGTCCAAATAATCCAACGTCCTTCCAAATTTTAAAAGAGAATACAGTTCTTGAAGATATGTTTCCCAATAGGTGTAGTTGAAATGTAGAAAACCTGGCAGCCAATATGCGCACTCCAGGCTCCCACAAATAATTACCTCATCTGATCATTTGGTGATGTTAACTGAATGTTAAATATTGGCCAGGACACCGAGAACAAGTGCTCAGCTCTTTTTCAGAATAGTACCATTCAAGAGGGCAGATGGGGCCTTGGTTTAAGGCCTCATCCAAAACATGATACCACTAAAGTGTAGCACTCTCTCAGTACAGCGTTGGAGTGTCAAGCTAAGATTTTTGTGCTCAATTCCTAGAGTGGGACTTGAACTTACTGTCTCAGAGTCAAAAGTGTCACCCACTGAACCGCAGCTGACATTGCAGTGCAGTGGTCAGAAGCCAAACTGAAAGGAGACAGTGAGGAAATGTTGGACTTTGGAAGAAATGAGCTTGATGAGGGAGGAAAAAACTGCGGAATCTTGAGGGGTTGGGGCTGGTTGTGGTTGAACAGTGGGTTATCCAGAAGAGACCAGCAGTTCAGACATTAAAAACAGGTGACAAAACAAAAACAGAATTACCTGGAAAAACTCAGCAGGTCTGGCAGCCTCGGCGGAGAAGAAAAGAGTTGACGTTTTGAGTCCTCATGACCCTTCGACAGAACAAAACAGGTGTGTTTTTATGACAATCCAGTAGTTTCATGGTCATTATTACTGAGATTAGCTTTTTAATTCCAGATTTTCTTTATTTAATTGACTGAATCTAAATTCCCCAGCTGCCATGGTGAGATCTGAAGTCAGGTCTCCTGACCATCAGTCTAAGCCTCTGCATTACACATCTTGTAACAACCATTATTCTACCGAGCCCACTTCATTCAATTATCTTCATCTGTACCTAACCCTAAAGCTCAGATATCTGTCCTAATCGGACAAGATGGACATCATGTTAGTGAGACATAGGATTCCTCATACAGACGATCACTAAGCTTTTCTCAGACTATGTTTTACTTACAGAACGTTTTTTTTTGTTTGATAGAACATTCATAAACCACCATAGGTCGAGAGGTTTAAACGGGACCAGTACCAGGTGAACATTGGATTCAAGGTCCTTGGCACTCTCTGGGTACATAAAATGGTGGGTGGTCTTTTTTCCCACATCAGACTCATGTCCCTTGGTCACTGCCCTGTTCATTCTAAGTAGAAAAGCCAAAGAGTTACTGAAGTGGTCAAAATCACAAAACTCAAAGTTTTCTGTCAAAAGCTTAAGGTACAAAGAATAATGACTGGCTTTCACGTGAGATTCCCTACTGGTGACATCCCAAATTCCCAACAGGTTGACCTGAGTTAGGCATGTAGTGTCAAGGTACTCTAACATTGTAACAGTCAATAGGATTACTCAAATCATTGCACTGTATTATCTGTGGATTGCTGGCTTTAACAGGTGGGCAATTTCCTCCAGCAGATTACTTCCACACAAAACTCTGCAAATGAACATTTTCAACAGCTCCCACAGGCAAATTAAGAAACCCATAATATTTAATTGAGTAATGAGTTCTCCACTGAGATTACAGCCTTGGGTCAGGTGACTAAGGTGATTAGATGTCCGGACAGCCCAGAATCAGGCTAGAAGATCAAAAAGACACCAGGAAGAGTTGACCCCACAATAAATTTAAAGAAACCAAATCCTATCTTTTCCTGTGTACTTGCAGCTGCCCTTTTAAAGACAGCTGGTTAGGCCGCCCTTGTCAGACGTGGACACAGCAGCACAATGCACCTTCTGCCCTTTCATGTTTCAGAACAATGTCAGGGCACCATGTTAGAATTGGACTTCTAACTGAAACAGTCAAGAACCCTGAGCCATTTAGACAGAGGATCTCTGGTAAAATTGTGGTGCATGAAAACAATGGGAATGTGGCTCTGTTAGGTAAAGAGCGAGGATTAAAACTTCCCCAATTTTTGGAACACTACTGCCCCTTAACTCTCTCAGCCCAGCCCAGCAGTAAAAATTGACCCTGTTGCATTTTAAAACTTGCCTTATAACAACATCCTGTGAATCAATCAACTCTCCATAATTTGATCCTTTGAGATTTCCAGAATTTCCAACAACGGCACACCTCCGACACTGACAGGAATGGTCAGTCTTAGATGGTTTGGATTTAGGCATGGCCTCAAAGAGTTTGCTCTGGGCAATGTTCAGCTTCGGATGCCTAGATTGTAACCTCTGAAGACAGAAACAATGATTGTCAGTGTACAGTCATTTACGAGAAAACAAAGCAGGTTCGGAGTGGGTGAGGGGGTCAGGGTCAGAGTGGGTGAGGGGGTGGGGTCAGGGTCAGAGTGGGTGAGGGGGTGGGGTCAGGGTCAGAGTGGGTGAGGGGATGGGGTCAGGGTCAGAGTGGACGAGGGAGTGGGGTCAGGGTCAGAGTGGGCGAGGGGGTGGGGTCAGGGTCAGAGTGGGTGAGGGGGTGGGGTCAGGGTCAGAGTGGACGAGGGGGTGGGGTCAGGGTCAGAGTGGGTGAAGGGGTGGGGCCAGGGTCACAATGGATCAGGGAGTGGGGTCAGGGTCAGAATGGGTGAGGGGTTGGGGTCAGGGTCAGAGTGGATCAGGGGGTGGGGTCAGGGTCAGAATGGGTGAGGGGGTGGGGTCAGGGTCAGAGGGTGGGATCAGGGACAGAGTGGAAAGGGGTCAGGGTCACAGTGGGTGGGGATGTGGGGTCAGGGTCAGAGTGGGTGAGGGGATGGGGTCAGGGTCACAGTGGATCTGGGGGTGGGGTCAGGGTCAGAATGGGTGAGGGGGTGGGTTCAGGGTCAGAATGGGTGAGGGGTTGGGGTCAGGGTCAGAGTGGGTGAGGGGGTCAGGGTCAGAGTCAGAGTTGGTGAGGGGGTGGGGTCAGGGTCAGTGTGGATGAGGGGGTGGGGTCAGGGTCAGAGTGGGTGAGGGGGTGGGGTCAGGGTCAGAATGAGTGAGGGGTTGGGGTCAGGGTCAGAGTGGATCAGTGGGTGGGGTCAGGGTCAGAATGGGTGAGGGGGTCAGGGTCAGAGTCAGAGTGGGTGAGGGGTGGGGTCAGGGTCAGAGTGGGTGAGGGGGTCAGGGTCAGAGTCAGAGTGGGTGAGAGGTGGGGTCAGGGTCAGAGTGGGTTGGGGAGTGGGATCAGGCACAAAGTGTTGTGGGGATGTGTGGCACTAAAAGATTAACTGAGCATGATTCAAACATCCTTCTTCCCTCACCATGCAGTTGCCAAATGAGTAATTTTGTGTAATAAAGGTGAACATAATTATGCTACCAAGAGACAATGCCTTTAGGAGATGGGCCAGAAAATGATGGAGCTTTTGCCTTCAACCAACAGTGAGGGTGGATCAACATAAAATGGAACTGTGGCACAGGGCATTGACACTCGGACATACAGTGGTGGGATACAGACTTAACCCTCTCCCCCTCCGATCAATCAACTCTTAATCCAAAGGGAAGGCATGTGGTGTGGAGAAAGAGTCTGTGGACAGCATCACCTGGTGCTAGTCAATGTTGAAATAACAAAACTGTGCAGCTCACTAGCCTTCTCTCCAGGCTGCCAAAGACTGTGGTCACAGCAATGAAAACCACCATAACTGGCAAAGGGGAAGATATGCAAGCAGGAACATTTAAACCTGGTCACCTGGAGCTCATTGGCCTGGAGATACTCCGTTGAATGAATGAGAACAATCCTACTAGGATCAGAATCAGGCTTACGTAGGCAGCACCAAGAGAAATGTTGACAAGTTTTGCTACAGATGTTCATTTCATTCAAGAGATCTGTGTTCAACTGTAGTCTCGTCACCTCCCTCTGCATTACGTGAGTGTGGGGATGTCTCAACCCATTCCATGATGGATTCATGTCTTTAAGAAATTGATTAATTGACTAAACTGACAATGCCACACTGCAAAGGCACAAGGATGGGTCTGTGAGAAATGGAAACATGCCACTATCATGTAGGATGGACCCTCTGTATTTAAGTAAGCAGCTGTTGGATTTCACACCAAGTGTCTGCAAAGGGACGTGCTGCAACCTCTTTAATGTTCCTCATCAGAAAACAAAATGCAACCATTTTAATGGGGTCTAAGAGCTCTAACACTGTAATATATGGAAAAGCATGAACTTTAACAGCACCTCCCAAACCCATGACCTTTACCACCTAGGAGAACGATAACACCAGGATCGTGAGAACACCACTGCCTGCAAGTTCCCCTCCAAGTCACACACCATCCTGACTTGGAACTATATCACCACCTCTTCTTCAGCACTGGGTTAAAATCCTGGAACTCCTGACCGAGTGGCACTGTGGAGCACCTTCACTGCACAGACTGCAGCAGTTCAACAAGGTGGCTCACTAACACCTTAAGGGTAATTAAGGATGTACAACAAATGCTGCCTACATTTGGTGAAATAATATTTATTAAAATGTCACTTTAAATGTCATTTTAACTTACCAACCACCATGAAAGGACCTCCTGGGGGATCTTTTCATTGTTACTGGTCAACTGTGGCTGAATACTTGAATTAAATCTCTTGTCAAACCAGTGGGAGATGCCTCGATCTGAAATACAGGTCTCACAGCTGCAAGTATTCTTCTTACACAAGGGCCCTTCCTTCTCTAGGCTTAGGCTGAAGATATAGTATATGGGAAACACAAAACAACAGATGGCAAGGAAAGACTTCATCCTTCTGTAAAGTTTCTTTCTGAAATTGCAGACCATGTTGAAGTCGGTGGAAAATCATTCAGCTCCTGGTGGATAGTGTTAAAATCCCACTCAACACTGAGAGATCTTCACAAACTATGATCTCCAATAGCCTGTTTCATCCTTCAACGACATTCTGAGCTGAAAGTTTTTAAAGTATAAGAATAATTTAGTCACATAGGATGACTAACAAAAGCTGATTATTTAGCTCTCAGTCACATGGGAACACCACCACCTGCAAGTTCTCCTCCAAGCCACTCACCATCCTCATTTGAACTCTCTCACTGCCGTTCCTTCACTGTCGCTAGGACAAAATCCTGGAACTCCCTTCCTAACAGCACTGTGGATGTACCTACACCACATGGACTGCAGCGGTGCAAGAAGGCAGCTTACCATCACCTTCTCAAGGGCAATTAGGGATGGGCAATAAATGCTGGCCTAGCCGGCGACATCCACATCCTGTGAAAGAACGACAAAAACTCTACCCCTCCTCCCTATACAATAGGGACTCCTGTAACTTACCGTGAACCATGTTAAGGAGGGCGTCATTATTATTAACCAAAAACAGTGCTGCTTTTTTAATATAAAACACAAAGAAGTCAAGATGTCTCGAGGCCCAGCCTTGTGTTCTCTCTCTCTTTTTCAGGGGAAGGATGATGTAGTTATTCCTCCTGGTGCAGACAGCCTGGGTGACCTCCCTTATACAGTCACTGTTATCCCCTACTGCAGCCTGGAAGGTGCCTTTTGCCCTTGTTAAGGGTGATGGGGACCTTGACAACAGCCAAGGGAAATGCTGCTCAAATCCTGGTGGGAGGTTTGTGCTGTGGCTGCAGCAGGTGATCTAACTGGAAGATGACCTCCTTAGTGAAGCAGAGCTCCTGAGGCATGCCCCGGAGTGAGGTTCAGACGGACAAAGTCCCCTGGGGGCTCACTGTGGCATGGTCTGCCACGCAGAGCCCTCCTCCTACCTCTGCCAGCTGCTCCTGGTTTCTCCTGGTTTCTTTGCTGTTTCCCCTCGTCCTCCAGCCCCAAAGGCAGCTCCTACCACACAACTCATGACTGCTGTAAAACTGTTCTGAAAGCTGATAAAAGCAGTCCGGCTCCAGCAAAATCGAGTTAGCAGAAGTTAAAGGTCAAAGGAAACAGGAAATAAACCAAAACCAGCTGGATGGTAACCAGACAGGAAACTGAAACAACAAGCCAGCTAGGTCACTGCCTTCCTGCTCGAGATAAGTGGGCTGTACCAAGCAATTAGGAGCAGGAGTAGGCCACTCAGCCCCTCAAGCCTGCTCCGCCGTTCAATAAGATCATGGCTGATCTGATTGTAGCCCCAAATCTACATTCCTGCCTACCCACAATAACCTTTCACCCCTTGCTTATTAAGAATCTATTTAGCTCTGCCTTAAAGATATTCAAAGACTCTGCTTCCACTGGAGAATTCCAATAGCTTACTACCCTCAGAGAAAAAAATTCTCCTCATCTGTCTTAAATGGGCGACCCCTTATTTTTAAACAATGACACCTAGTTCTAGATTCTCCCATGAGAGGAAACATCCTCTCCACACTCACCCTGTCAAGACCCTTCAGGATCTTAAAGGTTTTGATCAAGTCACCTCTTACTCTTCTAATCTCCAGTGGATACAAGCCTAACCTGTCCAACCTTTCCTCATAAGATAACCCTCCCGTTCTATGTATTAGTCCCGTAAACTTTCTCTGAACTGCTTCCAATGCATTTACATCCTTCCTTAAATAAGGTACACTGTCCTCGGCCCAATCATCTTCAGCTGTTTCATCCATGACCTTCCTTCCATCATAAGGTCAGAAGTGGGGATGTTCGCTGATGATTGCACAATGTTCAGCACAATTCACAAGTCCTCAGATATTGAATCAGTCCATGTCCAAAAGCAGCAAGACCTGGACAATATCCAGGCTTGGGCTGACAAGTGGCAAGTAACATTCACACCACACAAGTGCCAGGCAATGACCATCTCCAACAAGAGAGAATCCAATCATCGCCCCTTGATGTTCAATGGCATTACCAACACTGTCAACATTCTGGGGGCTACCATTGACCAGAAACTGAACCATATAAATACTGTGGCTAGGTGAAGCTTGACACCATCCAGGACAAAGCAGCTGCTTGATTGACATCACATCCACAAACATTCACTCCCTCCATCACTGACGCACAGTAGCAGCAGTGTGTACCGTATACAAGGTGCACTGCAGGAATTCACCAAGGCTCCTTCAACAGCACCTTCCAAACACACGGCCACTACCATCTAGAAGGACAAGGGCAGCAGATAGATGGGAACACCACCACCTCTAAGTTCCCCTTCAAATCACTCACCATCCTGACTTTGAAATATATCACCGTTCCTTCACTGTCGCTGGGTCAAAATCCTGGAACTCCCTCCCTAACAGCACTGTGGGTGTACCTACACCACATGGACTGCAGCGGTTCAAGAAGGCAGCTCAACACCACCTTCTCAAGGGCAATTAGGGATGGGCAATAAATACTGGCCCAGCCAATGAAGCCCACATCCCGTGAATGAATAGAAAAATTCCAGATGTGGTCTCACCAATGCCCTGTATAACGGAGGCATAATCTCCCTACTTTTGTATTCAATTCCCTGCATAATTAACAAAGACATTCGATTAGCTTTCCTAATTACCTGCTGTCCCTGCATACTAACCTTTTGTAAGTCAAGCACGAGGACACCCAGATCCCTCTGCATCTCAGAGCGCTGCAATCTCTCACCATTTAGATAATTTGCTTCTTTTTTATTCTTCTTGCCAAAATGGACAATTTCACATTTTCCCACATTATACTCTGTTTGCCAGACCTTTGCCCACTCACTTAACCTATCTCTATCCCATTGTATCCTCCTTATGTCCTCTTCACAACTTACTTTCCTACCTATCTTTGTGTCATCAGCAAATTTATCCACCATACCTTCGACCCCTTCAGCCAAGTCATTTACATAAATTGTAAAAAGTTGAAGCCCCAGCACTGATCCCTGTGGCACACCACTCGTTACATCTTGCCAACTAAAAAAAGACCCATTTATGCCTACTCTCTGCTTCATGTTAGCCAGACATCTATCTTTCTATCCATGCCAATATGTTACCCCCTACAACATGACCTTTTATTTTCCACAAAAACTATTGCGCAACCACTATTCCTGCAACCACTATTACACTAAGTAGAAAACAAGTTGCACCTGGAGAGACTTGACAATTTCCCAGATCCACAACAACAGCACAGTAACAGGCCATTCAGCCCATCTGCTCCATGCTGGTGTTTCTGCTCCACATGAGTCTCCTCCCACTTTACCTCATCTCACTCTATCAACATATCCTTCTATTCCTTTCTCCCTCATGTGTTGATCTGGCTTCACCTTAAAGGTTTCTCTGCATTTATTCATCTATTCATTTCAACCCTCCCTGAGGTAGTGAGTTCCATATTCTCACCACTCTCTGAGTAAAGAAGTTTCTCCTGAATTCCAGATTAGATTTATTACAGACTGTCTTATATTAATGGCCTCTGGTTCAGTCTCACCCACAAGTGGAAACATCTGCTCTATGTCTACTCTTTTCTAACCTCTATCAGGTCACCCCTCACTTCCCTTCTGTTGAGAAAACAGCCCCAGCCTGGTTAATCTTTACTGATAGATATAGCCTCTCAATTCAGGTATCATCTTTGTAAATCTTTTTTGCACCTTCGCCAGTGTCTCCATATCCTTTTTTAATAACCAGAAGTGTGCACACTGCTCAAAGCATGGTCACGTCAATTTCAATACAAGTTTAACATAGAATTCTAAAGCCAGGAAGCTATTTCAAAAGTTTTACTCACTGATGGGTGCAGAGTTTCCTGGGTCAACAACAACAACTTGCATTTATAGAGTGCCTTCAGCAGAGATAAACATCCCAAAAAGCTATACAGAGGCACAATGTGAAATAATTTATGTTGTTACAAATGGGTGAGTTGCTGTATACATATTTGCAGGCACGTGCATTAAAGCTGATAAATATACATTGTACCCAGGGCAGTTTCACTGCAGCTAGAGGAGGTCAGTTTTAACTGTTGGGTGCTGGGAAGTTCAGTCTGTTCTGAAATCGGAATTTCATTACCATGAGGCTGACAACGGAGAGACCAGTGAGGGCCAGACCACCCAACATCATTAAACGTGGATACACACTGCCTGTCCTGCTCAGTATAAAATTCTCACAGGGCTTGACTAGGTAGCTGCAGGAAGGATGTGTCTCCTGGCCTGGGAGTCTAGAACCAGGGGACACGGCCTCAGAATAAGGGGCAGGTCATATAGGACTGAGGTGAGGAGGAATTTCTTCACTCAGAGGGTGGTGAATCTTTGGAATTCTCTACCCCAGAGGGCTGTGGATGCTCAGTCATTGATTATATTCAAGACAGAGATCGGTAGATTTCTAGATATTAAAGATATCAAAAGAAATGGGGATAGTGCAGGAAATGGAGTTGAGGTAGAAGATCATCCATGATCTAGTTGAACGGTGCAGCAGGCTTGAGGGGCTGAATGGCCTACTCCTGTTTCTATTTCCTATGTTCCCTGCCTGTCTTGCCAAGTGTAACTGGGTATGGAGCAAACACTGCCTGTCTTGCCTGGTGTAGTGTGTATGCTGTGTGTCCCAACAGGCAGAACTGGACTTAAACTTCACACTGCCTGTTTCCGCCCAGCAACCTGTCAACTTGTTTTAATGAACCCTGGTTTGTACTGTATATGTAAAGGACCCACAACCTAAATCAGGTGCGCACCCTATGTGACTGTGACAAAGGTAAACTTTCTCTCCTCAACCTGTTTGCAGCCTTAACACGGTTGACCACACCATCCTCCTCCAACGCCTCTCCACTGTTGTCCATCTGGGTGGGACTGCTCTCACCTGGTTCCATTCTTATCCATCTAATTGTAGCCAAAGGATCAGTTGCAATGGCTTTTCTTCCTACTCCTACACTGTTACCTCAGGTGTCCCCCCAAGCATTGATCTTTGCTCCTCTCCTATTTCTCCTCTACTGCCCTTAACAACATCATTTGAAGACGCAGTGTTAGTTTTCACCTGTACACTGATGACAGCCAGCTCTACCTCACCAGCACCTCTCTTGACTCATCCACTGTTGCTAAGTTTCAGACTGTTTGTGCAACATCCAGTCCTGGATGAGCTGAAGTTTCCTCCAATTAAATATTGGAAGACTGAAGTCAATGTTTCAGCCCAGCTCCAAACTCTGTTCCCTAGCTACTCTCCCTGGCAACAGGTTGAGATTAAGCCAGTCTCTGTAACTTTTGTGTTACATTTAATCCTGAGTTGAACTTCCAACTTCATATTCACACCATCACAAAGGTCGCCTATTTCCACTTCCATGACATCGCCCAACTTCACCCCCTCTCAGTTCACCAGCTGCTGAAACCCTTATCCAGGCCTTTGTTACGTTCAGACTCGACTATTCTAATTCACTCCTGGCTGCTCTCCCACATTCTACCCTCTCTAAACTTCAGGTCATCCAAAACTCTGCTGCCTTATCGTCATTCACACCGAGGGTAGAATCTTCCAGTTCATTTTAAAATCTCTTAATACTTAATATTTTTAAATTTCCAAAGCAAAAGATGAATATGAGCTTTACATTTTCTACATAAGCAGGTTTATAAAGCTGTTGGCTATTTCTGTTTGAAATATTCACTTTACATGGAGCACCATTACATTCGTAAGCTATTTAAAAATTATTTTACAGGGTTTGGGCATCGCTGCCAAGGCCCATTTGTTGCCCATCCTTGAATTCCTTTGAGAAGTTGGATGATGTTGGAACTTGTAGAACTTATGAGGAGAAACTTAGAGCTGAATCTATAATCTTTAGAAACACGGATGAGAGGGGGTATGGTTCAGGTTCCAAGATGTCGGTACAGACAACACTCTTTCTGTGAGTGCATGAGGACATGAATATAAAAAACTTGAAACGAGAAAGTTTAGAATAATTCTCAGATTTCTATCGCTTTGTGGCTGCATTTACCTCAGTTTGATGTACATTAAATCTATCTTACCTCCAGAATATTATTGAAATGATTGAATTGATAAAGTGTCATTTCACATTCTTTTTAAATAACATCAAATAAATAATAATGAAATGTTAACAATACTTGCAAACATTATCTTCATGCCAAGATTAATTTAGTGCCTCGGACAGAGGAAGAATCCCAGAAAATTCACCTTGTTGAGTAAAACAGTTTCTCCTCTTGTCTTTACTGGTGAAGATTCACTACTGACACGGAAATCTATCAGTGTTCAAGGGGACGAGATTTATGAATATTTTGCCAGGTACTGACAGAAATAGTAAATAACATGAGATTGATCTCCCAAATGGCCTTTTGTAATTAGGGCAATATGCAAACTATTGCAAAATAGAGAGCAGGTTTATTATTAACCATTTGAATCGAGTTCCAGCTTGTTCCACGTGTATATGAAGAAGGTGGGTTGTAGGTGTAAAGCCTCAGATGAAATTAAAAATAACAAAGAGTTGTAAGGTAATAAGTCAAAGGATATTGAGGGTAGAGGAGAAAAGTAGTTGTAAACAAACCAGCTTTAAGAATGGGGGAAATGAGGGAGTTAAAACTTATTAATAGGGGCATTGAATACAAGAGTAAGGAGGTCATGTTGAACTTGTATAAGACACTAGTTAGGCCTCATCTGGAGTACTGTGTCCAGTTCTGGGCGCCATACTTGAGGAAGGATGAGAAAGCTTTGGAGAGAGTACAGAGGAAATTCACAAGAATGATTCCAGGGATAAAGAACTGTAGCTATGAGGATAGATTGGAGAGATTGGGACTGTTTTCCTTGGAGAAAAGAAGGCTGAGAGGTGACTTGATAGAGGAATTCAAGATCCTGAGGGTATGGGCAGGGTAAATAGTGAGAAACTGTTCCCACTCAAGACAGCATCAAGACCTAGAGGGCACAGATTCAAAATAATTGGCAAAAAGAGCAGTCATGATGTGAGGAAAAAGTTTTTCACCCAGAGGGTGGTTGGAATCTGGAACGAACTTCCTGAAAGGATGGTGGAGGCAGGTTCGATCAAGGTATTCAAAATGGAATTGAAAAGAAATAATGTGCAAGGTTATGAGGATAAGGCAAGGGAGTGGGACTAGGTGGAATGCTCCTTCAGAGTTGCAGTGCAGACTTGTTGGGCCAAATGGCCTCCTTCTGCACTGTAAAGATTCTGTGACCTTTATTGACAATAAATATAGCCATTATTTCATTAATCGTACAAAGTTTTTCCACCTCCCACGCTTGAGTCTGTTTTACAACCAGTCCATTAAGTCTTATCTACACCCAGAGTAACTTGTTGCCTTTCCATGTCTGCAAACTGCAGTTAAACCAACAGCACTGTTGGGTGCTGGGAAGTTCAGTCTGTTCTGAAATCGGAATTTCATTACCATGAGGCTGACAACGGAGTTTGCAGACATGGAAAGGCAACAAGTTACTCTGGGTGTAGATAAGACTTAATGGACTGGTTGTAAAACAGACTCAAGCGTGGGAGGTGGAAAAACTTTGTACGATTAATGAAATAATGGCTATATTTATTGTCAATAAAGGTCACAGAATCTTTACAGTGCAGAAGGAGGCCATTTGGCCCAACAAGTCTGCACTGCAACTCTGAAAGAGCATTCCACCTAGTCCCACTCCCTTGCCTTATCCTCATAACCTTGCACATTATTTCTTTTCAATTCCATTTTGAATACCTCGATCGAACCTGCCTCCACCATCCTTTCAGGAAGTTCGTTCCAGACTCCAACCACCCTCTGGGTGAAAAACTTTTTCCTCACATCATGACTGCTCTTTTTGCCAATTATTTTGAATCTGTGCCCTCTAGGTCTTGATGCTGCCTTGAGTGGGAACAGTTTGTCACTATTTACCCTGTCCATACCCCTCAGGATTTTGAATTCCTCTATCAAGTCACCTCTCAGCCTTCTTTTCTCCAAGGAAAACAGTCCCAACCTCTCCAATCTATCCTCATAGCTACAGTTCTTTATCCCTGGAATCATTCTTGTGAATTTCCTCTGTACTCTCTCCAAAGCTTTCTCATCCTTCCTCAAGTATGGCGCCCAGAACTGGACGCAGTACTCCAGATGAGGCCTAACTAGTGTCTTATACAAGTTCAACATGACCTCCTTACTCTTGTATTCAATGCCCCTATTAATAAAACCTAAGATACTATATGCTTTATTAACTGCTCTCTCAACATGCCCTGCCATTTTCAATGACCTATGTACAAGTACACCGAGGTCCCTCTGACCCTGCACCTCCTTTCAAGTCTCTCCCTTTATTTTATACTGTCTCACCATATCTTTTCTGCCAAAATGAATTACCTCACAATTCTCTGCATTGAACTTCATCTGCCACTTGTCTGCCCAGGCCACCAACATGTCTATGTCCTTTTGAAGTTCAAGACTATCCCCATCATAGTTGACAAAAATTGGTCAAAGGTCAATAAAAGAAAAAGGAAATTTATTGTCCCTCTCTCTGTCCTAAGACGTATTAAAACATAAATTGATCATATAGGTTGTCAATTAACTTTACGTCATAGAACTAAGAGTTTTAGTCAATCAGGAAGAAATGAAATGCTCAATGCTGGGTCAGAAACACAACAGCCATTTTATTTATTTATTAATGATTAGTTAATGGAAAAGAAAACTTTGTATCCAAATTTGCTGATGGCACAATGATCCAGACTTTAAAGAATGTAGATGAAAGCTTTATATTCCACAGAGATATTAATAGATTAAGTGAATTGGGAAAACTGGACCTCAAAAAGATAAAACGGGGAACTGTCTAAATGGTGAAAAGCTAGAATCTTTGAAGTCCAGGTACAGAGATCATTAAAATGTCCTGATCAGGTACAAAGAATAATCAGAAAGATTAATAGAATGCTGGTCTTTATATCTGGAGGAAAAGAATACAGGGGGGTAGAAATTACACTAAAGCTCTACAAAGCCTTGGTTAGACCTGGGGTAACTGTGAGCAGCTCTGGGTCACACGTCTTAGGAAGGATATGTTGACTTGGAGGGAGTGCAACATAGGCTTACCAGAATGATACAAAGACTCAAAGGGTAAAATTATGAGGAGAGAAACCATTTCCATGGTCAGGGTGTCCAGTACAAGGGGATAGAGTATAAACATTGGAGCCAGACCTTTCAGAGGTAACTTTAGAAACACTTCTTCACAAAAAGGGTGGCAGAAGTTTGGAACTCTCTTCCACAACATGCATTTGAAGCTAGATCAACTGTAAATATTAAATCTGAAATTGACAGATTTTTGTAACCAGAAGTATTAAAGGGATCTGGGGCAAAGGCAGGTTTATGGTGTTAGTTCATTGAGATCAGCCATGGAAGAATAGCCCCAAGGGGCTGAATGTCTTCTTCCTATTCCTATATTTCGAGTGTACAGGAGGGGAGAGGAGGGGAGAGGGAAGGGGTGAATTGGAAGAGGGGAGGAGGTTGGTTTTATTGTGGAGTGAGAATAAGGATGGGCAAATCACACCATTCCCTCCTGGCTCTACAATAAGAGGGGAGGTGGTGGCAGAGTGGTATTGTAACTGGACTACTATCCCAGGGAAATGCTCTGGGGATCTGGGTTTGCATCCCACCACAGCAGATGGTGAAATTTGAATTCAATAAAAATCTGGAATTAAATGTCTTATGGTAACCATGGAATCATTGTTGTAAAAACCCACCTGGTTCACTAATGCCCTTTAGGGAAGGAAATTTACCATCCTTACCTGGTCTGACCTAAATGTGATTCCAGACCCACAGCAATGTGGCTGACTCTTAAATGCCCTCTGGGCAAGGGCAATAAATGCTGGCTTGTGAACAAAAAAAAAAATAAGGTAATAAAATGTGAAACTTACCCTTTGGCTGGACAATCTGTGTTGAAGGAGCTTTCAGTTTGGTGCCTGTGCCTGAAGAAAGGGAAACAGAGCTAACTGAACCCACTGGCAATTCAGATTGGCACAGGGGCATTGGAGTCTCCAGCTTCGAGTTAGCGCTCACACTGCCCTGTACCTGAGGTACTGACTGCACAGCAGCAGAAAGACCAGCGTTTACCTTACAGACTGAATCAGATTCAGCTGCACAGTCCAAAAAATGTCAAATATGTTTATTGAGTTAATCCTTATAGCATTCAAAAGGAATTTAAAAAAATAACTACACAAGTTATAACTTGGCAAGTCTGGACTTTTTTGTATGTGTGGGTTACATTTCTTACATAAGACTATGCAATATAACAGTCAATACTGCAGCTGGGAAAATGTCAGGCATACCTGTTTATTGGTAGAGTGTGCCAATGTGTTTAGAGGCTTGGATAATCTTGCATCAGATTGTATTGATCCACCCAGCTTTTCCTGGATCCCAGGATTTTGGATTCTGACTGATGTGGGGGAGTTCCAGATTCACACTGACAGGCTGCATTATTTTATAGGAAGTGAGCCTGCGATATGATCCTTGAACTGCAAGGGTTGTGGTTTGTCTGCTTCTGAAATCAAATCAATCTAACAAAATCCTACTTGTTTACTGAAGGCTATGTGCCATGCACCAGCATTTCCAAATAAACGGCCTTTCAAGGTTTCACTCTGAAACTTAGGTCAAGCCTGATCTGCTATCAGTGGCACTTACAGCAAATTTAAAGTTGTACACTCTCTTTCTAGATGGCATCCCAAGTATTCTCACCAAGTCCTTATGCTCACCTCAAAAATGTTTGAATTTGAATAAAGGGAAGGAGAAATTAGTTTGGTTTTACACACTTTGGCCCTGGGATTGTGTCACTGTGCTTGACGTGAAACCCTGGTCCTGACCCCAGGTGAAGCAGTGTGGGCCCATGTATATGGGGCCTGCAACACCACAAGTAACCTGGATGGGGAGGTCAGTTGGAAACTCCTGCAGATATGGAAGTTAGACACCAACTGGGCCCTGATTCCAGATCTGGGGAACAGAGGATGCCACTTCTGTCTTTTTCACATTTCACAGTTTATATTATTGGAGGTGGGAGTGTGGGAGGGGGGGGGGGGGGGGGGGGGGTGAGAGTGGCCGGACAGGAGTTTACAGAATCACTACAGCACAGAAGAAGGCTATTCAGCCCATCATGTCTGTGCTGGCTCTCAATAGGAGCCCAGTGCCATTTACCTAGTATTACTCTCCTGCCTTCTCCCCATAGCCCTGCACATTCTTCCCTTTCAGATAATTATCCAATTCCCTTTTGAAAGCCTCAATTGAATCTACCTCCACCGCACTCTCAGGCAGCACATTCCAGATTCTAACCACTTGCTGTGTGAAAAAGTTGCTCCTCATATCTCCATTGCTTCTTTTGCCAATCACCTTAAATCTGTGCCCTCTGGTTCTCGATCCTTCCGCTAATGGGAACAATTTTTCCCTTGGCCTACTCTGCCCAGAGCCCTCATGATTTTGAACACCTCTATCAAATCTCCTCTCAATCATCTTTTTTCCAAGAAAAACTGTCTCAGTTTTTCTAATCTATCTTCATAACTGAAGTTCCTCATCCCTGGAACCATTCTCATGAATCTTTTCTGCACTCTCTCTAATGCCTTCATATCTTTCCTAAAGTGTGGTGCCCAGAACTGGACTCCAGTTGAGGCTGAACTAGTGCCTTATACAAGTTCAACATGACTTCCTTGTCTTTGTATTCTATGCTCCTATTAATAAATCCCAGGATACTATACACTTTATTAATTGCTGTCTCAACCTGTCCTGCCACCTTCAATGACATATGCACATATACATCCAGGTCCCTCTGCTCCTGCACCCACCTTAGAATTGTACCCTTTAGTTTATATTGTCTCTTCCTACAAAAATAAATCACTTCACACTTCTCCACATTAAATTTCATCTGTCATTTATCCACCCATTCCACCAACTTGTCTATTTCCTTTTGAAATTCTGCACTATTGTTCTCATGGTTCACAATGCTTCCAAGTTTAATTTCATTCACAAATTTTGAAATTATGCCCTGTACACCAAGCTCTAGATCATTAATATATATCAGGAAGAGCAAGGGTCCCAATACCAGCCCCTGGGGAACTCCACTACAAATCTTCCTCCAGCCCGAAAAACATCCATTAACTATTACTCTCTGCTTCCTGTCACTCAGCCAATTTCGTTTCCATGTTGCTACTTATCCTTTTATTCCATGAGCTATAACTTTGCTAACCAAGTCTGTTGTGTGGCACTGAACCAGTTGCCTTTTGGAAGTCCATGTACACCACATCAACAGCATTATCTTCATCAACCCTCTCTGGTACCTCATCAAAAAACTCCAGCGTTAGTCAAACATGATTTGCCCTTTACTAATCCATGCTGGCTTTCCTTAATTAACCCGCATTTACCCAAGTGACCATTAATTTTGTCCTGAATCATCATTTCTAGAATGTTGTATACCTGGATCTACAAAAGGCATTCAATAAGGTGCTACACAAAAGGTTAATAGGCAAGATAAGGGCTCATGGAGTTAGGGGTGGTACTTTGGCATGAATAGAGGATTGGTTAACAGATAGAAAACAAAAAGTGGGCATAAATGGGACTTTTTCCAAGTTGACAGGCAGTGAATAGTGGAGTGTCGCAAGGATCAGTGCTGAGGCCTTAGCTATTTACAATCTATACTGATGACATAGATAAAGAGACAGAGAGTAACGTATCTAAGTTTGCTGATGACACCAAGCTAGGTGGAAGGTAAGCTGTGGGGAGGACACAGAGAGGCTGCAGGGAGGTATAGACAGGTTAGGTGTGTGGGAAACAAGATGGCAGATGGAGTAGAATGCGGGGAAGTGTGAGCTTATTCACTTTGGTCATATGAATAAAAAGCAGAATATTTTTTAAAAGGTGGGAAACTTGTAAGTGTGGATGTTCAAAGAGACTTGGGTGTACTTGTACAAAGAACACAGAAAGTTAGCATATAGGTGCAGCAACCAATAAGGGAGAAAATGGTATGTTGGCTTTTATTGCAGAGGGATTGGAGCACAGGAGTAAAGAAGTCTTGCTACAATTGTACAGGGTTTTGGTGAGACCACATCTGGAATACTGTGTGCAGTTTTGGTCTCCAATTCAAGGAAGGATATACTTGCACTGGAGGTGGTACAGCGAAGGTTCACTAAATTGGTCCCTGAGATGAGGGGGTTGGTCCTATGATGAGAGACTAAGTAAATTAGGTTTATATTCTCTGGAGTTTAGAAGAATGAGAGGCAATCTCACTGAAACATACAAAATTCTGAAGGGGTTTGATAGGGTGGACGCTGAAGATTGTTTACACTGGTCGGGGAATATAAATCACGGGGACACAGTCTCAGGATAAGGGGCCGATCATTTAGGACTGAGATGAGGAGAAATTACTTCACTCAGAGGGTTGTGAATCTTTGGGATTCTCTATCCCAGGGGGCTGTGGATGCCTTATCATTGAATACATTTAAGACTGGGATAGACAGATTTTTCCTCTCTCAGGGAATGAAGGGATATGGGGAGCAAGCAGAAAATGGAGTTGAAGCCCAAGATCAGCCATGATCGTATTTTTTCTAATTCATTCAAGGGATGTGGGCGTCACTGGCTAGACCAGCATTTATTGCCCAATCCTAGTTGCCCTTGAGAAGGTGGCGGTGAGCTGCCTTCTTGAGCCGCTGCAGTCCATGTGGTGTAGGTACACCCACAGTGCTGTTAGGGAGGGAGTTCCAGGATTTTGACCCAGTGACAGTGAAGGAATGGCGATATATTTCCAAGTCAGGATGGTGACTGGCTTGGAGAGGATCTTGCAGGTGGTGGTGTTCACATCTATCTGCTGCCCTTGTCCTTCTAGATGTTAGCAATTGTGGGTTTGGAAGGTGCTGTCTAAGCAGTCTTGGTGAGTTTCTTCCTATGGTCAGTGTCTTCACAATTTCCACTCTTACTTCCCTCAGTATCCTTGAATGCATCTTGAAGATGGTACACACCACTGCTACTATACATCGGTGGTGGAGGGAGTAAATGTTTGTGGATGTGGTGCCAATCAAAGCGGCTGCTTTGTCCTGGATGATGTTGAGCTTCTTGAGTGTTGTGGGAGCTGCACTCATCCAGGCAAGTGGGGAGTATTCCATCACACTCCTGACTTGTGCCTTGTAGATGGTGGACAGACTTTGGGGAATCAGGAGGTGAGTTACTCACTGCAGGATTCCCAGCCTCTGACCTGCTCTTGTAGCCACAGTATTTATAAGGTTAGTCCAGTTCAGTTTCTAGTCAATGGTAACCCCCAGGATGTGGAGGATTCAGTGATGGCAACATCATTAAATGTCAAGGGGCGATGGTTGGATTCTCTCTTGTCGGAGATGGTCGTTGCCTGGCACTGTGTGGCAGAGCAGGCTTGATAGGCCATGTGGTCTACTCCTGCTCCTATTTCTTATGTTCTAGAAGCTTCCCCTCCACAGAGGTTAAACTGACTGGCCTGTAATTGCTGGGTTTATATTTACACCCGTTTTTGAAGAAGGCATTTGCAATAAAAACAGAAAATGCTGGAAAAACCAGCAGGTCTGTGGAGAGACAAAAAGTGTTAATGTTTTAAATCCTTCAGGTCCAGAAGAAGAAGGAATCATTTTGGACTCAAAACACTAACTCTTTCTCTCTCCACAGATGTTGCCAAACCTGCTGAGTTTTTTTCAGAATTTATTGCTTTTTTTTCAGATTTTCAGCATCAACAGCATTTTGCTTTTATTTTAATGTAACATTTACAATCCTCCAGTCCTCTGGCACCGCCCCGAGTCTAAGGCAGACTGGAAAATTATGGCCAGTGCCTCCGCAATTTCCACTCTCACTTCCCACAATATTCTTGGATGCATCTTATCCGGTCCTGATGCCTTATTAACTTTACGCACAGACAGCCTGTCCAATATCTCCTCCTTATCAATTTTAAACCCTCCTAGTGTCTGAATTTCCTCCTCTTTCACAATGACCTGCTCAGCATCTTCTTCCTTGGTAAAGGCAGACGCAATGTATTCATTTAACACCTCAGCCATGCCCCCTGCCTCCATGCGTAAGTCCCCTGTTTTGGTCCCTAATCAGCCCTACTCCTCCTTTTACTACTTATATGTCTGTAGATAGTGGGGTGGTAAGTGTCTGGTCCGAATGCTCCGAGCAGCGTGAGTGTGTGGCAGGCTTTATGGGCCAGTTGGTCTTTTCCAACCTATGTTTGTATATAACTTGCTGGTAAAGCTGGTGAAACAAGAAGATGTAAAAGCAAACTGCTGCCTAAAGCAACGCAGGATTACCTCAGGGAGCAGGAAACCTCCAGGGGAAGGGTAGCAGTCACTTGTATACAAAAAAGGCTTGTAGATAATTACATGAATGAGAAAGGAATAGAAGAATATTCCTGTAAGGACTCCATCCCATTCTCCCAGTTCCTTCGCCTCCGTCACATCTGTTCCGATGATGCTACCTTCAAAAACAGTTCCTCTGACATGTCCTCCTTCTTCCTTAACCGAGGTTTTCCACCCACGGTCGTTGACAGGGCCCTCAACTGTGTCCGGCCCATCTCCCGCGCATCCGCCCTCACGCCTTCTCCTCCCTCCCAGAAACATGATAGGGTCCCCCTTGTCCTCACTTATCACCCCACCAGTCTCCGCATTCAAAGGATCATCCTCCGCCATTTCCGCCAACTCCAGCATGATACCACCACCAAACACATCTTCCCTTCACCCCCACTGTTGGCATTCCGTAGGGATCGTTCCCTCCGGGACACCCTGGTCCACTCCTCCATCACCCCCTACTCCTCAACCCCCTCCTATGGCACCACCCCATGCCCACACAAAAGATGCAACACCTGCCCCTTCACTTCCTCTCTCCTCACCGTCCAAGGGCCCAAACACTCCTTTCAAGTGAAGCAGCGTTTCACTTGCATTTCCCACAACTTAGTCTACTGCATTCGTTGCTCCCAATGTGGTCTCCTCTACATTGGAGAGACCAAACGTAAACTGGGTGACCGCTTTGCAGAACACCTGCGGTCTGTCCGCAAGAATGACCCAAACCTCCCTGTCGCTTGCCATTTTAACACTCCACCCTGCTCTCTTGCCCACATGTCTGTCCTTGGCTTGCTGCATTGTTCCAGTGAAGCCCAACGCAAACTGGAGGAACAACACCTCATCTTCCGACTAGGCACCTTACAGCCTTCCGGTCTGAATATTGAATTCAACAACATTCGGTCTTGACCTCCCACCTCCATCCCCACCCCCTTTCTGTTTCCCCCTTCCTTTTGCTTTTTTCCAATAAATTATATAGATTTTTCTTTTACCCTCCTATTTCCATTATTTTAAAATATTTTTAAATCTTTTATGCTCCCCCCACCCCCACTAGAGCTGTACCTTGAGCGCCCTACCATCCATTCTTAATTAGCACATTTGTTTAAATAATATCACCAACTTTAACACCTCTGTGTTCTTTTGTTCTGTTGTCTGTGACATCTTTTGATGATCTGCTTCTATCACTGCTTGTTTGTCCCCACAACCACACCCCCCCCTCCACTTCTCTCCCCCCACCCAAACCCCCCGCGCCCCTCCCCCCCCCACACACACACACCTTAAACCAGCTTATATTTCACCCCTTCCTTGGATTCACCTAGTTCTGTCGAAGGGTCATGAGGACTCAAAACATCAACTCTTTTCTTCCCCGCCGATGCTGCCAGACCTGCTGAGTTTTTCCAGGTAATTCTGTTTTTGTTGTAGAAGAATATGCTGATTGGGTGAGAAGAAGGAAGTAGTGGGATATGGCTTACGCAAAGCATAAAGGCTTGGGCAGTAGACGAGTGACCATCTTGGGCAGTAGACGAGTGACCATCTTGGGCAGTAGAGGAGTGACCATCTTGGGCAGTAGAGGAGTGACCGTCTGGAGGATCGTTAACCAGCTGATTGCCTCTTAAATGACAGGTGCAGGGTTGTTAGGACAGAAGGAAAAAGCTGGTCCTTCTTCTCGTGAAGTAGAAGCAGGTTAACAATGCTATTGCCTGAGGTGGGGAAGCTGAAGGACATGCTGCAGGCTGGACAAACCCCAGGCAGGGACAGGAAGGCTGGTCCTATCCATGAGGTTGAGGAGGAAGATATGGAAGAAGATACTGTTACCGATGGAGTCTAATGATTCCCTCTGTGCTTGTATTAAACGTCCCTGGTTCACAATCTCCAGTTCTGAGAGAACATTTCCGAGTTTTATTGAGTATTGAGTACTGAGGGTGTTGATCAGTGGACTCCAGGTCTCAACAGGAGCCTGTTCGAGTTTCAGCATCTCGTTCCTGTCTGGCTGGTAATGGGTACAAAGGCACCAGCACCCACTGCCCACATCTGTCATACCCACTGCAGTAAATATTGATTTGTGTTGCATTTATACCCTAACTGAGCAGTAGATTCACTTTAACAACTTGATTATCATGCTCAGATTGTTTGGTTGCCAGAGGGTTTTGATAATAAACATTTTTTAAAAATTTTTTTAAAAACAAGGCTGCACAGCATTTTGGGGTGGTTAGCACTGAACTGAAGCCTTCCCTAACAACAACCAGCTGATTGGAAGTAAACAGAATTTTGCGAAGGACTTCGACAGCTACTTAAAGACAAATAACCTTTAACTGTTCACTCCTGCCTGGAGGCTTGAAGACACCTTTTAAAACACATCAGAAGATTTTCTGGGACACATTGTCAAGAATTCACCAACACCTGAGCAACATTTACTCTGGAAATTCTCTGAGGATTTCACCTAAACAGAGTGAGTGCTGCTGCACCATATTGGATACCTCATAGGGAATGGCTTGATCATTGGCATCTTGCTGGAGTTGCCCTTGGTCTGCAGTGGGAATGGGAGGAGATGAGGTCAGGATGAGCAGCACCAGTTGCTGTTGGAGAGGGGGATAGGAGGGTGTGGTGGACTCTATTCCCTCTGGACCCCCTCCACTAGGATCTCAGCTGCCTCATCAAACAGCCCATGTGTCCGATCATTTAGTCCTTGGGCCATCCTGCTGTTGTTTTTTTTAATTAATTCACGGGATGTGGGCTTCGCTGGCTGGGTCAGCATTTATTGCCCATCCCTAGTTGCCCTTGAGAAGGTGGTGGTGAGCTGCCTTATGTCTGCCAGTTGGAGCACTCCACAGTGGAAGTGAACGTGAGGAGCCCACTTATACTGCTCCTTGGACATTGCAATTATTCAGCTGAGTGCTAAAGCTGCAAGTTTCCGGAATAACACCTCCAGGCAAATTCCAATCATTGTAATGAGCAATTAGGACCAAAATCACGTGTTAAAACCAGATGTTCAAACAGGTGTGTCTTATCAGCATAGCACTGAACACCTGTTTTCACCTTTTTACCAAAATAACCCATTTGATCCTTTGGGGTCCCGAGTCTAAATCATTGTTACAAACTGCAAACAGTAGTGGTCCCAACACCGTTCTTTGGGGCACCCCACTCAGCATTCCCCCAACCCACTTCGATATAATGTCCCTAACAAGTACCATTTTCTACCCATCAGTCATTTGCTATCCATATATTGAGACCTTTGTTAGGATTGCTCTCTGGAAAGGTATGTACAAGATTACAACAGGATTCGACATGTGAGAAATGGGTGTTTTTCTATCAGACACAGAATTCCAGAGATAAAAAGAAAAAGCGGATGCTGGAAATCCAAAACAAAAACAGAAACAGAAATACCTGGAAAAACTCAGCAGGTCTGGCAGCATCGGCGGAGAAGAGCACAGTTGACGTTTCGAGTCCTCATGACCCTTCAACAGAACTAAGTAAAAATAGGAAAGGGGTAAAATATAAGCTGGTTTGGGTGGGGGGGGGGGGGGGGAGGGTTGTTGGGACAAGCAAGCAGTGATAGGAGGAGATAACCACAAGCTGTCACAGACAAAAGAACAAAGAGGTGTTGAAGGTGGTGATATTATCTAAAGGAATGTGCTAATTAAGAGTAGAAGACAGGACAGATAAGGTACAAAACAAAAACAGAATTACCTGGAAAAACTCAGCAGGTCTGGCAGCATCGGCGGAGAAGAAAAGAGTTGACGTTTCGAGTCCTCATGATAAGGTACAGATAGCTCTAGTGGGGGTGGGGGAATACTAAAAGGTAGAAATAAACAATGGGTGGAAATACATTTAAAAATAATGGAAATAGGTGGGAAAAGAAAAATATAGAAACGGGAAGGGGGTGAGGAAGGAGGAGAGAGTTCAAGATCTAGAATTGTTGAACTCAATATTCAGTCCGGAAGGCTGTAAAGTGCCTAGTCGGAAGATGAGGTGCTGTTCCTCCAGTTTGCGTTGAGCTTCACTGGAACAATGCAGCAAGCCAAGGACAGACATGTGGGTATGAGAGCAGGGTGGAGTGTTGAAATGGCAAGCGACAGGGAGGTCTGGGTCATGCTTGCGGACAGACTGAAGTTTCTGTTTTTGTACAGAATACCAGAACAGGGAGGGAGAGATTCAAAGCAGGAAAGCTAGGAAATACTTATTTTTTGTTTGGTTTCTGCCTATGTATTATCATCAGGCCCAAATTTCCACAATCGTGCCCTAGAATCTCTTATTTAGCCAATGTCATTGCAAATGAAGGGAACTTACACCAGGAGCTGAGGCAGGTGGGTTCCTGAGCTGCTGATATTCGGGAAGCACTTGTTCCCCCGAGATCAAAGTCTGCCAGTATCTGACACCTCTTAAGCTCCAGCCAAGCACATCACGATCCCCCTCCAACACCTCCTCCTCTCACTCCTCTGTGAGTTCTCAGTCACATTCTCTATTATCCAGCGTGACTTACCTGGGCCAGTGGGGGCAGGAGATGGGCTTCATGATGGAATGGGATCATTTCTGCTAGCAATGCCAGAGGCTGAAGGTTCTGTATGATTCTATTTCTCTCTGCAGCATCTTTTGCATTTCCAGGAGATGAGAAGAATGAGTTTCCTGCTGTGCATTTTTGCCTCTCTGTGAAACTCATGTAAAGGTCTCCTCAAAGTACAATCCTCAAATAGGGGAGCCGATTTCCGATATGTTAGGGAGGAGTGGTGTCGACAAGGAAGAGTAAAGATTGAGTCATTATGGTTTGGATCTAACAGATAGAAAAGTGCTCGTTTTAGTTGGGTGTACTACAGATCTCCAAATTGTGAGCAAAAATGGGAGAGGAATTCTGCAGCTAGATTAAAGAGATGGACAAGAATCACAAAATTAACGTTCTGGGAGAGTTTAATTACTTATGTATCGGTTGGGATAGAGAGGGTGTTAATGGAAAATAGGCAACAGAATTCTGAAAACATTACAGACTCCTTCTCAAGCAGGAGGTAATGAGCCAACAAGGATGGAGAGAATCATTGAATAGTGCAGCACAGGAGACCATTCTGTCCATTGAGTCTGTACCAGTCCTTTCAAAGAACAATCCAGTTAATCTCACTACCAACCCTTTTACCCCATATCCTTTCATTTTTTTTCTATTTCAAATTTATCCAGTTCTGTATCCACCACCTGGTAAAGCAGTGTATTCCAAACCCTAATGGGGCAAGAGCTCTACATGCCAAAAATAACACTCATGGGCAACTGAAGAGCAGAGCTTTGACTTTTCATCAAAGCTGGAAAAAGTTATATAATGGGTTTTGAGTAAGTACAGAAGCCAGGAAAGCAGGGGAAGGGGAAAAGATCAAAAGGGAAGGTTTGTGATAGAGTAGAAGGCAGGAGAGATTAAATGACAAAAGAGATTATGGGACAAGACAAAAGGGGTCGGCAATGGGACAAGTAAAGAAACAAAAAGATGTATCTAGAGGAGCTGTAAATGGCAAAATCAGAATCACCAACAACTGATGGCTGCAAAAATGGGAGCGGTAATGATGATGACATTAATTATTGAACTCAATGTTCAGAAAGCTGTAAAATGCCAAATTGAAAGATGAACGGTGCTCCTTAGGCTTGTCATGACGCTATTAATGTATATAATATTTTGGAAAATATTTTCTTTTAAAATAGAGGTTTAGTCTGCATGTGTGTCTTAATTGGATTAAAACCAGCTAGTCTGGGTGCTTCGATATGTACTAGCTTGAGATGTAAACAGAGAGGTAGAGTATATTTGCATTTTTTCAATTTTCAGAGCATTCAAGAAGTGGGGTGAAAACTGACATCTAGCAGCTACCAAGCAATATGTTCATGTTACTAATAAAGTTGGTACTATGAAAATTGGTACATTGTTCAAAGGTGAAGTTCAAAGAGGCTGGTGAGACAATGAGAATTTGAATTCAATGGGGCTGGTAGGTATAACTTCAGTAGTTTTTGGGTGTGCAGAGCAGAGGCAATGTGAGATCAAAAGGCAGCTGCAATCCTTCAACTGGCTCCACAGGTTTTGAATTCGTAAGGTGAAAATGCTTTGCCTGGTGTTTGGTTAAGTCTATGGGTTGTTGTTGCCTTGCTGGAGATTAGTTTCTGTTAAAAGTAATGATAGTGGTAATTTGTAGCCATTTGTATGTATTTTAACCTGTGTAAATTAATAAAATGTTTCAATTAGTTTAATATAAAGTCTTGATAACTGGTGGTCTGATTCCTGAATTTAGAGATGCATCACAAACATAATACTTAAAATTATAGGTTACGACAGTTGTTTAAAGTTTCCCTCTGGGAATTTTAAATAACTCCGCTCTACCCACTGTAACAGTCATAACAGGCTGCCATCTGATCAAAATTGGCTTTAGCTTCCTTGGGTCTTCTGAAGCATTAACTGTAGTTCCTATTTTCATTTGCTAATTTTCACACCACTATTGAACAGACTGATGCACACAGAACATTTGTGGTCCCAGAACAAAACCCTGTGGAATGAAGAAACTCGCTTCCAACCGCTCGGAAAAAATGTTCAAAATTCTTACTCTGTTTTCCCTCCTTATTCCAAACCCTATAATCGTCATTAGTGTGGGGCCTGGTCAAAACCTTTCCTAAAATCCATGTGCACTGCATTTCCCCATCGAACGTGCCAGTTACCCCCTCAAAGAATTTTGTTGGCTTGTCAAGTATGATTGTTATTTTTGACATCAGCACTTGGTACTTATATTTTCTCTTTATCTAGTTTTATGGTATTTCATCCTTACAGACTCTTAAATTGACAGCCTGATCCTACAGCAGGAAGATGTGGCTGGCAATTCCTGGGAACGGGGGGGTGCGGATGAGCATTGGAGACTCTGGCTAGGATTGGGAGGGAGGGTATGTGGAAGGATCGGGAGGGGAGAAGGGTATCAGGATCAGGAAGCCAAGGAACAATCTGGCCAACAGTGGTTTAAGGTGAGCAGGGGTGGGCTGACTAAGGAACTATTAAAGATCGGGTGGGACAGCCCGTGAGCTAGGGAGGCCCAAGGTTTCCTTTTGAGGTCTGGATGAGAAATTCTCTTGAGCCACAAGGAAGCTGAAATGTAAAGTTGGAACTTAGCTCTGGCTCCAGTTTTATCTGACAGGACAGCAGACACATCCTCACTCAGGCTTCAACCTGTATATATAAAACAAGATCTTCTGCCCAGTGAGATCTTGCCTCATGTGATCGAACTCCACATTTCCAGCTTTACCCATATCCCTTAATACCTTTAGTTAACAAAAAATTATCAATCTCAGATTTAAAATTAAACTGTCATTTGAAGTCAGTTCAGACTTGGACCATAATAGGGACAGGAAAACAGGCAATTGGGCCTGTAAATTAGGGTGACGCAGCATTTCGGCACTCCTGCTGCTGGTCTTTGCCCCGTGACTTTACGAGCATCGGGGAGGTGTCTGGTGGGTCACCCCCACCCCGATGGCCTCTTTAAGAGCCTCATCCTGCCACCACTCTGAGTTAATAGGCAGTGGGAGAGGCCGACGCAAAAGCAGGGGGCAGGTCAGAAGATTGGAAAGAATATAAAGAACAGCAAAGAATGACAAAATGATTAATAAGGAGGGGAAAATTAGAGTACGTAAGAAAGCTAGCTAGTAACATAAAGATGGATAGTAAGAGTTTCTATAGATAATTAAATAAAAGTTAACAAAGTGAACGTTAGTCCTGTGGAGAGTGCATCTGGGGAATTGATAAATGGAAAGTAGGGAGATGGCAGATGAATTAACAGGTAATTTGCTTCAGTCTTCACTATAGAGGACAGAAGTAACATCTCAGAATTAGCTGTAAATCAGGAAATGGAAGGGAGAGAGGAACTCAGGAAAATTACAATTACCAGGGAAGTGGTATTGAGCAAATTGTTGGGGCTGTGGGCTGGTAAACCCCAGGTCCGGATGGACTTCACCCTAAGGTCTTGAAAGAAGTGGCTAGTGAGATAGTTGATGCACTGGGTTTAATTCTCCAAAATTCCTTAGATTCAAGCAAGGTCCCATTAGATTGGAATAGAGCAAATATAACTCCTTTATTCAAACAGGGAGGGAGACAGAAAGCAGGAAACTACAGGCCAGTTAGCCTAACATCTGTCATAGGGAAATGTTAGAAGCTCTTATTAAAGAAGCCATAGTGGGCACTTCGAAAAATTCATGGCAATCAGGCAGAGTCAACATGGTTTTGTGAAAGAGAAATCATGCTTAACCAATTTATTAGAGTTCTTTGAAGGAGTCACATGTGCTGTGAATAAAGAGGAATTGGTGGATATCCTGTCCCTAGATTTCCAGAAGGCATTTGATAAGATGCCACATCAAAGGTTATTGCAGAAAATAAAAGCTCATGGTAAAGGGGTAACATATTGGCCTGGATAGAAGATTGGCTAGCTAACAGGAAGCAGAGAGATTGAATAAATGGGTCTTTTTCTGGTTGGCAGGATGTGACGAGTGGTGTCCCACAGGGATCAGTGGGGCCTCAACATTTTGCAATTTATATAAATGACTTAGAACATAAGAACATAAGGAATTGGAACATGAGTAGACCATTTGGCCCCTCCAGCCTACTGCGTCATTTAATAATATTATGGCTGATCTTTTTGTGTTTCGATTTCCACATTCCCATCCTACTTGGATGAAGGGACTGAAGGAATGGCGGCTAAATTTGCTGACATAAAGATAGGTAGGAAAGTAAATTGTAGAGAGGATGTAAGGAGGCTACAAAGTGACATCGATAGGTTAAGTGAGTGGGCAAAGATCTGGCAAATGCGAAATCACTCATTTTGGCAGTAAAGAATAAAAAGGAAGTTTATTATCTAAACGGTGAGAGATTGCAGAGCTCTGAGATTCAGAGGGATCTGGGTGTCCTAGTGCATGAATCACAAAAGGTTAGTATGCAGGTACAGCAGGTAATTAGGAAAGCTCATAGAATGTTTTCATTTCTTGTGAGGGGAATTGAATACAAAAGTAGGGAGGTTATGCTGCAGTTATGCAGGGCATTGGTGAGACCACATCTGGAGTATTATATACAGTACTGGTCTCCTTATTCAAAGAAAGATGTAAATGTGTAAGAAGGTTTACTAGACTAATACCAGGAATGGGCAGATTGTTGTATGAGGAAAGGCTGGACAGGTTAGGCTGGTAACCACTGGAGTTTGGAAGAGTAAGAGGCGACTTGATTTAAACCTTTAAGATCCTGACGGGTTTTGACAGGGGGATGTGGAGAGGACGTTTCCTCTTGTGGGAGAATCTAGAACTAGGGGTCACTGTTTAAAAATAAAGGGTTGCCCGTTTAAGACAGAGATGAGGAGAATTTTTTTCTCTCAGCGGGTTGAGAATCTTTGGAACTCTCTTCCTCAAAAGGCGGTGGAAGCAGAGTCTTTGAATGTTTTTAAGGCAGAGGTGGATAGATTCTTGATCAGCAAGGGGGGTGAAAGGTTATCGGGGGTAGACAGGAATGTAGGGTTGAGGTTACAATCAGATCAGCCACGATCTTATTGAATAGCAGAGCAGGCTTGAGGGGCCGAATGGCCTACTCCTCCTAACCCGTATGTTTGTCTGTCCAACATGCGGTCTGGCAGGTTCAATCCTGCTGGTTGCTGGTCAGCGACAGGGCGAGGGTTCGTTCTTCCCTGGCCCCCTGTGCCAATTGGCACCCTCTCCCACCCCTTTGCCCACCACCAACAGTGTTGGCTCCCCGCATCAACTCCCCACCCCTGCCCAACACCCCCCCCCCCCCCCACCCCCCCCCCCCCGCCCCAAACCCCCACCCCCCCCACCCACCCCCCCCACCCCCCCGCCCAGCCAGGGCTGCCAACTCGGCCCTAGTAAATTCCTGGACTTACTTGGGTTTGGGGGCATCCATGGTTCCCCCTCCTCTTGGACCTCCTGCAGTACTGGCAGCAGCCACCAATCCTGGCGCAGCACAGAGCTGCTGGCCTCCGATTGGCTGGCAGCTCTGCGAGGTGGGATGTCTTCCTCATACTAATTAAAGGGCTATCGCTCAGAAAATTAAAGCAGGGCAAGGCACCCAAGCGGAGGTGGGTTCACCACTAAAACTTACAGTGGGGTGCAGGGACCCTGCCCTCAGTGTATAATCTAGCCCAATGTGTTTCCTAATCTCATTCCTGAAAGGACTGGCTCTAATTTTTGGATTCTGCCCCCTCTTCCTAGACTCCCCAACCAGTGGAAATAGTTTCTCTCTATCCACCCTATGTGTTCTCTTTAAAACCTTGAAAACTTCAATGAAATCATCCCTTAACCTTCTAAATTTCAGGGAATACAACCCTCATTTGTGTATTTTTTCCATAGCTTAACCCTTCGAGTCCAGGTATCATCCTGGTTGATCTGACTGTGACCTGCTGCCTACCCCCCGGTAACCACTCATCCCCTTGTTAATCAGGAATCTATCTAGCTCTGCTGTAAAAATATTCAATGACCCTTCTTCCACTGCCTTTTGAAGAAAGTTCCAAAGATTCATGACCCTCTGAGAGAAAAACATTCTCAACTCTGTCCTAAATGAGTGACCCCTTATTTTTAAACTGTGACCCCTTGGAACAAGGGCAATTAGGGATGGGCAATAAAATGCTGGCCTAGCCAGTGACACCCACGTCTCATGAATGAATTTTAAAAAAGATCTAGATTCTCCTACAGGAGGAAACATCCTCTCCACACTCACCCTGTCAAGACCCCTCAGGATCTTAAAGGTTTTGATCAAGTCACCTCTTACTCTTCTAATCTCCAGTGGATACAAACCTAGTCTGTCCAGCCTTTCCTCATAAGATAACCCAGCCATTCCTGGTATTAGCCTAGTAAACCTTCTCTGAACTGCTTCTAACACATTTATGTTGTTCCTTGTGCTGTCCGGAAGTGCTCACAGTAACTCACGGTGTGCTCTAACAAGGACATTGTATACCTGAAGCACGACCTCTGCCCTCTTGTATTCTAGTCCTCCAGATAGAAAGACCAGCACTTCATTTGCCTTTTGGTTATTTTCTGTACCTGTTCCTTACGTTTTAATAATCTCCCTATCTGGATCCAAAATCTCTTTGGACCTCCACTGTTTCTAGCTTTTCAACAGTTATTAAATCCCCTGTTCTCATTTTTAGATAATATCACATTTGCCTACATTGAAATTTATTTGTCACAATTTTGTCCAATCACTCATTCTATCAAACTCTCTTTGTAATGATTTGTTATCTTCTACGATGTTCAGAATGCTGTCCATTTTTATGCCTTCAGCAAATTTGCATATGTGGCTTTCTATCCCATCATCTTTCTAACTCATTAATTAATACGGTGAATGGATGAGGCTCCAACACGGATCCTTGTGGGACACCACTAGTCACATTCTGCAAATTAGAGTTTCTGTCCTTTCTCCCTACTGTCTGTCTCCTGCCCCTCAGCCAATTTCCTAACCAGGTCAATAATTTCTCTTCAGTTCCATGATTATCCACTTTATCTAACAGTCTCCTGTGGGGAACTTTATCAGATACCTTCTGGAAGCTCAAAGAGATAACATTCATTGACATCCCCCTGTTCACTATTTTAGTCATCTCTTCATTCAGGTTTGTCAGTCATGACCCTACCTTTCACAAATCCATGCTGGCTCTCTGATCTACTTGTTTTCAAGGTGTTCAGTCACTCTGTTCTCAGTAAAAGACTCAAGTCATTTCCTGACAACAGATGTTAAGCTAACTGATCCAGGAATCCCTCATTTCCGTCTCTCACCTTTCTTGTACAGCAGAGTGACATGTGCAATTTTCCAATCCAAAACAATGGTTTCATAATCAAATATCAATAATGCAGCAGGATGAAGACACAAGTCCTGGCAGAAATCCTGCCTCTTCCTGCCCCTCCAGTGCGTTGTTGGTGTTATTCAGAATGCTGCATGTCACTGTTATGCTGGAGTCTCTAGCTGGGGAATAGAGCAGGCTGTCTCCTGCTGGTTCAACATGAGCATCCAAACAGCCTGAAATGACCTTGTGGCTGCTGTTGTATCCGCTCTGCTGTAGACAGCTAGAGTTTGGAAGAGGTGTCATCAGTTGTGGTAGAAAGGATTATCCCTTGTCCCCAAGCAGCCATCCACCCATGCCAGCATGAAACACTGGGGGATATCTGACTGATGTAAGATGACAGCCCCTCAGTATCTGGCACGTACCTGCATTAACCTCTTCTGGTGATTGCACATCGGTTAGATGTCAATGGAGTTAACAAAGTCTTCTGGTTGGGTCTGGGAAAGGTGGAGTTGGGGTGAGGACCCTGATGTGTCTATAGCTTATGGCCCCTGCATTTGTAGAAAGTCAGTAAGAGCTGCAAACACCAACGGTCTCTCCGTCTAGCTGTTGTCACCAGTTGAAGAGCAGTTATCTCAACTGACCTTAGCAAAAACACACTGGGCCACCTACCTGATGTGTTTGTGGGTGTCTGACAGTGACACATTCTAACCTAAACAGGAAGGCTGTGGGTCTGATGGGAAGGTAAAATTGGAGAAAGCTTTCCTGATCCAAACCGCCTCTAACCCACCCATTTCCAGTTTGAGTTGAAGGCAGGCGGGTGTCCAGGCCCATCCACAGAGACAGGTTGGAAACTTTAATATGATAATGAGGCTGTGGGTGCTTAACTGCTGTCACCCGGGTTTCTAGGTCAGGAATCCAGCAGCTCCATTAAAGTGAGGAGCTGGTGGATTTAGGAGGCAAAGACCTTTACACCAACCTCTTGGATCCAGGTGCCCACCTGAGGAGCCACTGCAATTGGGTATTCCCTTGAACATTTCCCTCAAGGCCCCCTCCCCCTACCAGGCCCCAGACCTCCACCACCAACTCCACCCTGGAGTTGGCAGCCCACCCAATCCCCTACACCCCTTGTGGTTCAGGCAAGTAAAAATTCAGTCCTATGTCTTCCCTAGAAGGATGCAGAGGTGTTAAGGTTGTAGGCGGTAGTCCCTTCTCTGACATAGCCTGGCCACCAGATCCAACAGGCAGGAGGTGAAGGGGTCTGCAATCAGCAGTCTTTACAATCAGAGTTTCCTGAAATGCATTGCTCCTCACACAGGTGAAGGAAGCGCAGCCTCTGTGTAGGAGCAGCGAGTGTGTCCCTCCCTGTTGCTGTTGCCATCTCTGCTGCTCAGCTGCGACTTGCACATCGCAGCCTTGCTGGCTGCTCCTCCTCATCCACTGCTCAAACCCTCCTCCATGCTACCCACACTCGACAATTCTGTGCTCTCCTGACTGGCCTCCCGTCTCCCATAAACATCAGCTCATCGAAAACTCTGCTGCACCATGTCCTAAACTGCACCAAGTCCCATTCAACCATCGCCCCTTTGTTCACTGATTTACACTGGTTCCCAGACCACAATGTCTCCAATTTAAAATTCCAATCTTCATACTGAAATCTCTTGATGGTCTCACCCTTCCATATCACTTAACCTCTTCCATGCTTACAATCCTCAGAGATCTCTGAAGTCCTTTATCTCTGGCCTCTTGTGCAACTCCACTCACCAGTCTACCACTGGACTTCTGCCACCGAGACTCGAAGGTCTGGCATTTCTGCTACTCTCGCTTCTTAAAGGAAGAACCTTAAAACTCACCTCTTGGACCAAGCTCTTATGTTTTTTATTGTCTGATTACGGTTCCGTGAAGAGTGTTAGGAAGTTTTTCTATGTTAAAGATACGGGATATTGTTGATTTTTAACATAACTAGAACGCCCGGAGTAGGGAAATGCGTATGATGGTGTTTTCAGATCTTAAGAGAAACCAGAGAAGATAGTTTAGAGAAAAAATTGCTATTATTGTATTGATATTCAGGCAATCAAGGTTGTGATAGAGGCAGTGAGGTTGGAGGCTGCAGGGAAAAGGTAAAAGAGATGAAATAGAGAAAACATCTCCAGTTACGCAGCACTTTGCACAATCGCAAGATGCCCTAAAGAGCTTCACATGCAAGAGAGTATTTTTGAAGACTCTGTAATGCACCAAATAAAATGGCTAGTCAGTTTTAGGGCTGCTGTTTTAGGGATAAACGTTGGCCAGAACAGCCCTACTCTCTGAATATCATCGTGGGATCTTTCACATCCACCTGAAAGGACAGATAGGCCTCGGTTTAGCTTCTCATTGGAAAGATGGCATCTCTGGCAGGGCAGCACTCCCTCACTACTGCGCTGAAAGACAATTTCCTGTAGTATCTGGTGGAGCTGAATCCCTGCTGTCCACAGGGGCCTCACCTTGGGCTCCATCCCAATCTCTCAGTTCCTTCGCCTCTGTCACATCTGTTCCGATGAGGCTACCTTCAAAAACAGTTCCTCTGACATGTCCTCCTTCTTCCTTAACTGAGGTTTTCCACCCACGGTCGTTGACAGGGCCCTCAACCGTGTCCGGCCCATCTCCCGTGCATCCGCCCTCACGCCTTCTCCTCCCTCCCAGAAACATGATAGGGTCCCCCTTGTCCTCACTTATCACCCCACCAGCCTCCGCATTCAAAGGATCATCCTCCGCCATTTCCACCAACTCCAGCATGATGCCACCACCAAACACATCTTCCCTTCACCCCCCCTATCGGCATTCCGTAGGGATCGTTCCCTCCGGGACACCCTGGTCCACTCCTCCATCACCCCCTACTCCTCAACCCCTGTCCTATGGCACCACCCCATGTCCACGCAAAAGACGCAACACCTGCCCCTTCACTTCCTCTCTCAACGTCCAAGGGCCCAAACACTCCTTTCAAGTGAAGCAGCATTTCACTTGCATTTCCCCCAACTTAGTCTACTGCACTCGTTGCTCCCAATGCGGTTTCCTCTATATTGGAGAGACCAAACGTAAACTGGGCGACCGCTTTGCAGAACACCTGCGGTCTGTCCGCAAGAATGACCCAAACCTCCCTGTCGCTTGCCATTTTAACACTCCACCCTGCTCTCTTGCCCACATGTCTGTCCTTGGCTTGCTGCATTGTTCCAGTGAAGCCCAACGCAAACTGGAGGAACAGCACCTCATCTTCTGACTAGGCACTTTACAGCCTTCCGGACTGAATATTGAATTCAACAACATCAGATCTTGAACTCTCTCCTCCATCCCCACCCCCTTTCTGTTTCTTCCCCCTTCCTTTTGCTTTTTCCAATAATTTATATAGATTTTTCTTTTCCCACCTATTTCCATTATTTTTAAATCTATACCTTTTATGCCGTTGGTCTTATTCCACTCCACCCCCACTAGAGTGCCCTGCCCTCCATTCTTAATTAGCACATTCGTTTAGATAATATCACCACCTTCAACACCTCTTTGTTCCATTGTTCTTTTGTCTGTGACATCTTTTGATGATCTGCTCCTATCACTGCTTGCTTGTCCCTACACCCAAAAAACCCCCCCACACTTCTCTACCCCCACCCCCCCCCCCCCCCCCACCCCCTTCAACCAGCTTATATTTCACCCCTTTCCTATTTTTACTTAGTTCCGTTGAAGGGTCGTGAGGACTCGAAACGTTAACTGTTCCTCTCCAGACCTGCTGAGTGTTTCCAGGTATTTCTGTTTCTGTTTTTGTTTTGGGCTCTTTACAGCTGCTGCTTCAGGACTTCTCAGGGCTTTGAGAGAGACTCTGATTAACAAACTCGCCGGCATCTTTGCAGATTAGCCTCAGGTTGTATCTGGGCTGCACATTTTGGACACCTGCTGCCACTCATGATGTTCTCACTGAGCCTCTGAGAGGCTGGGGTCAAACTTACCCTGGTCTGGACCGTTACCCTTCGCAGCGCAGTGCGGCCTCCGGGCCTGCAGGGGGCGCAGCGACGGGCGCTCACAAGGCTATCACTCCAGTCAAGAACACTCTTGCTTCTAATGTAGAATCGTTGGTCGATATGGTATTCTACATTATTCCGATTATGGTCCACCCGGATTAATAATTAAAAGGACTGCTTTAAAAAAAACTGATAAATTATCGAATAAATGAAGCCGAGTTCGCAACCTTTCATTCTGTAGGGAGGAACGGTGCAAGCTGGGAGTGAGGGCGGGTTACTCAAGATGGCGGCTGGGGGCGACGCAGTGCCATCTGGGAGTGAGGGCGGGTGACTCAAGACGGCGGCTGGGGGCGGCGCAGTGCCATCTGGGAGTGAGGGCGGGTTACTCAAGATGGCGGCGGGGGCGGCGCAGTGCCATCTGGGAGTGAGGGCGGGTTATACAACATGGCGGCTCTGAGAGCGACAGTGGGGAGCGGGCGTCTTCTCCTCCACACTCGGCAGAAAACCTTCTACCTCTGCAAGGTGAGGGCGGCCGGAACGGCCCGTGCTGCGGGTGGGCAATGGGATCAGATCACCGGCCCGGGCCCAGGCCCGAGCCCCGTAGCGGGGGCCGGTAATTCACAATCGGGCATCGGCTTGCGTCAAGGTCACCCCCGGCCCCCCGTGGCCCGAGCGGCTCCTGGTCACCGCGGGGCTGAGGAGGGACCGGCCGATGGGCCGGCGGGCGGGGGGCTTCACTGAGCTGCCGGCGCCGGGTGAGGCCGGACTCCCGCAAACCCCCCCCCCGAGCATCACAATCCCCCCCCCCCTCCCCCCCCCACCCGGTCCATCGCTCCCCAACCGGTGTCAGAGAAATAACCCCCGGTGTTTTACCGCAGGCCCTTCCCCCCCCCCCCCCTCCTCACCCCCCCATCCTCAACCCCCCCCTTCCCCCGCCATCCTCACCCCCCTCCACCCTCACCCCCCCACCCTCACCCCCCCTTCCTCACCCCCCCCTTCCCCCGCCATCCTCACCCCCCTCCACCCTCACCCCCCCACCCTCACCCCCCCTTCCTCACCCCCCCTTCCCCCGCCACCCTCACCCCCCTCCACCCTCACACCCACCCTCACCCCCCCATCCTCACCCCCCCTCCTCACTCCCCCTTCCCCCCCTCCTCACCCCCCCCTCCTCACCCCCCCCTCCTCACCCCCCCTCCTCACCCCTCCCACCCTCACCCCCCCCCATCCTCACCCCCCCTCCTCACTCCCCCTTCCCCCCCATCCTCACCCCCCTTCACCCCCCCTCCTCACTCCCCCCTCACCCCCCCATCCTCAACCCCCCTACTCACCCCCCATCCTCACCCCCCCTTCCCCCCTCCTCCTCACCCCCCCATCTTCACCCCCTCCAATCCTCACCCCCCCACCCTCACCCCCCCCATTCTCACCCCCCCCACCTCCACAGCCCCCCACCATCACCCTCCTCCCACCTTCACACCCCCCCCCCCCCCCCCCACCACTTTCATTCACCCCCCCGCCCCATATCACTTCTTAAATAAGGAAACCAAAATTGTGTGCAGTACTCCCACCGCGGTCTCGCCAATGCCCTGTACAGTCGTAACAAGACTTTCCTATTTTTATATTCCATTCCCATTCCCCTTGCAATAAAGACCAACAATCCACTTACCTGCCTAATTACTTGCATTCTAACTTGTGATTTTTACAAAGACACCCAGATCCCTCTGTGTTGCAGCATTCTGCAGATTGTCTCCATTTAAATAATATTCTGCTTTTCTGTTCTTCCTGCCAAAGGGCCAACCCAAATTTTCCCACGTTATAATCAATCTGCCAAATTTTTACTCACTTAATTTATCCACATCCCTTTGCAGACTCTGTATTCTTCTCGCAACTTGCTTTCCTACCTATTTTTGTATCATCAGCAAATGTGATTACAGTCAAACCCTTCATCCAAGTCATTAGTGTAGACTGTAAATAGTTGAGGCCCCAGCCCTGATCTCTGTGGCACTCCGCTAGTTACAGTTTGCCAACCTAGAAATGACCCATTTATCCCAACTCTGTTTCCTGTTCATTAGCCAATCCTCTATCCATGCTAATACAGGTGTTTCGCTCCACAACACCATGAGCCCTTATCTTCTGCAGTGACCTTTTATATATCACTTTATTGAATGTCTTTGGGAAATCCAAGTACACCACATCTACTGGTTCCCCTTTATCCACCCTGCTCATCACATCCTTAAAGAACTATAATAGATTTGTCAAATATGATTTCCCTTTCACAAAGCCATGTTGACTCTGCCTGATTGTATTATGATTTTCTAAATATCCTGCTACTACCCCGTTAATAATGGATTCAAGCGTTTTCCTTATGACGGATGTTAAGACTAGCTGGCCTATAGTTTCCTGCTTTCTGTCTCCCTCCTTTTTTGAATATTGATGTTATATTTGTGGTTTTCCAACCCCCTGGGATCTTTTCAGAATCTGGGGAATTTTGGAAGATTACAACCGATACATCCACTATCTCTGCAGCCTCCTCTTTTAAGACCCTAGGATGCAGGCCATCAGGTCCAGGGGACTTGTCAGCCTTTAGTCTCATTAGTTTTCTTGACACTTTTTCTCTTGTGATTGTTTTAAGCTCCTCCCTTTTGCTCCAAGCTTTTCTGCTATTCTTGGAATGATTTTTTGTTTTCTGCTGTAAAGACAGTTACAAAATACTTGTTTAAAGTCTCTGCCATTTCCAGCCAATCCCTAATCCTTGCAGCATTGTATATCTTTTCCTTCAATTTGATACCATCCTTAACTCCTTTAGTTAGTTACAGATGGTGCATCCTTCTCAGAGTCTTTCAGAATTTCAGTTCTGAAGCTTTTTCTTTCTCAGGACTTTGATTCTTTGGACTTCCATCATGCTTTCTGCCAACAAACTTCAGGCTTTCAAACCAAAGGTTAGAGTTGGCTAATTGGTACTCCATTATTTTTGTCTCTTTTCTACCAGCCTCAAAAGTCTCAGGAAGGTTTTTTTAAATTGTTTTTGTGGTCCACTCTTTGCGTATGATTTTGAGATATTTATTACTGGTGCATGACTGCCAAGTCTCCCTTCTTTGGAGGAGAGGAACCTGTTTACATAGATCCTATCAATGACACTGTAACAAATTTTTGGCTGTATTTTTTAAGTTAAGAATCCAGTAAATGTGAAAGAAAGTGAATTTATATAGCACTTTTCAAAGTCTTGCAACAACCAAGGCATGGTCACTGTTGTAACAGTCTGGTGTCTCTTCTAATTTTAGCAGCATAGCGTGCAAGACATGAAGATTGGGATTTCTTTTAACACGTTAGTTTGGGCTTTCTCATTCATCTGGTCTAGCACATTTCTCATGACCTTTTTTCATTATTTCATTCACAGCCTTGCTGCAGTAAACCTGATTGTGGTACATTGCTCACTGAAATTCATGTTGTCTTTTCATTGCAACTTGTGTCTCTTAGAAATGCACAGTATCACACACCAAACCAGCTCTCTGCAGATTTATTTACACTTACATACCCTAACCTCCCCCCCACCCCCGCCATGGCACCCAAGCCAATCCCCCTCTTTGGATCCTGTTCCCCATTCTCTGTAAAATGTTCTGATGCAGTTGGTAGGCATGTTGATCTTTTGGGGTTGCAGTAGACGTTTTGAGTGTGGTCCTGAAGGTAATGTCAGTGCCTGCAAGAGGATCTGTGATAGTAACTGATCTTTTTGGTGCAAGTGAAATCTTTCCCCTGTTTCTGGGCAGGCCAGATTTCAGATGTTTTGTCAACGAAGTATCATCAGCTGCTTCTTCTGAGCAGTGTTGTGGCTCATATAATGGTGTTAAAATACCTTTGCATACACTCAGATGCATTTTCCTTTCTCAGTCTTGTTTGATGTTGTAATTGTGAGAGATGGGGAAAGAGGAATCAGGATATATTCCTCATGAACAAGAGAGAAGGAATCGAAAGATTGGGACATATATCACTTAAAACATAGGTGCAAAAAGTAGTCAAAAGGACCAGTGGAATATTGGTCTTTATCACAAGGAGATTGGAATATGAAAGGAAGAAAATTATACTTTAATTGAGCAGAACCTCAGTTAGTCTCCATCTGAGTAATTGTGAACAGTTCTGGGCTCTGCACCTCTGGAAGAATATATTGATTTTGGAATACATATGAACACACGAATTAGGAACAGAAGTAGGCCACTCGGCCCCTCAAGCTTACTCTGCTATTCAATAAGGTCATGGCGGATCTGATTGTGGGCTCAACTCCAAGTTCCGTCTACCCCCGATAACCTTTGACTCCCTTGTTAGTCAAGAATCTTTCTAACTCAACATTAAAAATATTCAATGACCCTACCATCACCACTCCGGGGGAGAGAGTTTCAAAGATTCACGACCCTCTGAGAGAAAATATTTCTTCTTATCTTCACCCTAAATGAGGGACCCCTTATTTTTAAACTGTGTCCCCTAGTTCTATTCTCTCCCACAAAACATCTTTTCAGCATCTACCATCAAGTCCCCTCCGGATCGCCCCTCAAATCTTCAAAACGCCAGTGGAAAAAGGCCCAGCCTGTCCGAGCTTTCTTCATAGGATATCCCACCCATCCACCATCCCAGGTATCAGTCAAGCGAACCTTCTCTGAACTGCTTCCAACGCATTTATATCCTTTCTTAAATGAAACCAAAATTGTGTACAGTACTTTAGATGTGGACTCACCAAGACCCTGTACAACTGTAGCAAAACATCCCAATTTTTATATTTCATTCCCCTTGCATTTGTCTTCCTAATCACTTACTGTACCTGTATACTAACATTTTGTGACTCATGTACCAGGACACCCAGATCCCTCTATTTAAATAATATGTTGCTTTTCTATTCTTCCTGCCAAAGGTGACAGGTTCACATTTTCCCACATTACACTTCATCTGCCAAATTTTTTCCTACTCAGTTAACCTATCTATGTCCCTTTGTAGACTCCTTTTTTCCTCTTCATAACTTACTTTCCTACCTACCTTGGTGTCATCAGCAAATTTAGCCACCATACGTTCGGTCCCTTTATCCAAGTCATTGATGTAAATTATAAATAATTGAGGCCCCAGCACTGATTTCTTTGGTATTCCACTCATCACATCTTACCAACCTGAAAATGACCCATTTGTGCCTACCCTGTTTCCTGTTAGCTAACTAATCCTCTATCCATGGGCACCCCTACACCATGAGCTCTTATTTTGCATAGTAACTTTGTGTGGCACCTTGTCAAATGCCTTCTGGAAATCTAAGTATAGCACATTCACAGGTTCCCCTTTATCGACGTTGCTTGTTACTGCCTCGAAAACTCCCATAAATGAGTCAAACATGATTTCCCTTTCACAAAACCATGTTGACTCTGCCTGATTGCATTGAGATTTTCTAAGTGCCCTGCTAAAACTACTTAATAATGAATTCCAGCAATTTCCCAATGACAGATGTTAAGCTAACTGGCCCGTAGTTTCCTGCTTTCTGTCTCCCTCCTTTCTCGAATAGAGGAGTCACATACATGATTTTCCCATCTGATGGGGTCTGCCCAGAATCTAAGGAATTTTGGAAAATTAAAACCGATGCATCTAGTATCTCAGCAGCCACTTCTTTTAAGACCCTAGGATGAAGTCCATCAGGACCTGTCAACTTTTAGTTCTAATAATTTTCTCAGTACCCTTTCACTGGTGATCGTAATTGTTTTAAGTTCCTCCTTTTCAACTCTTGATTCACAATTATTTCTGGGATGTTATTTGTATCCTCTATCGTGAAGACAGACAGTCAATCCATCTGCCATTTCCTTATTTTCCATTACTTATTCCTCATTCTCACCGTCTGGGGAACCAACACTCACTTTATTTTTTTTCCCTTTTAAATACCTGTAGAAACTCTCGCCGCCTGTTTTTATATTTCTAGCTAGCTTTCTTTTGTACTCTAATTTCTCCCTCCTTATGAATCTTTTAGTCATTCTTTGCTCCTCTTTGTTCCCTCCCATCAGAAAAAAACCTGCTGATGCTGGGGGCCTATTGGAACTTTCAAGACTGAGATTGATAGAGTTTTGTTGGGTAAAGTATGTAGAGCAACAGTGGGCAAAATGGAGTTAAGACACATCAGCAATGATCTATGAAATGGTGGAAGAGGCTCGAGGGGCTGAATAGCCACCACTTGTTCCTGTAGAAAACATTGTAAATGACTATAAACAAAAATAGAAATACCTGGAAAAACTCAGCAGGTCTGGCAGCATCGGTGGAGAAGAGCAAAGTTGACGTTTCGAGTCCTCATGACCCTTCAAAAGTTGACTCGAAACATCAACTTTGCTCTTCTCCACTGATGCTGCCAGACCTGCTGAGTTTTTCCAGGTATTTCTATTTTTGTTTTGGATTTCCAGCATCCGCAGTTTTTTGTTTTTATCATTGTCAATGACTATGATAGCCCATGCAACTAAACTTAAAGATGAAGTGTTCCTTTAGTTGAATTCTTGGGGGGAACATAATGGAGCAGTATGAGCCAGAGCCATCAGGATAGGAGAGGGAATAAATCAGGAAGGAAAATCTTTGAAATGACTCTGTATCTTCCCTTTAATGTTCATTGAGTGTTTATTTAACAAAGGAAAGGATAATGATCATCTAGTCTGTAGTCAGACTTTTCACATGTGGCATTAGATTCTGACTAGGATCTTCAGTTTTAACATGAATATCTTGTGTCTTGTAGGCCAGGATGTCCTTTGCTAACCTGTCCCGTGGAAAGAAGATAGCGTTGTCTACACTAGGTGTCCTTGCTGCGGGGGGCAGTGCACTTGCCTTGACACTGCACCACTCTGTGTACGCAGACCTGGAGCTCCATTCTCCTAGCTATCCCTGGAATCACGGGGGGTTCTTATCTGCGCTTGATCATGCCAGGTGAGAGAATTACAACCCAGAAGCTGTTCAATTGGGCAAGTATTGAGTTTGGTGTTAATTAATTAAATGGCCCTGAGCCATTCTTGGTTGGTTAGATCATAGGTCAATTTGGGATTGAACAGAGTAGTAGGAGCCTGGGTTCCATCTCTCATCTAAGCTGTTAATGTGTCCAAGTTTGCTGCTGATACCAAGTTGAGTGATAAAGTAAGCTGTGAGAGAAGTACAGAGAGGCTGCAAAAGAATTCAGACAAGTTAAATAAGTGGGTGAGGGCATGGCAGATGAAATATAAAGTAGAAAAATGTTGTTATCCACTGTGGTATGAAAAATAGAAAAGCAGAATATTTTTAAAATGTTGAGACAGGGCTGGCTGGGCCAGTATTTATTTCCCATCCCTAGTTGCCCTTGAGAAGGTGGTGGTGAGCTGCCTTCTTGAACCGCTGCAGTCCATGTGATGTAGGTACACCCACAGTGCTGTTAGGGAGAGAGTTCCAAGATTTTGACATTGGTTAGACCCCAGCTAGTATTGTGTACAGTTCTGGGCACCACACTATAGGAAGGATGTGAATGCATTGCAGAGAGTGCAGAAGAGGTTTACGAGAATGATTCCAGGGATGAAAGGCTTTAGTTATGAAGATAGATTGAAGGCGTTGGGACTGCCCTCCTTGGACAGGAGAAAACTAAGAGGAGATTTGATTTGAGTCCCTGCAGTGTATCTTGTAAATGGTGTACACTGTTGCTACTGTGCATTGGTGGTGGAGGGAGTGAATGTTTGTGGATGTGGTGCTTTGCCCTGGATGATGTCAAGAAATCTGACCTGCTCTTGTAGCCATAATACTTATATGGCTAGTCCAGTTCAGTTTCAGGATGTTGATGGTAGAGGATACAGTGATGGTAATGCCATTGACTGTCAAGGGGCAATGGATACATGCTCTCTTGCTGGAGATAGTCATTGCCTGGCACTTGTGTGGCATGAATGTCACTTGCCACTTGTCAGCCCAAGACTGGATGTTGTCCAGGTCTTGCTGCATTTCGATACGGGCTGCTTTCAGTATCTGAGTCGCAAATGGGGCCTAGGACACCAGCCTGAGGAACTCCTGCAGTGATATCCTGGAGCTGATGATTGATTGCTAACAACCACAACCACCTTCCTTTGTGCAAGGTATGACTCCAACCAGCGGAGAGTTTTCCCCGATTCCCATTGACCCCAGTTTTGCTAGGGCTCCTTGATGCCACACTCGGTCAAATATGGCCTTTATGTCAAGGGCAGTGACTCTCACCTCACTTTGGGAGTTCAGCTCCTTTGTCCTGCTTGAACCAAGGCTGTAATGAGGTCGAGCTGAGTGGCCCTGACAGAACCCAAACCGAGTGTCAGTGAATAGGTATTGCTAAGCAAGTGCCGCTTGATAGCACTGTGGATGACCTCTTCCATCACTTTACGCAAGAGTAGACTGCTGGGATGGTAATTGGCCAGGTTGGATTTGTCCTGCTTTTTGTGTACAGGACATACTTGGGCAATTTTTCACATAGCCGGGTAAATACCAGTGATGTAGTTGCACTGGAACAGCTTGGCTCGGGGTGCGGCAAGTTCTGGAGCACAAGTCTTTAGTACTATTGCTGGAATATTGTCAGGGCCCATGGCCTTTGCAGTATCCAGTGCCTTCATGGCTAATCATCCACTTCAGTGACTTCCCACACTACCCTTTTGCTTATCGTTTTAATCACAGTGGGTTATCCTCGATCACTAGCATTGACCTCTACTTTCCCATTCTTGGTCACTATTCAGTGATTCCTTCCTGGAAAGTGCAAATTTTTGGATATTAAAACAGCGTCAGGTTTGATTTTGTTACGGCCACTAAACAAAACAAAAATTTATATTGCACTTTTATAGCGCCTTTCACCACCACTGGATGCCTCAAAGCACTTTGAAAGTACTCTTGAAGTATTGTCATTATTGTAGTGTTGTAAACACAGCAGCCAATTTACACACAGCAAACTCCTATAATCAACAATGTGATATTGTCTGGCTAATCTGTTTTTGTGATATTGATTAAGGGAAAAATATTGTCCAGGACAATTCCCTTGCCCTTTTTTGAAATTGCATCATGGGAGGTTTTACCCAAGAGTTTAAATAAGTTCTCTGTTTAACGAGTGAAGGGTTTAAATCTGGTCACAAATCTACCTGAAAACAGTAGTCAGACATCTGATTGAATGTATGCAAGAGGACTTTTGTAGGAATACATTTATTTTAATTGAATGCTACACAAGACTTTACAGATATTTATTCAGCTTTTTGTATTATAAACAGATCAGCAGCTTGGACAAAAATGAAGTTAAATGTTCTTGCAGTAATGAGAATTGCTGCATGTTTGCAGGCTTGACCAAGCCCAATATTCTGTAGCTTTAAAATATTGAATCTGTACATTAGTGACACTAATTCTTGAAGGAAGCCTGCTTGGGAGAAGGGGGTGGTGTGGTAGTGGTGATGCTGTTTCTCCTGGAGGGTGGTGTTAGGGTGCATTGAGGTTGCTGTCTTGCTTTATTTCCAGTGTTCGTCGTGGTTATCAGGTATACAAGCAGGTCTGTGCAGCCTGTCACAGCATGGAATATGTGGCCTTTCGAAACCTGGTTGGAGCGACACACACACAGGAAGAGGCCAAGGCTCTAGCCGAGGAGGTGAGAGTGCGGACTTCATTTTGCTTTTTGTCACATTGGGCTGAGGGATTTGTGCATGCCAGCTTCACATTAGGGGATAGCACCATCCATATGCTGGTGGACACGGTGTGAGTTGGATGCAGGGTGAAGCTTCTCTGCTTTGTGACAACAAGGAGTTCCTGGGAACACTGGCATGGGCATGGCATTTCCCATTTCCCACACCAGCTTCTATCATTTGTGAATTTGCACCCCATGCCTGTGTTGAAGTGGATTGATATTGGCCTAGAATCATTTCACATATAGCCTTTGTGAGCAGCGCATAACTGAGACTCTCAACCCTTCAGTCTCGGCTGCCTAGAAGCCAGTCTCCCCTCTAAATTGTTTTTGTGGCATGCAGCCTGTTCGTGGAACTGTATGGTACCTTGAAACGTTTTATGCACACAAGCAGTACTTTAAAGGGGTGCAAAACTTACGTGGAACATTGGTTGCAAACCATGTGCTGAATAGCCACCTTTTTACTAAAGGGACTGGTTGATCTGTGAGTCTTGGTTCAATTGCTGGTTTCTGCTTATTTTTGGGTCTTTTTCTACCATTCCTGCTCTGGAATTATTTCACCTCATATCCTAGATTGCACTTTGAGATTGCCCTTAGCTGGAGATCTTTCATTGGCAGATGAGGTTCTAGTGAGTGACTTTGGGTCCATATCATGAGTCTGAGCCTTCAGGAGCAGGTGAAGGAGAGGGGGAGATAAATACTGAATTCCATCAGACACAAAACTGCAGTGTGGTCAGTAATTTACAAATTAGGTGTGTAAATTACTTTTGGTCAGTTTTGAATGAGTCCTGAGATACAAATTTGGCTGACCTCAAAATAATTGGAAGGTCATGATCCCCAGATTCCCCCTCCCCAAGACCTCTGCCACTGGAAGAGAAGCAACAAATAGAGGTGCACATGGTCCACTTCTGAAGAGAGGGTGGAATTAAAAAATCTGTAGAGACTGCAGACCAATATATTTACATCTTAAAAATCTTCCAGGCACAATGGTGATGAGTAGCTCACTATGAAATAGATTTAGGAACCATTTTACATGGCGTTTCATAATCATAGATCTATAGTCATTTATGGCACACAGGGAGGCCATTCAGCCCATCGAGTCAATGCTGGCTCCCCATGGAGCATCTCCATACATATCCCCTAATATTAAGCAAACCAGAAGAGAGGTAAATTTATGTAGTGCCCGTTCATTAAAATATCTCCAGTCCCTTCAAAGTGACCGTTCTTTAGGCAATGCAGCAGTTGTTCTGAAGGGGAATTCATAAAATGTTACAGCACAGAAAGAGGCCATTAGGCCCATTATGCTTGTGCTAGTTCTTTGAAAAAGTTATTCAATTAACCCCACTCTTGCTCTTTCCCCATATTCAAGCAGTGTTTTATTATTTCAGGTATTTATCCAATTCCCTTTTGAAAGTTATTATTGAATCTGCTTTCACTGTACTTTCAGCCAGTGCATTCCCGGTCACAGCAATTTACTGTGTAAAATCACTTTTCCTCGCCTCTCCTTTGGCTCTTCTGCCAGTTAACTTAAATTTGTGTCCTCTGGTTACTGACAGCTACCTGTTTTCCTGTGACATCACACTTTGATTTTTCTTAGAATGGTCTGTCCGCTTTGGAGCCATGGAGTGGACTGGACTGGATATCCAGGTCTTCCTCTCTCCGTGCTTTTAGGTGCTGCGGCTTGATTGCATTCTAAGAAAAATCAAAGCCTTTTCAGTATCCAGAGCTTTCACCCGTTTCTTGATATCATGTGGAGTGAATCGAATTGACTGAAGACTGGCATCTGTGATGCTGGGGACCTCTGGAAGAGGCTGAGATAGATCATCGACTCGGCACTTCATCGACTGGCTGAAGATTGTAGCAAATGCTTCAGTCTGATCTTTTGCACTGATGTGCTGGGCTTCTCCATCATTGAGGATGAGGATATTTGTGGAGCCTCCTCCCAAACCAAGCTTTGAGCCGTACATTTGTTTCTCCAGTCTTATTTGCCCTGTGCCAATTTGCACGTGTCTCAGGTAATAATCCAGAAATTATTATCTTTGAGGTTCTGCTTCTTAATTTGGTGCCTAGCTCTTCATACTTACTATGCAGAACCTCCTTCCTCGCATTGCCTATGTCATTGGTACCTACATGGACACAACCACTGGATTCTCCCCCTCCTACTAAGTTCCTCTTCAGCCCAGAGCACGTGTCCTGAAATCTGGCCCCAGACAGGCAACGTAGCAGTCTGGTCTCTTGCTCTTTGTTACAAAGAACAGTGTCAATCCTCCTTAAACTGTCCCCTACTACCACTATGTTCCTTTGTGCTGCCCTCACTGGACTGACCACAGTGTCATAGTCAGTCAGCTCATCCAACCTGCAGCCCCCACTCTCATCCAAACAAGCTGAAAGAACCTCATACCTGTTGGATAACTGCAGAAACTGACACTCCTGCCCTTTGGGTCCCCTTACTTGCCTCAGCTGCTGTCACAACCTCCTGCCCCTGACCACCTTCCAAATCAAAAGACGCTATCCTGAGGGGTGTGACCACCTCCTGATACAAAGCGTCCATGTATCCCTCGCCCTCCCTGATGAGTCGAAGTGTCCGCAGCTTGGCCACCAGCTTAGTTACTGACCCGAAGCTTCCCAAGTCTCAGGCACTTGCTGCAGATGTGTTTGCCCTGGATCACATTGGTATCTAGGAGCTCCGACATGCTGCAGCCATGACACATCCCCTGTCTTGCTATACTTAATTATTTTATTCAATTATTTATTTTGTTCTATATATTTATTAATCCTATCACAAATTCCTGCCTATTCTATTCCTGAAATAGTGCCTTGACCACTTACCAGCTATCCACCAGATACTCACCAATCAGCTTGGGTGAAAAAGTTAGAAAAAGCAAAGGAGTACCTTCTTCCCCTCCTCACCAAACTCCCTCAGCTCACCAAACTCTCTCTCATCATTGCACACTGAGAATGTCTGTCTGAATTTATAGGTTCTGAACAAAGGGACGAGCTGAGCCCAGATACAGCAAGGACCAGTTCAAGCTAGTTTCCATAATTAATTATTTTAGCTGCTGCCAGTGGATAGCTTCAATCTCCTTGCTTAGGCCCCTGGATGAAACTTAGAATTTAAACAGTACTTGCAGTAAAATGTTAAATACAAATAATTAGATTTTAGAAAGATACTTGAATTTCCCTCAGCTCACCAAACTCTCTCACTCCTTTTGTCCCCCAGTCTCTGACCCTCAGTTCTCTGCAGCTGAGAGTGTGGTTCCAGAAGGCTGCCTACCTGGTGCCAGGGGTCAGGACATCTGCTCTGCACTGGAGCAGAACTTGCAGTGGGAGGCGAGGATCCAGTTGTCCTGGTCTTCTTAAATGCCAATGACATAACTGGACCAGAAAAAAAGGTTCTGTTTGGAGTGCATGAGGAGCTAGAGGCTGTTAAAAAGCAGAAATTCAAAGGTAATGATCTCTGGATTACTATCTGAGCCACGAGCAAATTAGTGTAGGACAAATAAAATTAGAGTTGAATGTGTGCCTCAAAGATTGGTGTGGGACAAACAGGTTTTGATTCATGGGACACTGGCATCAGTACCAGAGAAAATGGGAGCTGTGTTATTGGGACAGTCTTTCTTAATTCTTTCATGGGATGTGGGTGTCTCTGGCTGGGCCAACATTTGTTCTCCATCCTTAATTGCCATGGAATAGATTGACTTGCTAGGCCATTTCAGAGGGTATTTAAGAGTCAGCCACAATGCTATGGGTCTAGCGCCACATGTAGGCCAAACCAGGTAAGGACGGCAGATTTCCTTCCCTAAAGGACATTAGTGAACCAGATGAGTTTTTACAATAATTGATCATAGTTGCCATGGTCACCATTACTGAGACTAGCTTTCAATGCCAAACTGAGGAATTAGAGGGAATGAGGGCCTGAAAGAAAAAAGGTAGTACTGGAGAAATTAATGGTACTGTAAGTTGATAAATCCCCTGACCTATTGATCTACATCGCAGAGTGTTGAAAGAGGTGGCTGTAGAGATAGTGGATGCATGAATGGTCATTTTCCAAAATTCTTGAGATTCTGGAACAGTTCTGCAGATGGAAGGTGGCAAATGTAACCCAATGTTAAAGAAAGGAAGAAGAGTGAAGAGGGGGAACTACAGACCTGTTAGCCTGACATCAGTGGTAGGAAAATGCAAAAATCTATTATAAAGGATGTGATATCTGGACACACAGAAAATAATGGTAAGATTGAGCAGACTCAACATGGATTTAAAAAAGGGAAATCATGTTTGACAAACCTGTTGAAGTAAGGGGGAACCAGTGGATGTGGTGTATTTGGATTTTCAGAAGGCCTTTGATAAGATCCTACACAGGAGGTTAGCAAACAAAATTAGGTCAGATGGGACTGGAGGATAATATACTGGTATGGATTGTGAATTAGTTGGCGAACAGAAAACAGAGTAGGAATAAACAGGTCATTCTTAAGTTGGCAGACTGTGGCTAGTGGGGTTCCACAAAGATTGGTGCTTGGGTCCCAGTATCAATGATTTGGATGCTGGGACCAAATGTAATATCTCCAAGCTTGCTGATGACACAAAATTAGGTGGGAATATGCAAAGTGGCTTTGTGGGGATTTAGACAGGCTAAGTGAGTGGGCAAGAACATGGCAGATAGAATATAATGTGGAAAAATGTGAAGTTATCCACTTTGGTCAGAAAAACAGAAATGCAGAGTATTTCTTAAATAGTGGGAGGTTGGGAAGTGTTGATGTCCAAGGGGATCTCGGTGTCCTTTGTTCATGAATCACTGAAAGCTAGCATGCAGGTGCAGCAAGCAATTAAGAAGGCAAATTGTATGTTGGCCTTTATTACAAGAGGATTTGAGTTCAGGAGTAAAAATGTCTCGCTGGAATAGTACAGAGCCTTGGTGAGACCTCACCTGGAGTACTGTATTGCGTACAGTTTTGGTCTCCTTACCTAAGGAAGGATATATTTGCCATAGAGGGAGTGCAACAAAGATTTACCAGACTGAACAATCCTGCTCTCCCAGGAATCAATGAGGAGAGATTGAGGAGACTGGGTCTGCATTCTGAGCTTAGAAGAATGAGAGGTGATTTCACTGAAACATACAAAATTCTTACAGGACTTGACAGGGTGGTGGTGGTGGTGGTGGAAGAGGTCTAGAACCAGGGGATACAGTCTCGAAATAAGAGGTAGGCCATTTAGAACTGAGATGAGGAATTTCTTCACTGAGGGTGCTGAATCTTTAGAATTCTCTACCCCACAGGGCTGTTGAGACTCTGTTATTGAGCATGTTCAAGACAGAGATCGATAGATTTCTACATATTAATAACTTCAAGGGATACAGGGGATAGTGCAGGACAATGGCATTGAGCTACAAGAGCAGCCATTATCTAGTTGAATGGTAGAGCAGGCTTGAGGAGCCAAATAGCCGATTCCTGCCCCTATTTCCAATGTTTCTACACTGGCCTTGCCAGGGAGGCCCACATTTCATGAAAGAATAAAGAAAATCTGAAAAACAACCAGTCACCACTACTTTCTAATTTTTGTTCTTTAGCCAATTTAGTATCCATGTGCCACTATCTCACTAAGCCCACTGGCTTCATTTTTACAATAAAGTCTTTTAAGTGCTGCATCACCTTTCGAAAGTCCATATATACAACTGTAATACCCTCATCCATCTACTCTGTTATTGCATCAAAGAACTCAATCAAGCTAGACAAACCCATTTTGCCTTCAACAAATCTGTGATGACTTTCATTTATTAACCCTTATTTTTTGCCAAATGCCAAGTAATTTCTCTCAGATTGAAGTCTCTAAAAGTTTCCCCACCACCAGCATTAAGTTGATTGGCTGAATTCCCCACAAACAGCAGCAAGATGAACAACCAGTCGATTTGTTCTGTTTGTTGATGCTTTAGGGTGAACACTATCACAGGATTTGTAACATCAGCATGAGTAGGCATTGGAATTTCAGACAAGATTATGTACTCAAGTCTGTGTCTGGGATCAGATAGCTGGCTGCAGGAAGAGGGATATGGGATCAGGGTGGTGATGTGGGATTAGAATACTGTGAAGGACAAACACCAGCACAGCCTGGTTTGGCCGTGTAGCTCATTTCCGTATTGTTTCTAAGGAATTGATTCTGCCCCCTGGCTCTAACTGAGAATGCAACTAAATGAGCCAGGCTGTTATCTAATAACTATGTAAATGCATGCACAGAGCCACAAAGCTAAGAGTGCTAACTTCAGAGCATCTTTGATAGTGATCAGCAGTTACCCACAAGAAAAGCATGAATTACACATGCCTGCAATTTCTTACCATTTCTGTCTCTCTGATACTCTTAGATTGAAGTGCTGGATGGACCAGATGAAAGTGGAGAAATGTTCACTCGTCCTGGAAAACTCTCTGATTATTTCCCTCGACCGTACCCCAATTCTGAGGCTGCAAGAGCAGCAAATAATGGATCTCTTCCACCCGACCTCACGTACATTGCAAATGCCAGGTACCTTCCTCACACTCACTGCTGCAATTTACTGTTCCTCATGGATTTTTGCTTACATTGTGAAATTTCTGGAAGTGAAATCTGTCCATTCATTTCTGTGTTTGCTTCCCATCTGAAGCTTCAATTTTTATTTCATGGGATGTGAGTATTGCTGGCTAGGCCCAGCATTTGTTGCACATCCCTAATTGCATTTGAGAAGGTCGGTGGTCAGCTGTTACTGTGAACTGCTGCAGTCCAGATGGTATAGGTATGCCCACAGTGCTGTTACGGAGGGAGTTCCAGGATTTTGACCTAGTGGCAGTGAAGGAAACAGCAGTATATTTCCAAGCCAGGATGGGGTGTGGCTTGCAGAGGAACTTGCAGGTACTATGCATCTGCTGCCTTTGTATTTCTAAGTGGTAGAGGTTGCAGGTTTAGAAGGTGCAGTAGAAGGAGCCGTGCTGAGTTGCTGCAGTACATCTTGTAGATGCCACTGCCACTGTGCATCAGTGGTGGAGGGAGTGAATGTTTAATTTGGTGAATGGGGTGCCTTTGTCTTGGATAGTGTCAAGCTTCTGGAGTATAGTTGGAGCTGCATTCATCCAGGCAAGTGGATAGTATTTCATCACGCTCTTTACCTTGTGCATTGTCACTGGTGGACAGGCTTTGGGAACATACAAACGAGGAGCAGGGATAGGCCATTTGGGCCCTTGAGCCTGCTCTGTCATTTAACAAGATTATGGCTGATCTGATGGTAACCTGAAATCTGCATTCCGCCTACCCCTGATAGCCATCACCCCCTTGCTTACCAAGAATCTATCCACCTCTGCTTTAAAAATATTCAAAGACTCTGCTTCTACTGTCTTTTCAAGACCAGAGTTCCAAAGACTCACGATCCTCAAAAAAAATAAATAAATTTTGCCTCATCTCTTGTAAGTGGATGACAAAGTATTTTTAAACACTGACCCCCTAGTACGAGATTCTCCCACAAGAGGAAACATCCACCCTGTCAAGACCCTTCAGGATTTTATATGTTTCAATCAAGTCACCTCTTACTCTTCTAAACTCCAGTGGATACAAACCTAACCTGTCCAACCTTTCCTCATAAGACAACCCACTCATTTGAGGTATTAGTCTGGTAAACTTTCTCTGAACTGCTTCCAACGCATTTACATCCATCCTTAAATAAGGTGACCAATACTGTACGCAGTACTCCGGATGTGGTCTCACTAATGCTCTGTATAACTGAAGCATGACTTCCCTACTTTTGTAATCAATTCCCCTCACAAGAAATGATAACATTCTATTAGTTTTCCTAATTACCTGCTGTACCTGCATACTAGCGCCTTCTGAATCTGCACTAGATTACCCAAATCCCTTGGCATCTCAGAGCTCTGCAATCTCTCACCATTTAGATAATGTTTCTTTTATTCTTCCTGCCAAAATGGACAATTTCACATTTTCCCACATTATGCTCCATTTGCCATGTCTTTGCCCACTCATTTAACTATCTGAATCTTTTTGTTAACCTCCTTTTGTCCTCTTCACGACCCACTTTCCTACCTATCTTTGTGTCAGCAAATTTGGAAACCATCCCATCCAGGATATTTATATAAATGGTAAACAGTTGAGGTCCCAGCACTGATCCCTGTGGCACACCACTCATTACATCTTGCCAACCTGAAAAAGACCCATTTATGCCTATTCTCTGTTTCCTGTTAGCTAGCCAATCTTCTATCCGTGCCCATATGTTACCCCCGACACCATGAGCTTATATTTTCCACAATAACCTTTGATGTGGCACTTTATCAAATGCTTCCTGGAAACCTAAGTATGGTACATCCATCTGTTCCCTTTATCCACAGCGCATGTTATTTCCTCAAAGAATTCCAATAAATTGGTTAAACATGCTTTCCCTTTCACCAAACCATGTTGACTCTACTGGATTACCTTGAAGTTATGCAAGTGCCTTGCTTATAGCTTCTTTAATAATAGCCTGTAATGTTTTCCCCATGACAAATGTAAAGCTAACTGGCCTGTAGTTTCCTGCTTTCTGTCTCCCTCCCACATTTGCTATCTTCCAATCTAATGGGACCTTCCCTAAATCTAGGGAGGTTTGGAAAATTAAAACCAATGCATCAGCTATCTCACTAGCCACTTCTTTTAAGACCCTAGGATGAAGTCCATCAGGATCTGGGCACTTGTCAGCCTGCAGCTCCAACAATTTACTCAGTACCACTTCTCTGGCGATTGTAATTTTGAGTTCCTCCCTCCCTTCCGTTTCCTGATTTATAGCTGCTTCTGGGATGTCACTTGTATCCTCTAGAGTGAAGTCTGGAGGTAAGTTGCTCGCTGCAGCATTCCAAACGTCTGATCTGCTCTTATAGCCACAATATTTATGTGGCTGGTCCAGTTCAATTTTTGGTGAATGGTAACCCTTAGGATGCTGATACTGGGAGTTTTGGCAATGATAATGCTGTTGAATGTCAAGGGGAGATAGTTAGATCCTCTCTTGTTGGAGTTGATCATTGCCTAGCACTCATGGCATGAATATTGACTTGCCACTTATCAGCCCAAGCCTGAATGTTATACAGATCTTGTATACAGGCACAGACCGCTTCGGTATTTGAGGAATTGCGAACAGTATTGAACACTGCAATCAGTGAACATCCCCACTTCTGACCTTATGATGGAATGAAGGCCATTGATGAAGCAGCTGATGATGGTTGGGCCTAGGACACTACCCTGAGGAACTCCTGTAGTGATGTCCTGGAACTGAGATGATTGACCTCCAACAATTACAACCATCTTTCTTTGTGCTGGATATGATGCTAGCCAGTGGAGTGTTTACCCATGATTACCATTGATTTAATTCTGCAGGGGCTCCTTGATGCCACACTCGGTCAAATGCTGCCTTACTGTCAAGGGCAGTCAGTCCCATCTGACTTCTAAAGCTCAGCTCTTTTGGCCATGTTTGGACCAAGGCTGTAATGAGGTCTGGAGCTAAGTGCCCTGGTGGAACCCAAACTGAGCATCAGTGAGCAGGTTATTGCTATGGAAGTGCTGCTAGATAACACTGTCAATGACACAATTGTCTTCCTAGAAAAGAGTGTACAGTCCCCACATCCCTTGGTCCCAACAGGCAATGAAAATTGGTAAATGTTGGAGAATCCCCATATGTCGATCTAACCTATGGTTCTGTATGTGTGTGCTAATGAAAACAAGAACAGATATATGATCTGTAGTTCAGTTCTATGTAGTGATTCTCTTCTGCTGCAAGGCAAGTGTTGACTCACTTCTGTAAAGTCATTCATTTCCAAAAGACAGATTGGTGAAACATTCAGTCTCTGGTTGTGCATGAATACATTACAGTGTTGGTGGGAGAACACCTCATTACCAAAACACTGGCATACTTAAGTGCTGCACACCTGCATGTCCACAGTGCCCTGAAACTCTGGTGCCTGCTTTTGGTGAGGGTCACCTTTTGTGACCCTGTCTGTGGCGTCTTTGGGACTGCTTGGTAAGGACATTGAAGCAATCAAGAATGTGTGGAGCAAGGTTAGGAGATATTTCTTTACACACACAGCTCTTGGAGCAGAAGATGCTTTCCCTCAACCTGCTTGAGACAGAGACTGCTGAATTCTTCAAGGGAAAATTGGGCAATGGGATGAGATCAGGGCAGTGGCATTAGCTTGGGATTGCTACAGGGCTATTGAGTGTATGGGGTAATGTGAATAGTTTGGGATTGATACAGGGATATGGGGAGAGAGTGGGGAAGTGAGATTAGTTTGAGCATTGATATAGGGCTATGGAGATAAAGTGGGGCAGTGGGATTAGTTTGGGATTGATTCAGAGTGATGGGAAGAGGGTGCGGCAGTGGGATTAGTTTGGGATTGACACAGGGTGATGGGAAGAGAGTGGTGCAGTGGGATTAGTTTGGGATTGATACAGGGCGATGGGAAGAGAGTGGTGCAGTGGATTAGTTTGGGATTGATACGGGGCTATGGGGAGAGATTGGGACAATGGGATTAGTTAGGAGTTGCTCTAGCAGAGCTGATGCTTATGGGCCAAATGGCCACCTCCTGTTCTGTAAAATCAATGGTTCTAAAAAATCTAGAATGAAGACATCCTACCCTGGGTCCAATCACTCAGTCCAAAATGCTTTGCCATGGTCTTCACCAAGAGAAGGAATTGAAACATAAAGTAGAATCTGCTGTAAGACTTTGTTCTGTAGAAAATCCTTGATGAAATTTTGAACTTTAAGAAATGTGGACTCATTGTTCTTCTTTGGTTGTGTAGACATGGTGGTGAGGATTATATCTTCACCTTGCTCACTGGTTACTGTGACCCTCCTGCTGGCATCAGTCTCCGAGAAGGGCTACATTACAACCCCTACTTCCCTGGTCAGGCTATTGGAATGGCCCCTCCAATCTATGATGAAGCCGTTGAGTATGAGGATGGTAAGACTTGGATCTTGTATTCCTGACATCACTGACACTCACTCCACATTCTGACCAATGCCCTCTGGTGCTTTCTCTGAAAAGTTTTTCCATTAAAAACATTCAAAGCGCTGCTTCATCCACAGCTGGAGCACTTGTAGACATCAGAGCACTACAGCTTAGAATGAAATAATTGCCTTGGAAAGGAGTACCCCTTGACCAAATTGACCAGAATGTTACCAGGACTCCAAGAAAAGGTTACAAAGAGAGAATGCATGAACTAGGCTAATATTCCCAAAATATTGAAGTTTCAGTTGATTTGATTGAAGTGTTAGGATTTTGAACGCAATTGATAGGTAAATAGAAATCTTCTCCACTGGTGGGAAAGTCTGGGATGAAAGAAACAACTTTAAAATCAGAGTTAGTCTATTCAGTAGAGAAGTTAGGAAACAATTCTTCACACAAAGGGTAGTAATCGTATGAAACTCTCTCCAACTAAAAGCAGTTGATGCTAGTTTAATTAATCATCTTAAATCTGAAAATGGTTGCGTTTTTTCTAGATGAGGGCATAAAAGGATATGGAATCGAGGCAGGTGGATGGACTTTGTATACGGATGAACCATAATGTTGAATGGCACATCAGGCTCAATGGCTGAATGGCCTCCTGTTCCTGTGAAAGAGCTGATGATGAACATTAATCAGAGCACATAAGATTCATGTATTAAGTGTTTAGAACTGAGCTTTAGTGGTCAGGGTTTCGTCTCTAGTCTGTACTGAGTTAGTTGGTCTGACGCCTGCAGTTGGCCTCACTGTTAATGGAGGATAATGACCGACAATACTGAGAGAGTCTCTGATCTCTGCAGGGAATGGGACCATGAGGGAGGAAAACTTGTACTTCTGTGAATTTCAACCCAGGTCTGAGGTGAAAGGATGATCAATGCACATTCTAGCTCCACATCTTTCCGATATCTGCCTCACAAAGCTTACATCCAAATGTGCTATTGCAGGCTGAATGGCGCCAGACCAAAGCCCGGTTCCCCCATTTTATGAAAATGATGTTATGGCAGATATGATTGTGATAACTCACATTGCTGTATAACTGGCTGTCTGTGAACCTGAGTGTTGAAGCTTGCATTATGCCACTAACATTGAGTGCGTGCGTCTGTGTGTGCACCTTTTCAGACTCCTGGAGCTTGCTAACTTAGTGCTGGACTCTCTCCTAATGTGTAGGTACCCCAGCTTCAATGAGTCAGATCGCTAAAGATGTCTGCACATTCCTGCGTTGGACTGCCGAACCAGAACATGACCAGCGTAAACGCATGGGCCTGAAGGTCAGTTCCATACTCCAATTTTGATGTTCTGTCATGCAATGTGGGCATCACTAGCGAGGCCAGCTTTTATCTCACATTTCTGTTGAGACAGTTAAGTGGCTTGCTGGGCCACTACAGAGGCCGAGGATTTAATGTTGATGTGGGACTGCAGTCGTATAGGCTCAGAGCAGGTAGAATCATAGAGGTCTACAGCACAGGAAAAGGCCCTTCGGCCCATCGAGTTTGCACCAGTCAAACAAGTACCTTACTATTCTAATCCCATTTTCCAGCACTAGGCCCATAGCCTTGTATGCCATGGCATGGCAAGTGCACATCCAAATACTTCTTAAATGTTATGAGGGTTTCTGCCTCTACCACCCTTTCAGGCAGTGAGTTCCAGATTCCCATCACCCTCTGGGTGAAAAAATTCTTCCTCACATTCCCTCTAAACCTCCTGACCCTTCCCTTAAATCTATGCCCCCTGGTTATTGATCCTCCACCAAGGGGAAAAGTTCCTTCCTGTCTACCCTATCTATGCCCCTTCTAATTTTATACACTTCACTCATGTCCCCCCTCAATCTCCTCTGCTGCAAGGAAAATATTCCCAGTCTATCCAATCTCTCCTCATAACTAAAGCTCTCCAGCCCAGGCAACATCTTGGTAAATCTCCTCTGCTCTCTCTCTAGTGCAATCACATCTTTCCTATAATGTGGATTCCAGAACTGCACGCAATACTCTAGTTGTGGCCTAACCAGCATTTTATACAATTCCAGCATAACCTCCTTACTCTTATATTCTGTGCCTTGGCTAATAAAGGCAAGTATCCCATATGCCTTCTTAACCACCTCATCTACCTGTCCCGCTACCTTAAAGGATCGGTGGACATGTACACCAAGATCCCTCTGATCCTCGGTACTTCCCAGGGCCCTACCATTCATCATGTATTCCCCTGCCATGTTTGTCCTGCCCAAGTGCATCACCTCACACTTATCCAGATTAAATTTTATTTGCCATTGATCAGCCCATCTGACCAGCCCGTCTATATCCTCCTGTAATCTAAGGCTATCCTCCTCACTATTTACCATCCCACCAATTTTTGTGTCATCTGTGAACTTACTGATCAATCCTCCTACATTCAGGTCTAAATTGTTTATATATACCACAAATAGCAAGGGACTCAACACCAATCCCTGTAGAACCCCACTGGACACAGGCATCCAGTCATAAAAACACTCCTCGACCATCACCCTCTGCTTCCTGCCACTCAGCCAATTCTGGATCTGATTTGCCAAATTGCTTTGGATCCCATGGGCTCTTACCTTCATTATCAGTCGCCCATGCGGGACCTTCCATCAAAAGCCTTGCTGAAGTCCAAATAGACTACGTCAAATGCATTGCCCTCATCTACACACCAAAACAAAAGATATTCACTTAACAGAGCTGTTAGAAAGCATCCTTCAGAATCGCCGGTTCTATGTTGAACTAGGTGGGAAGCGCAGCAGGTGGCGTATTCAGAAGAATGATCTTCCTCAGGGAAGCGTGCTTGCACCGCTGCTGTACAACATCTACACAAATGACCAACCTATAGACGGTGTCACACGCCGTTTTATATATGCTGATGACTTATGTGTCACTGCCTGAAGCACTGCTTTTAACCCTGTGGAGAAAACGCATTCTGAGGCCTTGGAGGGACTAACATCCTACTATGAAGAAAATTACCTTCACACAAACCCATCAAAGATGCAAGTTTGTGCATTCCACCTCAGAAAGCGTGAAGCCAAATGCCAGCTTAAAGTAACCTGGTGTGGAGCAACACTGACGCATCTACTTAGGAGACACCCTTGACAGATGCCTCACCTTCAAGAACCACATCGAAAAGACAAAGGCAAAAGTGAGCGCACAATACAACATCCTGAATAAGCTCACTAACACAAATTGGGGAGCAAGCTCGAAAACATTGGAACCAGTGCACTTGCTCTTTGCTTTTCCACTGCCAAACACGCCTGCCCTGCATGGGAAAGGTCTACTGGTGCTAAGAAGATGGATGCCGTTCTGAATGCAAGCTGCTGACTTATCACAGGTTGTTTAAAACCAACAAACATCCCGGCGGGTATCGCTCCTCCTGATAATAAGAAGAACAGGAAACCAGCAGGAAAGAGCGACTGTGTTGAACATCAGATGAGAGGCACCCTCTACATGGTCATACACCTCCAACCAGCCGCCTAAAGTCAAGGAAGAGCTTCATGAACAGTGTTCCATTGCAATCAACCCCATCTGAAGCCCGCATCGCCTTGTGGAAAGACCAGCTCGCCAGTCTCGAACAACCCCCAGCGATGGAAATTCTACTGGATGAAAGCCTTCCCCCAGGAGCTAATTGCAACTGGGCAACCTGGAAGTGCCTTAACAGACTTAGGACTCGTGTAGGTCATTCAAAGGTGTCACTAAGCAAATGGGGATATACAACCAGCCTGACAACTTGTGAATGTGGAGCTGAGCCACAGACTATGTAACATCTCCTGCAATGCCTATCGCTATCCTGCACTGTTGAAGATCTTGCTGAATTCAGCAATTAGGCACAAAAATGTGTCCAGTTCTGGCTGGGCCATGTATAGACTGTCCGTGGACACAATAAGAGGATGATCTACACACCTGGTCATCTCTTCGAAAAAGTCAATCAAATTGGTCAGACATGACCTCCCCTTAACAAAACCATGCTGACTGTCCTTGATTAATCCTGGCCTCTCCAAGTGTAGATAAATTCTGTCCCTCAGAATTGCTTCCAGAAGTTTCCCCACCACTGGGGTTAGACTGACTGGCCTGTAGTTCCCAGGTTTATCCCTTCCTCCCTTCTTGAATAACAGTACCACATTGGCTGTCCTCCAGTCCTCTGGCACCTCTCCTGTGCCCAGAGAGGTATTGAAAATTATTGCCAGTGCCCCTGCTATCTCCTCCCTTGCCTCCCTCAACAGCCTGGGACACATTTCATCCGGGCCTGGAGATTTATCTACTTTTAAGCCTGCCAGACCACTTAAAACCTCCTCCCTTTCTATGCTAATTTCTTCACTTATATCACAGTCCTTCTGCCTGATTTCCATACCCACGTCGTTCCTCTCACTTGCGAACACCGACATAAAGTATTAATTTAGAACCCTACCTACATCTTCTGGCTCCACGCACAAATTACCACTATGGCCTCTCATGGGCCCTACTCTTTCACTCATTATCCTCTTAATGTACTTGTAAAATAACTTTGGATTTTCCTTTATTTTACCTGCCAATGTTTTTTTCATGCTCCCTTTTTGCTCTCCTAATTTGTTTTTTAAATTCGCCCCTGCACATTCTATACTCCTCTAGGGTTTCTTCTGTTTTGAGCCTTTGGTATCTGCCATAAGCCTCCCCTTTTCTCTTTATTCACTCCTGTATATCCCTCGTTATCCAGGGTTCCTGGATTTATTGGTCCCACCCTTTATCTTTACTGGAATATGTTGGCCCTGTACTCTTCCTATTTCCTTCTTGAATGAGTCCCACTGTTCTGATGCAGATTTACCTAAAAATATCTGCTCCCAGTCCACTTTGGCCATATCTGATCTCATTAAAATCGTCCTTCCGCCAATTTAGAACTCTGATTTCTGGTCCATCCTTGTCCTTTTCCATAACAACCTTGAATTAACAGAGTTATGATCACTGTCTGCAAAATGTACCCCCACTGATACCTCTACCACTTGCTGGGCTTCATTCCCTAAAATTAAGTCTAGGACCTTCTACACACTGGCTTATAAAGCTCTCCTGGATGCACTTTAAGAATTCCACTCCCTCTAAACCTATCACACTATGACTAACCCAGTTAATGTTGGGGAAGTTGAAATCCCCCACTATTACTACCCTATTATTTTTACACTTCTCTGAAATTTGCCTGCATATCTGCTCTTCTATTTCTCTCTGACTGTTTGGGGGCCTATAGTACACTCCCAGCAATGTGATTGCACCTTTTTTATTTTTAAATCCTATCCATGTGGCTTCATTTGAGATGTCATCCCTCCTTACTGCTGTAATTGATTCCTTAATCAATACTGCGATACCCCCTCCTCTTTTACCTCCTTCCTTGTCTCGCCTGAAGACCCGATATCCTGGAATATTGAGCTGCCAATCCTGCCTCTCTATCAACCATGTCTCTGTGACAGCAATGACATCATACTTCCATGCGTTAATTTGTGCCCTCAACTCATCTGCCTTATTTGTCAGACTCCTTGCATTAAAATAAATACCATCCAACCTTGCCAAGCTCCCTTGTGCCTTAACTGGTCTAGAAGTTCTATGCCTTCCAGACTCAGTTGCTCGCTCTTCTAATTTTGACTGTGCATCTCCCCCTGAACCACCTCTCAGGATCCCATTCCCCTGCCAAGTTAGTTTAGACTTTAGGTAAGGACAGTATTAATGAACCAATTTGGTTCTTACAACAATCTGATTGTCACATCCTGTTGAAAGGCAGTTGAGTGGAGATCGGAAACTGAGCTCGGTCTTGGCAAGAGTTTACCAGTATTGGTTATGTTGTTAAGAGGGACTTTATGTGATCAGGGGGTAATATTGTTCTGTGCTGAAGTAATCCTCCTGATGAGTCAGTGAGCAACATTGCTGGTACAGATCTTTACAGGCTGCATTATTGAAACTTCTCTTCCCAAGGATTCAGAGGAGGAACTAGGGGTCACTGTTAAAATAAGCGTCACCCATTTAAGAAAGATGATAACTTTTTTCTGAGTGTCATGAGTCTTTGGAGCTCCCTTCCTCAAAATGTCATCGAAGGAGAGTCTTTGAGACTTGTTATGGCAGAGGTAGATAGATTCTTAATAAGCATGGTTATCAGGGATAGGCAGGAATGTGGAGTTGAGGTTACAATCAGATCAGCCATGATCTTACTGATGGCAGAGCAGGCTCAAGGGGCCGAGTGGCCTACTCCTGCTCCTAATTCCTACATTCATATTTTGGCAAAATAGGTGATGCAGGAACTTGAGCTCCCAGAAGGGGCACAATGTGGGATCATGCACACTACCCGTTGACTGACGACCATTTCTTTAGAACTTTGACATTTAAAGAGAAATGGAGTACTGTGCTTCCTTGTGGCATATGATTAACATCATTGTCCACAGTTTGAGGAAGGGATGGTGAGACTGGGCCAGGACTTTATTGCTTTCTATGGTTCTTCACTGGAACCTGCTTGATTTGATGTTGACTTGGGACAGATTGAGCTCAGTCTTGCTGTCATCTCAGTGTTTATAGGAGGGACAAGGGTTCCTTAGCTACTGTACCTGCCACTGTCAGTAACAATGGAAACATACCTCTGAGTACACCTATACTTCAGGAGTGGGAGGTATATAAAGGGGAATTTGTGATGGGGTAGCAGTGGTAATGGTGGTACGTTGAGTGACCAATTTATACTGCACAACTTCACATGACTATGAAAAAGATTTTTATAACACCTTTCATGCTTCATCCTGAAGTGCTTCACAGCCATTGTGGTACTTTAAGTGCAGTCACTGTTGTATTACAGTGGGGGAAACAGGATTAATTGGACAGTTCTTTCAAAAGAGCTGCCACAGGCGCCATGAGCCAAAAAGCCTTTTTCTATGCTGTAAGATTCTGACTGAGCTTCTCTTTTACAGCTGCTGATGTTCTCGTCTCTGCTTTGGCCACTGCTTTACTACATGAAGAAGCACCGATGGTCTGTTTTAAAGAGTAGGAAGATTGCCTACAGACCTCCAAAATAACTCGACATCAGGGATACTCAACTCCAGCAGCGCTTGACCGCCTGCATTCTCAGCCAACATGTATAGTTTCTGGGGGGCGGGGGGGGGGGTGGGATCAAAAATAATGAACAGACATTCATCAGGGATTTATTAAAGCATAGCACTATTAATAGTAATATCTATTGTCACACTCGTGGGATCAATGGGTGGATTGCTGGCTGTGATTAAACCAATGCTCCAACAAACAATGACTTCCAAACCTAAATGTGCTCCATTGGCTGTCCAACAGCAACCTTTTAAAAATATCAGCGGTTTTAGAAATAAATTTGGAGCAATGCTGCCATCCAGTTGCTGGTGAATATTGTCTTTCACTAATAATAACAGAATACAAACCTTGGCTTTTGGTCTTCACAGAATTCAATCTTCAAATAGGGTAGGGATTTTGGAGTCCCATTTATTAAACATGGACATCATGCATAAGATGTGGGAAGAAAATTCCCTGGCCTCACTGGGGCTTCCTGGAGATTTTAATGCTGGTGGAGTAGCACTGAGAATCATGCCCCAAGTCTGCAGGTTCTAAGTGCTGGTCTTATTGGAGAAATGCTCTCTGAGAAAACTCACTGTTCTGAACCATCAACAAGCAGTTGGAATCCCCTCATTGTGTCCGTCATAAGGAGAGTCAATCTCATTTTAATTTACTTCCAGAGTACATTGTTTTTGATGTGTGTTTGGTCCTACTGTGAGTTGAAGGATTCCTCCTTTAAATCATTACTATACACAGCATTTGTGTAAATATTTAATAAGTTGAAATGTTTAATAAATACTATGCTGCGGACCTGTTCTGTGTTGGTCTTCCACCCTGTGTTCATCTCTGTCCTGTCTGTACCCTATGCCCCTACTTAAGAAATAAGAGCAGACCATATAGTCTTCAAGTCTGCTCCACCATTCAATACAACCATTGCTGATCTTCCACTTTTCTGCCCACTCCCCATATCTCTTGATTTCTTGAGAGATCAAAAATCTCTCAATCTTAAAATGTACTCAATGATGGAGCATCCACAACCCTCTGGGGTAGAGAATTCCGAAGATTCACAAGCCTTTTGAGTGAAGGAATTTCTCCTCATATCAGTCCTAAGTGATCGGCCCCTTATACTGAGACTGCGTCCCCATGTTATAGATTCTTCAGTCAGGGGAAACAACCTCAGCATTTACCCTATCAAGCTCCCTCATAATCGTGAATGTTTCAATGAGATCGCCTTTCATTCTCCTAAACTGCACTCCTATACTAGCCCAATTTATTCAGCCTCTCATCTAATGAACCTTCACTGTACTGCCTCCAAGACAAGTATATCCTTCCTTAAATATGAAGACTAAAACTGCACACAGTATTCCAGGTTTGGTCCTGTATAATTGTAGCAAAACTTTCTTGTTTTTTATATTCCAATTCCTTTGCAATAAAGGCCAACATGCCATTTGCCTTCCTAATTGCTTGCTGTACCGGCAAGCTAACTTTGTGTTCCTTGTATAAGTATACCCAAGTCCCTCTGAACATCAATATTTACCTGTTTCACATCTTCTAAAAAATATTCTGCTTTTCTATCCTCCCATAATTCCCCACATTATATTCCATCTACCACCTGTTGCCCTGTCAAAATCTCTTTGCAGCTGCCAGGTCCTCTTCATTTACAATCCCACCTAGTTTTGTATCATCAGCAAATTTAGATATGTTATTTTGTCTAAGTCATTAATATAGATTATAAATAACTGACACTCCACTAGTCACAGGCTGCCAACTGGAAAATGCCCCATTTATCTCTACTCTTTGCTTTCTGTCTATTAACCAATCCTCATCTTGCATATTAACCTTTTGTGTGGCACCTTATCGTGTACCTTTTGGAAAATGTATATCTACTGGTTCCCCCTTGGATACCCTACTAGTAACATTCTCAAAGAACTCTAATAAATTTGTCAAACAATTTCCCCTTTGGAAAACCTTGTTGACTATCTAATCATACTGTTTTTCTAAGTGCGTTAAGACTTTCTTAATAATAGATTCCACTCTTTCCTTATGACTGATGCCAGGCTAACTGCTTGTAGTTCCCAGTTTTCTCTCTCCCTCCTTCCTTGAATAATGGTGTTATATTTACTAATTTCAATCTGCTAGGGCCATTGTAGAATCTAAGGAATTTTGGAAAATCATAACCAGCGCATCTACTATTTCTGTAGCTTTTTTTTAGAACCCCAGGGTGTGGTCATCAGATCCTGGGGATTTAAGTGTGATGATTAAGCAGCAACAATGTCAATTGGCTGGGGCAGTATGGGGAAGGAGCTCCTCTGTCCAAAGGTTCTGGTTTTATGACTCTATATGTGTCAGCAGGAATTTTATTTGTACATATGGACAGCTGCAGTTTCAGGATGTAAAAATATTACTTGTAACCTCTGACTCTAAACACATTTAGCAGGTGGGAGCTGGGTAACATGAAGTTGAAGTAAGTTGTGCATCTTCTAACATTTAAAACTGATGATCCACATCTTGTCTACTAGAGTGTCACCTCAGGTTAAGTGCTCAAGTTATGGCGTGACACCCAAATCCATGACCTGCACAATCTAGAAGAACAACCACTTGTATATTACCTTCCAAGCCACACACCATCCTGACATGGAACTATATTACTATTCCTTCACTCCATTCAGAGTCAAAATCCTGGAACTCTGACAGCATTGCGGGTGTACCTACAACAGCGACTGCAGCGGTTCAAGGATAAGGCTCACCGTGATCTTCCCAAGGGTAATAAATGCTAGTCTAGCTAATGGCACTACATCTGAGACATCATGATTAAAAATTGATCATTAAAAATACACACCATGGCCCTGACCCTGAGGTAATTTAAATGTGAAGATGTATCTGCTGATGCACTGGTTTTAATTTTCCAAAATTCCCTAGATTCGGGGGAGGTTCCATTAGATTGGAAAATAGCAAAACTAACTCCTTTATTCAAAAAGGGAGAGAGACAGAAGTCAGGAAACTCCACAGGCCAGTTAACCTAACATTGTCATAGGGAAAATGTTAGAAGCTATTATTAAAGTTGTTATAGCAGGGCACTTAGAAAAATTCAAGGCAATCAGGCAGAGTCAATATTGTTTCGTAAATGGGAAATCATGTTTAACCAATTTAGTGGCGTTCTTTGAAGGAGTCACGTGCTATGGATGAACTGGTGGATGTACTGTACTTGGATTTCCAAAGGCATTTGGTAAAGTGCCATATCAAAGGTTATTGCAGAAAATAAAAGCTCATGGTGTTTGGGGTAACGTATTGGCCTAGATAGATGATTGGCTAGCTAACAGAAAGCAGTTGACAGAAATGGGTCTTCTTCCATTTGGCAAGATGTGATGGCAGTGCTGGGACCTCAACTTTTTACAATTTTATGTAAATAACTTGGATGAAGGGACTGAAGGAATGGTGGTTAAATTTGCTGACAACACAAAGACAGGAAAGAAAGTAAATTGTGAAGAGGACGTAAGGAGGCCACAAAGTGTCATATATAGGTTAAGTGAGAGCGCAAAGATCTGGCAAACGGAATATAATGTAGGCAAATGTGAAGTTGGTCATTTTGGCAGGGAGAATAAAAAAGCTTATATAAATGGTGAGAGTTTGCAGAGTTCAGATTCAGAGGGATCTGTGCATGAATCACAAGGTTAGTATGCAAGTAATTAGGAAAGCTGATGAAATGTTATTGTTTATTGTGAGGGGAATTGATTACGAAAGTAGGGAGATTATGCTTCAGTTGTACAGGGCATTGGTGAGACCACATCTGGAATATTGTGAACAGTACTGGTCTCCTTATTTAAAGAAAGATGTAAATGCATTAGAAACAGTTCAGAGAAGGTTTACTAGACTAATGCCAGGAATGGGCAGGTTGCCTTATGAAAAAAGGCTGGACAGGTTAGGCTGGAATTTCGAAGAGTGAGAGGTGACTTAATTTAAACCTTTAAGATCCTGAGGAGTCCTGACAGGGTGGATGTGGAGAGGACGTTTCCTCTTGTGGGAGAATCTAGAACGAGCGGTCACTGTTTAAAAATAAGGGGTTGCTCATTTAAGTCAGAGATGAGAATTTTTTCTCCAAGGATTGAGAGTCTCTGGAACTCTATTCCTCAAAAGGCGGTAGAAGCAGAGTCTGAATATTTTTTAAGGCAGAGCTAGACAGATTCTTGATTAAGAAGGGGGTGAAAGGTTATCGGGGATAGGCAGGAATGTGGGGTTGAGGTTGCAATCAGATCAGCCATGATCTTGAATGGTGGAGCAGGCTTGCAGGGCCGAGTGGCCTACTCCTGCTCCCAATTCATAGGAGTTGTTGCATAATGCTAGGCTTTACAAATTTTGGGAACCAAAAAAGAAAAATGGTAAAGATACATTGCTGGTCAGTCAGCATCACAGAGACCTCCCATTTATATCAGTTCCTATACAAATTCTAAGCCAGTAAAGTTGCTGAAAATTAGAACTATAAAGGACTTGCATTTGTGTAGCACCTTTAACAACTTCAGGATGTACCGATATGCTTGAAAAATAATGAAGTGCCATGAAATCACTTGTAATACAGGAAAACAGGCAATCTGCACAGCAAGCTGCCACAAATAGCAATAAAACCACTGGCGATAGAAATCTGTTTTAACATATTGCAAAGAGGGATACCTATAGGCCTGGCCACCAGCAAGAATTCTCCTGCTGTCAGAATACATCCAGAGGATCTATTACACCCAACTGAGAGGGTAGATGTGGCCACAACTAGTGGTTTATTAGAAATACTGACCCTTTGACAGCGTGGCGCTTCCTCAGGACTGACACTCCAACAGCGCGGTGCTCCCTCGGCACTGTTGAGTGAGACAAGGGAGAAAATAACAGGAACGCTGGCAATTTTCAATACCTCTCTGGCTGCAGGAGAGGTGCCAGAGGACTGGAGGACAGCCAATGTGGTACCATTAGTCAGGAAGGGACGAAAGGATAAACCTGGGAACTACAGGCCAGTCAGTTTAACCTCAGTGGTGGGGAAACTATTGGAAGCAATTCTAAGGGACAGAATTAATCTACACTTGTAGAGGCAGGGATTAATCAAGGACAGTCAGCATGGTTTAGTTAAGGAGAGGTCATGTCTGACCAATTTGACTGAATTTTTTGAAGAGGTGACCAAGTACGTAGTTGAGGGCAATGCATTTGACATAGTCTTTTGATAAGGTCCTGCATGGGAGACTGCTAACGAAGGTAAGAGCCCGTGGGATCCAAGGCAATTTTGCAAATTGGATCCAGAATTGGCTGAGTGGCAGGAAGCAGAGGGTGATGGTCGAGGGATGTTTTTGTGACTGGATGCCTGTGTCCAGTGGGATACCACAGGGATCGGTGTTGGGTCCCTTTTTATTTGTGGTATATATAAACAATTCAGACCTGAATGTAGGAAGGTTGATCAGTAAGTTCACAGATGACACAAAAATTGGTGGGGTGGTAAATAGTGAGGAGGATAGCCTTAGATTACAGGAGGATATAGACGGGCTAGTCAGATGGGCTGATCAGTGGCAAATGGAATTTAATCCGGATAAGTGTGAGGTGATGCACTTGGGCAGGACAAACAAGGCACGGGAATTCACGATGAATGGTAGAACCCTGGGAAGTACTGAGGATCAGAGGGACCTTGGTGTACATGTCCACCGGTCTCTTAAGGTAGTGGGACAGGTAGATAAGGTGGTTAAGAAGGCACATGGGATACTTGCCTTTATTAGCCAAGGCATAGAATATATGAGCAGGGAGGTTATGCTGGAACTGTATAAATTGCCAGTTAAGCCACAGCTAGAGTTTTGCGTGCAGTTCTGGAAACCGCACTATAGGAAGGATGTGACTGCACTAGAGAGAGTGCAGAGGAGATTTACCAGGATGTTGCCTGGGCTGGAGAGTTTTAGTTATGAGGAGAGATTGGATAGACTAGAGTTATTTCCCCTGTAGCAGAGGAAATTGAGGGGGGACATGATTGATTTTTATAAAATTATGAGGGGCATAGATAGGGTAGACAGGAAGGAACTTTTCCCCTTGGTGGAGGGATCAATAACCAGGGGGCCTAGTTTTAAGATAAGAGGCAGGAGGTTTAGAGAAGATGTGAGGAAGAATTTTTTCACCAAGAGGGTGGGTGGAACTTGGAACTCACTGCTTGAAAGGGTGGTAGAGGTAGAAACCCTCATAACATTTAAAAAGTATTTGGTTGTGCATTTGCGATGCCATGGCATACAAGGCTATGGGCCTAGTGCTGGAAAATGGGATTAGAATAGTTAGGGACTTGTTTAACTGGTACAGACTTGATGGGCCAAAGGGCCTTTAGCTGTGCTGTAGACCTCTATGACCGTATGACTCTATCTATGACTACGGCTCTATCTATGACTACGGCTCTATCTATAACTACGGCTCTATGACTACGGCTCTATCTATGACTATGGCTCTATCTCTGACTATGGCTCTATCTCTGACTATGGCTCTATCTCTGACTATGGCTCTATCTCTGACTATGGCTCTATCTCTGACTACGACTCTATCTATGACTACAGCTCTATGACTATGGTTATATCTATGACTATGGCTCTATCTCTGACTATGGCACGATCTCTGACTATGGCACTATCTCTGACTATGGCACTATCTCTGACTATGGCACTATCTCTGACTATGGCACTATCTCTGACTATGGCTCTATCTCTGACTATGGCACTATCTCTGACTACGGCTCTATCTCTGACTACGACTCTATCTATGACTACGGCTCTATGACTATGGTTATATCTATGACTATGGCTCTATCTATGACTATGACTCTATACATGACTATGACTCTATACATGACTATGGTTCTATCTATGACTATGATTCTATCTATGACTATGATTCTATCTATGACTATGGTTCTTTCTATGACTATGGCTCTATCTCTGACTATGGCTCTATCTCTGACTATGGTTCTATCTATGACTGTGACTCTATCCATGATTATGACTCTATCCATGACTATGGCTCTATCCATGACTATGGCTCTATCCATGACAATGGTTCTATCCATGACTATGGTTCTATCCATGACTATGACTCTATCCATGACTTTGACTCTATCCATGACTATGGCTCTATCTATGACTATGACTCTATCCATGACTATGACTCATTCCATAACTATGACTCTATCTATGACTATGACTCTATCTATGATTATGGTTCAATTTATGACTATGACTCTATCTATGATTATGGTTCAATTTATGACTATGACTCTATCTATGACTATGACTCTATCTATGACTATGGTTATATCCATGACTATGGTTCTATCCATGACTATGGCTCTATCCATGACTATGGCTCTATCCATGACTATGGCTCTATCCATGACTATGACTCTATCTATGACTATGACTCTATCTATGACTATGACTCTATCTATGACTATGGCTCTATCCATGACTATGGCTCTATCCATGACTATGGCTCTATCCATGACTATGGTTCTATCCATGACTATGACTCTCTCCATGACTATGACTCTCTCCATGACTATGACTCTCTCCATGACTATGACTCTATCCATGACTATGGCTCTATCCATGACTATGACTCTATCCACAACTATGGTTCTAACCATGACTATGACAATATCCATGGCTATGATATTATGTATGACCTTATCTATGACTATGACTATGTCCATGACTATGTTTATGACTATGACTCTATCCATGACTATGGTTCTATCCATGACTATGACTCTCTCCATGACTATGACTCTCTCCATGACTATGACTCTCTCCATGACTATGGCTCTATCCATGACTATGGCTCTATCCATGACTATGGCTCTATCCATGACTATGACTCTATCCATGACTATGGTTCTATCCATGACTATGGCTCTATCCATGACTATGACTCTATCCATGACTATGGTTCTATCCATGACTATGACTCTCTCCATGACTATGGTTCTATCCATGACTATGGCTCTATCCATGACTATGACTCTATCCATGACTATGGTTCTATCCATGACTATGGCTCTATCTATGACTATGACTCTATCCATGACTATGGCTCTATCCATGACTATGACTCTATCCACAACTATGGTTCTAACCATGACTATGACAATATCCATGGCTATGATATTATGTATGACCTTATCTATGACTATGACTATGTCCATGACTATGTTTATGACTATGACTCTATCCATGACTATGACACTATCTATGACTATGACTATGACTCCATCCATGACTATGGCTCCATCCATGACTATGGCTCTATCTATGACTATGGTTCTATCCATGACTATGACTCTATCCATGACTTTGACTCTATCCATGACTATGGCTCTATCTATGACTATGGCTCTATCCATGACTATGACTCATTCCATAACTATGGTTCTATCCATGACTATGACTCTCTCCATGACTATGACTCTCTCCATGACTATGACTCTCTCCATGACTATGACTCTATCCATGACTATGGCTCTATCCATGACTATGACTCTATCCACAACTATGGTTCTAACCATGACTATGACAATATCCATGGCTATGATATTATGTATGACCTTATCTATGACTATGACTATGTCCATGACTATGTTTATGACTATGACTCTATCCATGACTATGGTTCTATCCATGACTATGACTCTCTCCATGACTATGACTCTCTCCATGACTATGACTCTCTCCATGACTATGACTCTCTCCATGACTATGGCTCTATCCATGACTATGGCTCTATCCATGACTATGACTCTATCCATGACTATGGTTCTATCCATGACTATGGCTCTATCCATGACTATGACTCTATCCATGACTATGGTTCTATCCATGACTATGACTCTCTCCATGACTATGGTTCTATCCATGACTATGGCTCTATCCATGACTATGACTCTATCCATGACTATGGTTCTATCCATGACTATGGCTCTATCTATGACTATGACTCTATCCATGACTATGGCTCTATCCATGACTATGACTCTATCCACAACTATGGTTCTAACCATGACTATGACAATATCCATGGCTATGATATTATGTATGACCTTATCTATGACTATGACTATGTCCATGACTATGTTTATGACTATGACTCTATCCATGACTATGACACTATCTATGACTATGACTATGACTCCATCCATGACTATGGCTCCATCCATGACTATGGCTCTATCTATGACTATGGTTCTATCCATGACTATGACTCTATCCATGACTTTGACTCTATCCATGACTATGGCTCTATCTATGACTATGACTCTATCCATGACTATGACTCATTCCATAACTATGACTCTATCTATGACTATGACTCTATCTATGATTATGGTTCAATTTATGACTATGACTCTATCTATGATTATGGTTCAATTTATGACTATGACTCTATCTATGACTATGACTCTATCTATGACTATGGTTATATCCATGACTATGGTTCTATCCATGACTATGGCTCTATCCATGACTATGGCTCTATCCATGACTATGGTTCTATCCAGGACTATGGTTCTATCCATGACTATGGCTCTCTCCATGACTATGGTTCTATCCATGATTATGACTCTCTCCATGACTATGGTTCTATCCATGACTATGGTTCTATCCATGACTATGACTCTCTCCATGACTATGACTCTCTCCATGACTATGACTCTCTCCATGACTATGGCTCTATCCATGACTATGGCTCTATCCATGACTATGACTCTATCCATGACTATGGTTCTATCCATGACTATGGCTCTATCCATGACTATGACTCTATCCATGACTATGGTTCTATCCATGACTATGACTCTCTCCATGACTATGGTTCTATCCATGACTATGGCTCTATCCATGACTATGACTCTATCCATGACTATGGTTCTATCCATGACTATGGCTCTATCTATGACTATGACTCTATCCATGACTATGGCTCTATCCATGACTATGACTCTATCCACAACTATGGTTCTAACCATGACTATGACAATATCCATGGCTATGATATTATGTATGACCTTATCTATGACTATGACTATGTCCATGACTATGTTTATGACTATGACTCTATCCATGACTATGACACTATCTATGACTATGACTATGACTCCATCCATGACTATGGCTCCATCCATGACTATGGCTCTATCTATGACTATGGTTCTATCCATGACTATGACTCTATCCATGACTTTGACTCTATCCATGACTATGGCTCTATCTATGACTATGACTCTATCTATGACTATGACTCCATCCATGACTATGACTCTATCTATGACTATGACTCTATCTATGACTATGACTCCATCCATGACTATGACTCTATCTATGACTATGGTTCTATCCATGACTATGACTCTATCTATGACTATGACTCCATCCATGACTATGGCTCTATCTATGACTATGGTTCTATCCATGACTATGACTCTATCCATGACTATGGTTCTATCTATGACTATGACACTATGATTATGACTCTATCCATGACTATGACACTATCTATGACTATGACTCTATCCATGACTATGACTCTATCCATGACTATGACACTATGACTATGGTTGTATCTATGACTATGACTCACTCCATGACTTTGACTCTATCTATGACTATGGTTCTATCTATGACTATGGCACTATCCATGACTATGGCTCTATCTATGACTATGGCTCTATCCATGACTATGACACTATCTATGACTATGGCTCTATCCATGACTATGACTCTATCCATGACTATGTCTCTATCCATGACTATGTCTCTATCCATGACTATGACTCTATCCATGACTATCACACTATCTATGACTATGACTCTATCCATGACTATGGTTCTATCTCTGACTATGACTCTATCCATGACTATGACACTATCTATGACTATGACTCTATCTATGACTATGACTCTATCCATGACTATGACACTATCTATGACTATGACTCTATCTATGACTATGACACTATCTATGACTATGACTCTATCTATGACCATGGTTCTATCCATGACTATAACTCTATCTCTGACTATGACACTATCCATGACTATGACTCTATCTATGACTATGGCTCTATCCATGACTATGACTCTATCTATGACTATGACTCTATCTATGCCTATGACTCTATCCATGACTATGACACTATCTATGACTATGGCTCTATCCATGACTATGACTCTATCTATGACTATGGCTCTATCCATGACTATGACACTATCCATGACTATGGCTCTATCTATGACTATGGTTCTATCTATGACTATGACTCTATCCATGACTATGACTCTATCCATGACTATGACACTATCCATGACTATGACTCTATCTATGACTATGACACTATCTATGACTATGACTCTATCTATGACTATGGTTCTATCCATGACTATGACTCGATCTCTGACTATGACACTATCCATGACTATGACTCTATCCATGACTATGACTCTATCTCTGACTATGACACTATCCATGACTATGACTCTATCCCTGACTATGACTCTATCCATGACTATGACACTATCCATGACTGACACTATCTATGACTATGGCTCTATCCATGACTATGACACTATCTATGACTATGACACTATCTACGACTATGACTCTATCTCTGACTATGGTTCTATCCATGACTATGACTCTATCTATGACTATGACTCTATCCATGACTATGACTCTATCTATGACTATGACACTATCTATGACTATGACTCTATCTATGACTATGACTCTATCCATGACTATGACTCTCTCCATGACTATGACTCTCTCCATGACTATGACTCTCTCCATGACTATGACTCTATCCATGACTATGGCTCTATCCATGACTATGACTCTATCCACAACTATGGTTCTAACCATGACTATGACAATATCCATGGCTATGATATTATGTATGACCTTATCTATGACTATGACTATGTCCATGACTATGTTTATGACTATGACTCTATCCATGACTATGGTTCTATCCATGACTATGACTCTCTCCATGACTATGACTCTCTCCATGACTATGACTCTCTCCATGACTATGGCTCTATCCATGACTATGGCTCTATCCATGACTATGGCTCTATCCATGACTATGGCTCTATCCATGACTATGACTCTATCCATGACTATGGTTCTATCCATGACTATGGCTCTATCCATGACTATGACTCTATCCATGACTATGGTTCTATCCATGACTATGACTCTCTCCATGACTATGGTTCTATCCATGACTATGGCTCTATCCATGACTATGACTCTATCCATGACTATGGTTCTATCCATGACTATGGCTCTATCTATGACTATGACTCTATCCATGACTATGGCTCTATCCATGACTATGACTCTATCCACAACTATGGTTCTAACCATGACTATGACAATATCCATGGCTATGATATTATGTATGACCTTATCTATGACTATGACTATGTCCATGACTATGTTTATGACTATGACTCTATCCATGACTATGACACTATCTATGACTATGACTATGACTCCATCCATGACTATGGCTCCATCCATGACTATGGCTCTATCTATGACTATGGTTCTATCCATGACTATGACTCTATCCATGACTTTGACTCTATCCATGACTATGGCTCTATCTATGACTATGGCTCTATCCATGACTATGACTCATTCCATAACTATGGTTCTATCCATGACTATGACTCTCTCCATGACTATGACTCTCTCCATGACTATGACTCTCTCCATGACTATGACTCTATCCATGACTATGGCTCTATCCATGACTATGACTCTATCCACAACTATGGTTCTAACCATGACTATGACAATATCCATGGCTATGATATTATGTATGACCTTATCTATGACTATGACTATGTCCATGACTATGTTTATGACTATGACTCTATCCATGACTATGGTTCTATCCATGACTATGACTCTCTCCATGACTATGACTCTCTCCATGACTATGACTCTCTCCATGACTATGGCTCTATCCATGACTATGGCTCTATCCATGACTATGACTCTATCCATGACTATGGTTCTATCCATGACTATGGCTCTATCCATGACTATGACTCTATCCATGACTATGGTTCTATCCATGACTATGACTCTCTCCATGACTATGGTTCTATCCATGACTATGGCTCTATCCATGACTATGACTCTATCCATGACTATGGTTCTATCCATGACTATGGCTCTATCTATGACTATGACTCCATCCATGACTATGGCTCTATCTATGACTATGGTTCTATCCATGACTATGACTCTATCCATGACTATGGTTCTATCTATGACTATGACACTATGATTATGACTCTATCCATGACTATGACACTATCTATGACTATGACTCTATCCATGACTATGACTCTATCCATGACTATGACACTATGACTATGGTTGTATCTATGACTATGACTCACTCCATGACTTTGACTCTATCTATGACTATGGTTCTATCTATGACTATGGCACTATCCATGACTATGGCTCTATCTATGACTATGGCTCTATCCATGACTATGACACTATCTATGACTATGGCTCTATCCATGACTATGACTCTATCCATGACTATGTCTCTATCCATGACTATGTCTCTATCCATGACTATGACTCTATCCATGACTATCACACTATCTATGACTATGACTCTATCCATGACTATGGTTCTATCTCTGACTATGACTCTATCCATGACTATGACACTATCTATGACTATGACTCTATCTATGACTATGACTCTATCCATGACTATGACACTATCTATGACTATGACTCTATCTATGACTATGACACTATCTATGACTATGACTCTATCTATGACCATGGTTCTATCCATGACTATAACTCTATCTCTGACTATGACACTATCCATGACTATGACTCTATCTATGACTATGGCTCTATCCATGACTATGACTCTATCTATGACTATGACTCTATCTATGCCTATGACTCTATCCATGACTATGACACTATCTATGACTATGGCTCTATCCATGACTATGACTCTATCTATGACTATGGCTCTATCCATGACTATGACACTATCCATGACTATGGCTCTATCTATGACTATGGTTCTATCTATGACTATGACTCTATCCATGACTATGACTCTATCCATGACTATGACACTATCCATGACTATGACTCTATCTATGACTATGACACTATCTATGACTATGACTCTATCTATGACTATGGTTCTATCCATGACTATGACTCGATCTCTGACTATGACACTATCCATGACTATGACTCTATCCATGACTATGACTCTATCTCTGACTATGACACTATCCATGACTATGACTCTATCCCTGACTATGACTCTATCCATGACTATGACACTATCCATGACTGACACTATCTATGACTATGGCTCTATCCATGACTATGACACTATCTATGACTATGACACTATCTACGACTATGACTCTATCTCTGACTATGGTTCTATCCATGACTATGACTCTATCTATGACTATGACTCTATCCATGACTATGACTCTATCTATGACTATGACACTATCTATGACTATGACTCTATCTATGACTATGACTCTATCCATGACTATGACTCTCTCCATGACTATGACTCTCTCCATGACTATGACTCTCTCCATGACTATGACTCTATCCATGACTATGGCTCTATCCATGACTATGACTCTATCCACAACTATGGTTCTAACCATGACTATGACAATATCCATGGCTATGATATTATGTATGACCTTATCTATGACTATGACTATGTCCATGACTATGTTTATGACTATGACTCTATCCATGACTATGGTTCTATCCATGACTATGACTCTCTCCATGACTATGACTCTCTCCATGACTATGACTCTCTCCATGACTATGGCTCTATCCATGACTATGGCTCTATCCATGACTATGGCTCTATCCATGACTATGGCTCTATCCACGACTATGACTCTATCCATGACTATGGTTCTATCCATGACTATGGCTCTATCCATGACTATGACTCTATCCATGACTATGGTTCTATCCATGACTATGACTCTCTCCATGACTATGGTTCTATCCATGACTATGGCTCTATCCATGACTATGACTCTATCCATGACTATGGTTCTATCCATGACTATGGCTCTATCTATGACTATGACTCTATCCATGACTATGGCTCTATCCATGACTATGACTCTATCCACAACTATGGTTCTAACCATGACTATGACAATATCCATGGCTATGATATTATGTATGACCTTATCTATGACTATGACTATGTCCATGACTATGTTTATGACTATGACTCTATCCATGACTATGACACTATCTATGACTATGACTATGACTCCATCCATGACTATGGCTCCATCCATGACTATGGCTCTATCTATGACTATGGTTCTATCCATGACTATGACTCTATCCATGACTTTGACTCTATCCATGACTATGGCTCTATCTATGACTATGGCTCTATCCATGACTATGACTCATTCCATAACTATGGTTCTATCCATGACTATGACTCTCTCCATGACTATGACTCTCTCCATGACTATGACTCTCTCCATGACTATGACTCTATCCATGACTATGGCTCTATCCATGACTATGAATCTATCCACAACTATGGTTCTAACCATGACTATGACAATATCCATGGCTATGATATTATGTATGACCTTATCTATGACTATGACTATGTCCATGACTATGTTTATGACTATGACTCTATCCATGACTATGGTTCTATCCATGACTATGACTCTCTCCATGACTATGACTCTCTCCATGACTATGACTCTCTCCATGACTATGGCTCTATCCATGACTATGGCTCTATCCATGACTATGACTCTATCCATGACTATGGTTCTATCCATGACTATGGCTCTATCCATGACTATGACTCTATCCATGACTATGGTTCTATCCATGACTATGACTCTCTCCATGACTATGGTTCTATCCATGACTATGGCTCTATCCATGACTATGACTCTATCCATGACTATGGTTCTATCCATGACTATGGCTCTATCTATGACTATGACTCTATCCATGACTATGGCTCTATCCATGACTATGACTCTATCCACAACTATGGTTCTAACCATGACTATGACAATATCCATGGCTATGATATTATGTATGACCTTATCTATGACTATGACTATGTCCATGACTATGTTTATGACTATGACTCTATCCATGACTATGACACTATCTATGACTATGACTATGACTCCATCCATGACTATGGCTCCATCCATGACTATGGCTCTATCTATGACTATGGTTCTATCCATGACTATGACTCTATCCATGACTTTGACTCTATCCATGACTATGGCTCTATCTATGACTATGACTCTATCCATGACTATGACTCATTCCATAACTATGACTCTATCTATGACTATGACTCTATCTATGATTATGGTTCAATTTATGACTATGACTCTATCCATGACTATGTCTCTATCCATGACTATGTCTCTATCCATGACTATGACTCTATCCATGACTATCAAACTATCTATGACTATGACTCTATCCATGACTATGGTTCTATCTCTGACTATGACTCTATCCATGACTATGACGCTATCTATGACTATGACACTATCTATGACTATGACTCTATCTATGACTATGACTCTATCTATGACTATGACTCTATCCATGACTATGACACTATCTATGACTATGACTCTATCTATGACTATGACTCTATCCATGACTATGACTTTATCTATGACTATGACACTATCTATGACTATGACTCTATCTATGACTATGACACTATCTATGACTATGACTCTATCTATGACCATGGTTCTATCCATGACTATAACTCTATCTCTGACTATGACACTATCCATGACTATGACTCTATCTATGACTATGACTCTATCTATGACTATGACTCTATCTATGCCTATGACTCTATCCATGACTATGACACTATCTATGACTATGGCTCTATCCATGACTATGACACTATCCATGACTATGGCTCTATCTATGACTATGGTTCTATCTATGACTATGACTCTATCCATGACTATGACTCTATCCATGACTATGACACTATCCATGACTATGACTCTATCTATGACTATGACACTATCTATGACTATGACTCTATCTATGACTATGGTTCTATCCATGACTATGACTCTATCTCTGACTATGACACTATCCATGACTATGACTCTATCCATGACTATGACTCTATCTCTGACTATGACACTATCCATGACTATGACTCTATCCCTGACTATGACTCTATCCATGACTATGACACTATCCATGACTGACACTATCTATGACTATGGCTCTATCCATGACTATGACACTATCTATGACTATGACACTATCTACGACTATGACTCTATCTCTGACTATGGTTCTATCCATGACTATGACTCTATCTATGACTATGACTCTATCCATGACTATGACTCTATCTATGACTATGACACTATCTATGACTATGACTCTATCTATGACTATGACTCTATCCATGACTATGACACTATCCATGACTATGGCTCTATCTATGACTATGGCTCTATCCATGACTATGACACTATCCATGACTATGGCTCTATCTATGACTATGACTCTATCCATGACTATGACTCTATCCCTGACTATGACTCTATCCATGACTATGACTCTATCTCGGGACTATGACTCTATCCCTGACTATGACTCTATCCATGACTATGACTCTATCCATGACTATGACTCTATCCATGACTATGACTCTATCCATGACTATGGCTCTATCTATGACTATGACTCTAACTATGACTATGACTCCATCCATGACTATGGCTCTATCTATGACTATGGTTCTATCCATGACTATGACTCTATCTATGACTATGGTTCTATCCATGACTATGACACTATCCATGACTATGATATTATGTATGACCCTATCTATGACTATGTCCATGACTATGTTTATGACTATGACTCTATCCATGACTATGGCTCTATCTATGACTATGACTCTATCCATGACTATGACTCTATCCATGACTATGACACCATCTATGATTACGACTATGTCCATGACTATGGTTCAATCTATGACTATGACTCTCTCCATGACTATGACTCTATCTATGACTATGACACTATCTCTGACTATGACTCTATCTATGACTATGGGCTCTATCCATGACTATGACACTATCCATGACTATGGTTCTATATATGACTATAACTCTATCTATGACTATGGTTCTATCTATGACTATGACACTATCCATGGACTATGACTCTCTCCATGACTATGACTCTATCTCTGACTATGACACTATCTATGACTATGACTCTATCTATGACTATGACTCTATCTATGACTATGACACTATCTCTGACTATGACTCTATCTCTGACTATGACACTATCATGACTATGGCTCTATCTATGGACTATGGCTCTATCCATGACTATGACACTATCCATGACTATGGCTCTATCTATGACTATGGTTCTATCTATGACTATGGCTCTATCTATGACTATGGTTCTATCTATGGACTATGACTCTATCCATGACTATGACACTATTTATGACTATGGCTCTATCCATGACTATGACACTATCCATGACTATGGCTCTATCTATGTCTAGGCTCTATCCATGACTATGACACTATCATGACTATGGCTCTATCTATGACTATGGTTCTATCCATGACTATGACTCTATCCATGACTATGACTCTATCTATGACTATGACACTATCTACGACTATGACTCTATCTCTGACTATGGTTCTATCCATGACTATGACTCTATCTATGACTATGACTCTATCTATGACTATGACACTATCTACGACTATGACTCTATCTCTGACTATGGTTCTATCCATGACTATGACTCTATCTATGACTATGACTCTATCCATGACTATGACTCTATCTATGGACTATGACACTATCTATGACTATGACTCTATCTATGACTATGACTCTATCCATGACTATGACACTATCCATGACTATGGCTCTATCTATGACTCTGGCTCTATCCATGACTATGACACTATCCATGACTATGGCTCTATCCATGACTATGACTCTATCCATGACTATGTCTCTATCCATGACTATGACTCTATCCATGACTATCACACTATCTATGACTATGACTCTATCCATGACTATGGTTCTATCTCTGACTATGACTCTATCCATGACTATGGTTCTATCTCTGACTATGACTCTATCCATGACTATGACGCTATCTATGACTATGGCTCTACTCCATGACTATGACTCTATCCATGACTATGTCTCTATCCATGACTATAACTCTATCTCTGACTATGACACTATCCATGACTATGACTCTATCTATGACTATGACTCTATCCATGACTATGACTCTATCTATGACCTATGACACTATCTATGACTATGACTCTATCTATGCCTATGACTCTATCCATGACTATGACACTATCTATGACTATGGCTCTATCCATGACTATGACTCTATCTATGACTATGGCTCTATCCATGACTATGACACTATCCATGACTATGGCTCTATCTATGACTATGGTTCTATCTATGACTATGACTCTATCCATGACTATGACTCTATCCATGACTATGACACTATCTATGACTATGACTCTATCTATGACTATGACACTATCTATGACTATGACTCTATCTATGACTATGGTTCTATCATGACTATGACTATCTCTGACTATGACACTATCCATAGGACTATGACTCTATCCCTGACTATGACTCTATCCATGACTATGACTCTATCTCTGACTATGACTCTATCCATGACTATGACTCTATCTATGACTATGACACTATCTATGACTATGACTCTATCCCTGACTATGACTCTATCCATGACTATGACCTCTATCCATGACTATGACTCTATCCATGACTATGACACTATCTATGACTATGGCTCTATCCATGACTATGACTCTATCCATGACTATGTCTCTATCCATGACTATCACACTATCTATGACCATGGACTCTATCCATGACTATGGTTCTATCTCTGACTATGACTCTATCCATGACTATGACTCTATCCATGACTATGACTCTATCCATGACTATCACACTATCCATGACTATGACTCTATCCATGACTATGGTTCTATTTCTGACTATGACTCTATCCATGACTATGGTTCTATCCATGACTATGACTCTATCCATGACTATCACACTATCTATGACTATGACACTATCTATGACTATGACTCTATCCATGACTATGACTCTATCCATGACTATGGTTCTATCCATGACTATGACTCTATCCATGACTATGACTCTATCCATGACTATGACTCTATCCATGACTATGGTTCTATTTCTGACTATGACTCTATCCATGACTATGGTTCTATCCATGACTATGGACTCTATCCATGACTATCACACTATCTATGACTATGACTCTATCCATGACTATGACTCTATCCATGACTATGACTCTATCCATGACTATGGTTCTATCCATGACTATGACTCTATCCATGACTATGACTCTATCCTAGGACTATGGTTCTATCTATGACTCTATTTGACTCCATGACACTGACCAGCCACAATCCAGCCCCGCCCCCTTTTCCCCCAGGCCCCGCCCCCTTGGCTGCCCCTGCAGTGGCCCGTTGTGCGACGCTACAGGA